>VNJS01013411.1:0-538999 GCA_008042575.1 Drosophila watanabei | reverse complement strand
CTTGTGTGTTTTTACTTGAGCGATCGGGTGCCGACCGCACTCGCACTTCTAACGGTTTTCAGAGCAGGCAAAGAATAAAAAAAAACAAATACGAAAAAAGGGTTACACCGATAAAAAATTTTAAGACTTTTGGCAATTTTTTTTGGTTTTTGGTTACAATTGAAGCGCAGACATATTTTGCTCTTATATTAAGATTAAAACAAACATTTAAAAAAAATTTTTTTTTGTATGAATGAAGTCTACAAATTTGTATTTCCAGAATTTTCATTATTATATTAAGATTTTTGGTTCAATATGAAGATTTTTATTTAAGAATGCACAAAATCTTAATAGAAGACTTTTTTTATCAGTGTATGGGAAAGAAACCCATTTATGACCTACACCAAAGAAGCAACAAAAAATATTTTGCGTTTTCTCTTTCACCCTTGCCTGCCACCCGTCATAAATGAGTGTACACAAAAAATGACCTGCGACCGATCGGTACTTGTGTGTGGCAACACCCGAAACGTTCTTGCAAGACATTCACTCACACCCTGCCGGCAGTAACAAAAAATGTGCGGGTGCCGAAAAACACCCGGGTGCCGCGAGTTGGATGCCAAGAGACACCCGGTGCCTGAGACACCCGGTATTTAGCGGGTGCACCCATGGGTGCGGTGGCTTGCTGCAGTTCTCTGGTTCCTACAGTAGAACCCGCATTGCTCAATTCTAGTTCGAATCTAGTCGCCCGCGGCTTGCTTGCCTGCTTGGCCTAGTGGATAGAGCTTCGAACTGCCAAACTAAAGAGCATGGGTTCGAATACCGCTTCTTACTTATGCTATTTTTTGTGTTTATTTCTTTTTTTTTATATTTTTATACTTTTGCAGGGTATTACATTTTAGCAAGAAGTTTGCACTGCAGTGGAGGAATCATTTCATACGCGATAAAGTGTCTATTCGATACGATTTACGTCCTTACCGATTTTCCGCAAACTAGTTCCTTTAAAGCTATCTTTGCAGATAGTCTTTTATATACTCTCACTGCTAAATAAGTCGACACGGGCCGGATCGGACGAACATATCATATAGTTGTGATAGGAATAATCGGAAAATTTTTAGGAAAAAATTATAACTTCGCCGTTTTGAAACATCCATGGGAACGATGGGAAAATTCAAAACAGTAAATAAAAACGTCAAATTTTAAAACTTTTAAAATAATATAAATATAAAAGTTTGCGTTGCTTTTCTTTAGTCAAAATTGACAGAAATGTAGTATTTTAAATTCCTAAAATTAGTATGCAGATTAATTAACCTTGTAAGAATCAAAAAAAGAAAAGAAAAGCTTTCCAAATTGAAATTAATATTTTATGTGTGTGTTTTTTGCTCACTAACATCATTCTCATATATACATACATTATTTTCCAATTTATTAAGGCAGTTAAAAATAACATAAAAAGGATGATGGAAAAAGTATCCCGTTCGCGATGTCCCGTGGTAATTTCGTAAATTTAAATTTAATAAATACACATCATTGTTCAAAAAACGTTTAACCATTTTAAAGAGGCATCTTCTCTATATAGTTCTATGCTCTTTGGAATAAAATAATATTATTTTCTATCTTTTTTACTCTTACCAAAAAAACGTATATTCTTAAGTGCATTCATAAAATATGAATGTATATATAAAGCCATCGTTAACCCTCTGTTGTTGAACTGACCCCAAACAATTACTTTTATTTTTTTGGGTACAATATAGTATAGGAGGTAATTCCCTATGTGTGATTGCCATTAAAATTTTAGCAATTTACTGACAGTTTAAACACGTTAATTGGCACATCAAAACGGCTATAAGAGCCAGATAACGGTAGTAGGAATAGCACAGCTTTATTGTTGGTGTTTTTTGTTTATTGCAAACAGCATATATATGTACATATGTGAACTTATGTGTTACAAATTAATTTACTTCCGCCAGTATTGAAATGCATTCTTTTGTTGAATGCTTAATGGGTTAACAGTTTAACGGTTAAATTATGCAATAAGCGATGTAAAATGATCTAAATAGAAACAAAAACATAGATAATATGTACCTTTTATTTATAAATTGGAATAAAGTTTAGCAGCGAATGTATATATATCCGAACCTATGTGTTAAGCTGTAGATAGATTTTTTTTCATTCACTATTTGTTTCTTTATATGTCGAAATAATTTCAAGGAATTGAAAAGTATATAATAAAATATAATTTTCTAGTATTTATTATTTATTATTTTGTTTATTTTGTTAATAAAATACTCTAGCCCTGTGCTTTTTGTCACTTTTCGGAATGTCTAGCTCTCGTACTTTTTAGACTTGGTTAGAACAAAATTTTTAAAACTGCCAACGGTAGCGAAAAATCTAAATAATAAAGGGAAGGAGCTCTTGGATAACCATGTGCCCCAAAGAGCCCGTGGAGAGCAGTCTCCTGCCCGACTGCCGCATAGCCAACCGAGTGCTCCTCTTCACGCTGCTCCAAACCCTCCAGGCGGAGCAGCGGCGGATGGAGGAGGTGGATGTCCAGCTGCGAGATCGTTACGATGTGTTTCGCCAGGTGCTGGCCAACTATCCGGTGCCTGTGGAAGAAAGCCCCGACATCGGACTATATTACGAGGCGGATGCAGTGGCGGAAGACTCTGAATCATCCGGAAACGTGACCTTCGAGTCCAGCCGGGAAAGTGACTCCGGACAGATTCCCCTGACGACCAGTAGGATTCCCAACAGAGTCAACTAACTGTTTTGAACGAGTGCTCGTCATGCCAAAAGTACTAAGTAAACAAATAAGAAAGTGAAATTAACTAAACTTCGTCGCGTGGATGTCTGAGCAACGAAAGTAAAACTTGACCATTAAATGGCAGGCAATAAAAAAAGAAAATTCAACATAAAATTACAAAACAATTTAGCGGCCACAAACATCCATATATACAAACATATATTAAGCAATTTAATGTGCGTTTGTCGCGCTTGTTTTCCTGCTTAAAAAACTGGAACCGCTGGCCGTTTGCCCAGTGAAATGTGAGAGCGCTTATCAAATCTAAATGATCACATTCAACATATTTTATTACAAAAAAAAAAAGGAAAGAATTTAAAAACGAACGCTAATCTCACTTAAATAATAACATAAAACACAAAAGGAAGGAAAGTTTCAGTCAAGTGGAGTGACAGATTCCCTACTAAGTTTATTTAAATGCTTGAAAATATATTTGTTTTATAAAGATGATAGAGAGGGCTTGGTGACATAATTTTAAACATTTATGAAGATGATGGAGAGGAATTGGTGACATCATTTTAAACATACATAAGTATTTTCATAATTTCAAAAAAGGATTTTACGGGAATTAGCTTCATAACAAAATGAACACACTTTACTAAAACTGCATGTTTATGGAGAACATTTTGGAAATGGCTCAAGTTATAAATATATCTTTTAGACCCATCACTTAATTAGAACCAATAAAAACAATATGTACTGCATATTTGCACTTAATGGTGTCATACAGATTTATTCATCTTTCTTCAAGTTCCCTTTTGGTTTTAAAAAACTGCTTTAAATTATTGTCCGCAGCGCTTTTTAAAGTCATTAAAGTCTGGTCAACTCCACCCTTTTGCCACTGAAACTCACATTTTCCCAAATGACCAGCAAGTAATGACTGAACACGACCACATATTGCAACTGTGGACGGATTTATGAGATCGCTGTCAGCGGACGGACAGATCTGCATGTTCTGCTATCACATGCCGTGGCAATGTGTATCTGCCACACAAATGAACAAATTATAGTACAACCTGGAAATGGTCGCGAATTGAGACCGAACCGTCATAAAAATCAGTTAATAACCGCAGACCAGCAGCAACATCAGTACATAGGAGTGTGCCGAAGTGTGTGTGCCATCGTATACTTTTTCATTTTCATTTTCATTTGGCCAGATCGCTTTGGGGATCGCTTCACTTAGTTGACAACGCTTAGTTCAGCTGCGCGGTTCGAATCGACGGAAACCGAAAGTTCTCAACCGAATACCTACCTTGTCGAAAGTGAAAATAAAAACCAAGTGCACGCAAAGTGATCGAGTCCTGCGAAACAATGCGAGCATTTCCTATATTGTGCCTGGTTTCTCAACTTTTGGCTATAGCTCGAACGGAGTCCGGTGAATTCGGTAGGACAAGAGTGAAAAAAGTGCCTAACGAAACCTATATAAGCTCTTGCTTATTGTGTTGAGTTTAGAATCTAAAATTCCAATGAGAATATAATTATAGGATGCATAACACACACGTATTTGAATTTTCCATGTGAAAAATCTCCTGGGCATCTTGTTATTACATTGTCTTTAATTGCATTAATATTTATTAAAAACAAGTGTAAAAATTATTTGAGTTGAAGCTTGTTGCACAAGGATAATATGTAAATAAATAAAATCAAACTCTTATGAGCGTATTCAAAATATTTTTCAATGAACTTTTAAAATCATATAAAATTAAATACAAACTTAAAGTCGTTTTTCATAAAGTTACTACAGGGTAATTAATTAATAAAGTTTATTTTGCGAAAAGGTTGCTGAGTAACCGTTACTTAGATTAGAATCTAGTCACTAGATCCTCGAACGAAATACTAAACCGAAGTGTGCTGTTAAAGAACAGGATCAAATATATAAATGCAGCCGGAAATGTGCCCATATCTTTATTTCTAAAAATAATGATATAGTTTTTGTTATAACGAAAAGTGCAATCAATTAAGTATTCAAAATCTTTAGACATTAGTTAAGCAAATCTAGGAGCCTAATCCTGAGGAATTAGCTAAGAAATCTAGGACCCTAATCCTGAGGTTATACTAATTAAAAATTATAATTCTTCTTAAGTAATTAAACAATTAAATTAAGAAGAAAAATACAAGGATAAAAGAAAACTCCATTTTAGGATGTCTCCTAATAATTAGTTTAATTTAAACATTTCGTAGAGAAACTACTCATTCCCGGCACGTATGCAAAACCGGGAGCAGGCAGAGCTGTGCAGGGTAATGAAACCAATGGACACTCTGTGGCCGCACGCTCCTACTACGATGGTGGCCCATCCGCCGGACAGACGGGCTGTTCCATCGGCACGGAGTGCACTCCTTTGCACGACTGCACGGCTCTGATCTACGAGGTGGCTCGGAGCTGCTACTATGGCGACAAGTCGCTTTACTGCGGCGGGACAAGCGAGGAACTGCCTTACGTCTGCTGCCCCAGCAGTCCGCTGGAGAAGAACCAGGTGTGCGGAAAGTCACTGGTTCAGGGACATTTTTACAAGGGCTTGGGTTCGTACCCATTCGTCGCTAGAATTGGATTTAAACGTAAGTTTTGAATAGTTACAAAAAATAAGGATTATTGTTAGCAAACCATTTAAAATTAATCTTCAAGATGTCAACACTGGAGCCTTTGCCTATCCGTGTGCTGGGGCTGTTATAGCCCGGCGTGTCATCCTCACTGCTGCCCACTGTGCTCTGGCCAAGGCCGATGGCCACCGACTGTAAGTGGGTCACCTAGAGCCGCTTATCGGACGTATCGCCGGATCTATCGACTTTCTCCCCTGGACTCTTGCAGGTCATCGGTGCGCGTGGGTGAGTACGACACGTCCAGCGATCCGGACTGCGCCAATACCGGATTCTGCGCCCCTCGCTCCGTGAACCACGCCATTAGCCACGTGATCGTGCATCCCGACTACAAGCAGGGCCAGTACCACCATGACATTGCCCTGTTGGTGCTCAAAACGCCGCTAAACTACTCGGGTGAGTTTGCTGGGGAGGATCGGAATCGGGGCGGTTACGCTTGACAGTGTTGGCGTTAATTAAAAATCGTTTTGTTCTGTCATCTTTCCATCTGCTCCACTCGCTCCAAGTTCACAAATGTCAACTGTGCTCTCCCCCTTTAGCTTCACTCCGCAGCGGTGTGTCGCATGCCGCTAATTCTAGGTTGCGATCCCCCAACATGTCGCTTAATTGGGCGGCGTTGGGCTTTGGTGCGTGTTTACTGTACCAGCTAATGAGCTGAGCACCGCCTGGCCAGTGGATTCACTTTGATTTTTCGCTTCTCGGCCGCAGTTCAATGATCACGAACTTTGGAATTATGATCTGCAATTAGTTGAAATGGGTCTGAAAAATATATAAATTTAACTTATTAGAAATGGGGTATAATATTTAGTATACAAACTTAAAGGTTCGTTGTTCTTAGGAATATATATATGTATATAGAACAATTGAAGAAAAATAATAGATTTAATTGACAAAAGTGATAGAAAACATGCAGACCCTCTTTTTTTGGATTCGATTTCTATTATTCTGCACCATTTCTGGTTGCCGTAAACAAGGTCCAATGATAAATGTTATTTTTGGCACAGTGGGATCATTTTATTTGAAACAATTTTTTTTACGTTTTAGTAATAATTAAAAAAATAAATACACTTTTGGATGGGTTTGTCAAAGATCGAGGGAAGAAACTATATATTTATACAAGCAATTTCCTAAATATCAAAAATATTGTGAATATTGAAAACCGTAAAGATTTTTCTGCTTAAATATTTTGGGTTTCGTATATCAAATAGAATGCAGATTTATGGCACATATTTTGCAACCTTAAAATGTAGATATTTATTTTATGTAGAAATTTGTGACAAATTTGTATCACAGTTTCAATAGCTTATAAAAGTTTTAACACATTTCCAGGAATTTAAAACAATCATATTACCTAAAAACAATATAATTTCAACATCTTAATAATATGCATTTCATTATATTTTATATTTTTCTGTATCTTAAAATAATATAATGTTATATTCAATTGACGAAATCAATTAAGCTAAAATGTTAAACTTAAACCTTAATTTGTGCCACTGTCCGTTGAAAACTTGACTCCTCTTCATGTTACTCTTAAATTATTGGTTGCCGATCTTGTAGATTGAAATTAACTGAAACGTGATTTTGATGGCCCCTCCAAACAAATTGAATTTTAAAGCGTAAGCCCCAATTGCAGCACCTTTTGGAGAAACCAGAACAAATAAGGCTGATTGCCGGGGGAACGGCAAATTGCAATTTTGCCAGATCGTAAACAACACATTATTTTGTGATCCGAAAGGAGGCGTTGCACAGTTGGCTGGCCAACTTGTTGCTACTTCTTATTATTGCTTTATAATGTCCAATAAAAGACAGCGGTCCGGCATAAATCACACTGGGTCAGGCAAGGGCGTTGCCGGGAGGGTGCCTTAAACCGGGTAGTAATTACGGGTTTTAGCCCTCTGCCTTTGAATTATAGTTAAATTACGAGTATATTTAATTTATTGAATTATTGTAGAAACATTATTGAAAAAGAAATTAAGGTAGAACAGTAATCTTCTATATAAAAAGCCCTCGAATAGGGCCCCCTCTTGTTCGTCTTCGGCACGCCCTTTCGAGAGCCTTGCAACAATGTTTCAACTTTTCCCGGTAGCGATCAAAAATCGATCTTAAGATTAATGGCCACGAACACACACCCATTTTTTTTTTTTTACTTTCGCACCGCCAGTTGCCACACAACCGATCTGCCTGCAGAAGACACGCGCCAACTTGGTGGTGGGCAAGCGTGCCACGATCGCCGGTTGGGGCAAGATGTCCACATCGAGTGTCCGGCAGCCGGAGATGTCGCATCTGGACGTACCGCTCACCAGCTGGGACCTGTGTCTGCGGAACTATGGATCCACTGGCGCCCTGGAATCGCCAAACTCGATCGAGGGCCAGTGGATGTGCGCCGGTGGCGAAGGCAAGGATGTGTGCCAAGGATTCGGCGGAGCTCCGCTTTTTATCCAGGAAAACGGCATCTTTTCACAGGTAACTTAATAAATATTAAATTTTCTATTAATATCAATAATAATTATGGATAGTTTTCTGTTATGTTAACTTTAAATATGAGGAAACCTTGTGTTGAATTCCAACATAATATATATCTGTATAATCGCTTTGTGAATTCGATAAACAGAAAAATAAGCTATATAATTTCAAACAATATATATAAATACGCCATAGCTTACGTTAAGATTGTACTAAACCTTCTTATTATAGTTAAAATAATGCAATTTAATACTAAATCCTCACTTAACAGATCGGCATTATGTCCTTCGGATCGGATAACTGCGGTGGACTGCGCATCCCAAGTGTCTATACCTCCGTGGCCCATTTTGCCGAGTGGATACACGACAACACACCGCCGGAATAGGCTCACTACTCTAAGCTTATTCATTAAACTTAACTCTAAATTAAAATTTGCATTATAAAGAAAACGTATAAAAACTGATAAAATTCTGCAAAGCCAATATGCAATATTTATTTAAGAACATGTGCCCTCTTCCCAGAAACAGTTTTCAGTGATCGTGATATCTTGATCTGAGCAGACACGCATCCAATAATTTAATTGAATTAATTGAACTCTGACACGAAGCACTCGGAGGCGCTTGGGAAATATGAAAATATCTTTTTACTAAAAACAAAATGACAAACAGAAAAACGATCAGAAACTTACTCTATCAAAAGATTCTTTGGCTTTCCACTTGACATGAATTTGTGTGAGCCAAGCTCACCTGTTATTAGGGATTTAAGATGAGCTGTATGATTTCCTGAGAGAAACAAAATACAATAAATAGTTGTGGCTTTCAAGAGTAATATATTTTGTAACTACATCCAAGTTTTAAGTACGATTTATTCAGTCAAAAGCGGCTTTTAGGTCCATTAAAATTCGTAATTAAAAAAAAGAGAACTTACCGATTTAAAAACTCAAAATTCGCCACTGATTTTCTGCCATTTAAAGCTTCTCATTCCTCGTTCGCAATTCGTTAAACTTAATCGCTTCTCGGACTGCGTGATCCTGAGTCTGGATCCGCTCAAAGGGAACTTGATTTCCATTTCCAGAGTGTTGCCTACCTGAGTACCGGTACCGGTGCCGGTGCCATGTGGCTAATTGGAGTCAGCTGTTTTTATGAGCCACCGGGATCAGCTGGTGGTTTGGCAGGAGTCCAAGGCAGACCAAGAGCTGAGCCATAAAAATTGAATGACTGCACTGAGAGAAAGCGGCGCGATCTGTGGCAGCAAATGTAATTGCTACATATTGCATAAGCCGCCGTGCTGACACATTAATTTGTTCACATTCCCGCAGAAATCAAACGCTCGCCTAATCAATTTATGGCCGGCGGTCGGCCGGCAAATGCTGAAAAGGCACCGCCAGGGGCAGTGTATCAAAGCAATCGGCGAGATCCCAGGGCCGGAGGCTGGAAGGCAGAAGCCACTAAATGAAAAATCAATTTGTTTGCTCTCCACACAGATGGACGAGGTCCCCAGACGGTCAGTCGGCATTCGATCGTCGCGAGGTAAACATCGTCGAGCGCGGCAATCGCATCAATTCCAATCCATTCTTCGAATATTCTCCGTAAACTGTCCAATATTTTAATGGTATATCCCCGTACGCCGTGTGTGTGGCCAGCCGGAATCCTTCAAAAATTGAAGTCGCCTTTATATATTTATTGGTGCTTTCTTATATTTAACAGTCTGGCTGGTTTGAGGTTGGCACTAATTAACAATAGTGCCCAATTAGTTACATTTAATAAATAGTAGTGAATCACTCTTTGGATTCGATGTGTGTCCGTACGGCTTATGTAAGAGGCATACAACTAACTACATGGTCATAAATATGATTAGGTCCTACATCCAGTGAGGTAGTGACGACGACGGGGTTAATTTTGCTCTGAAAAATAGAAGAAATAAAGGAATTTTAGTTAGCGTTCTAAAACATTAAGGGAAACAAAATATAAGAAGGGAGTAAACACTTAAAAGTAAAATTGTGTTGTAGAAATTTGTCCAATATTTTATTTTGCATTAATTTTGATTTTAATGGCGAAGTGAAAAATTATTATTCGGTTTTTTTCCTGGTTATATCCCCAGGCTGACCTAAAATATTTTCATTATAGAAACTTGAAATCAAAGATTTTCCGATATCATAAGTAAGCCTAGAAAGCATCCCCCTTGAAAGCTTTTCTGAACCATGTTTTTCTTTAGTTACAAATTAAAAATCTATGAACTGTAATATTTTTTTAATTGTTGATAATGTTAAAAACATTGACATAAATGTGTAGGATTTACATGGTCGGAAATGATTCCTATACTGCGTTGCCAACTTTTAACAAAAATTATAATGCAAGTATATAAAAAGAAAATAAAAACAGATTTTGATCCAAAGTCTGTTTAGCTTTGGCTAGGCGTATCGAGAGAAAAATATCGATTATGATATAACGGCAAAAATATTGAGTTTAATTTCAAAAATATTCTCACTATCGTACAATTTTATTCAGAAGAGTAAAACAATGAAATATTTCAGTGATCTAAGAAGACACAGTAATAAACTGTAGAAACAAAATTGAATATTTTGCAGAATTTAATATATACCGAAATTTTAGATATTGAAAAATTTCGCATGTATCCATATTACTAAAATATTTATTTTATTTTTTAATTATTTATTTACAATTTCGTATTATATGTGTTAAAACCAAGTATCTATTTAACGCATCAATAAAAAGCTTCAATATTTACTAGGGACTTTCGTGTGAAAAAGTACATATCTGTCAGGTATTCCCTGATTTTGATCTATTAGTCAATAACTAAAAATAAAGAGGCTGTTATACTTCAAAGATATAGAAGTGTAAGCCAACAATTTAAGTTATATATATATTTTTTTCTTTCTTTAATTAATTAAATAATTATTTAACACCGGCTATAAATAGAATGTCAGCAAGAAATTACTAAAATAGGCTCTCAAATTTAGAGCTATTTTGCGAAGTCATAAAATCATCGCTAAGCCCAGGCGGATATTGATGTTAATCAAGAACATATGTGTACTTCATAGGGTCCGAAATATATAAGATATAACTTCTTAAAATTATTAAAGCCGCAAGATGACTTATAATATTATATTACAGTCTGCAATACTTTCAACATGTGTATTTATTTAAACAGCTTGGAGAGCATAATCATCGTTAAGCGATACTTTACGAAAGATCTGATCTGATCTGATCTGATTATATGGCAACTCTCGCGAAGTGAATGTGTGCCAAAGGAGAATAGAACAGGGGTCGGCCTCCGCGAGGCCAATATCTAGCGCCAATTAAAAAATTAAAGAATAAACAAATATAATAACGCGTCCGAAAAGAAATTGTTTTTAACGTGCGTAATGTGCTGCCTGCGTGTGTGTGATAAACTGTTTGTTTACAACTAAGCTACAGACAGACAGACAAACAGACAAGCAAAAATAAGCAAAATCAGAAAAAGTGCTCCGGGAATTAGCAAAGCAAAAACAAAGGCAAAACCCTTCGGACTCGTGTGCGATTTTTCGCCCACGATTGCGGGAGCGAGCGAGCGAGTCATAAACATTCGCGGGCTAATCAGATGGCCGACGGATCGAGCAGCTAATTAGCCGCTGCACCGCGAGTGCAAAAACTGTGAGCGGCGGATCGGCAGAAGCTAAGCAACATGTTCGTTATAGTCAGAAGAAGGAAATAGTGCAAAACAGCATAAAGAAAAATACGTTTCGGAATACTTTCGGAGTTGCAGCCTTAGCAACATGTTGCCCAGCGCCAGCCTCATGTTGCTGGCACTGTTCGGTGTCATTGCCAAGGCGAAGCCGGAGCACGAGTGCACCAGCATCGATATCCGCAACGATTGCAGGAATTTACACCAGCTGGACAACTGCACCGTGGTCACCGGCTACCTCATGATCACACTGATCACCGCCGACCTGCAGTGCAACTACTCGCAATACTCGTTCCCCCTGCTAACGGAGGTCACCGAGTTTGTTGTCTTCACGGGAGTGCGCGGCTTGACCAACATTACGGAAATGTTTCCGCACCTCACCATCATTCGGGGCAGACGTTTGTTCCTCAACTACGCCCTGGGCGTGACCAGCATGCCAGACCTCGAGCAGGTAAGTGGCAGCAGATTCCTAGAGTCTGGCTTTCTTCTTAAAATTCATCAATTTCTCCATTAGTTGGCCTTTCCGCAATTGGTGGCCATACAAAACGGACAGGTGTTCATCGGCAACTGCCCCAAGCTGTGCAACACGGACCGGGTAGGATTAGAATAATTCATTATCTTTCCACGGATGTTAATAATATATTCACAGGTCAACTGGGATCTCCTCACTCTCGGCACTGGCGACAACCAAATAATTGCAACGGGCAGCAACTGCAGCTCCCCGGTCTGCACCGGCTGCGCCTCCTCTCACTGCTGGTCCAACTTGTACTGTCAACGCACCCTAAACGAAAACATTGCCAACCCCAAGGCGTAAGTTCTCAGCTTAAATCTATTCTAAAAATATATTTAAGCTTCTTTGGCAATCCTTAGCAACATAAACTCCTGTCATGAGGAGTGTTTCGGGGGCTGCAGCAATCACTCAACGTCCGCCGCCGACTGTACCGTGTGTCGGGGACTCAGCGATGCTGGCACCTGTGTTAAGAGCTGCCCGAAGGACAAGTAAGTGATCTAGACTTCCTTAAGAGCTCCGCTTAACTTGGTTTCCTCCGCAGGTACGTCTTGGAGCATCACCAGCGATGCTACACCAAAAATGAGTGCGTTAAGAAGCACGGATACGTTGTCTACGGATCGCAGTGCGTGGCCTTCTGTCCCAGCGGTTACAGGACGAACAACCAGTCCGAGTGCGTAGAGTGTGGTCCCGAGGAGGCTTGCATCAGCTTCTGCACGCCAGAGTCGCCGGCCAATGCGTTTACCATATACAACCTGGCCGACGCCGAGAAGGTGCGCGGCTGCCAGATAGTTAATGCCAGTCTAATCATAACCATTCGCCAAAAAGTAAACGAATCGCAGCTGGTCCAGAGCTTTGCCGCCATCCGTGAGATTCGTGGATACCTTAAAGTTTATCGGTGGGCATTATCATATTTTACGTGAATTTTGTAATGGCATTCCCTTTTTTCACAGCTCTTCTGAACTGAGAAGCTTAAAGTTCCTCAGTCCCCTGGTTCGCATCCACGGAGATCCCTTGGAAAATCGCCGGCACGCCATAGTGCTCTATGATAACAGGAGACTGTCCGAGCTTTGGGACCCGGCCCACAAGCTGGACCTCAAGGATGGCGGCATGTTCATGCATCGCAACAACAAGCTGTGCAATCGCCTGATGCTCGCCTTCCAAAGGGCGGTGATCCACGACAGGGTTTTGGACTCCCTGCAGACCAACGACCAGGAAGTGCTATGCAGTCCCTCAAAGCTGCAGTTAAATGTGCTGGTAATTAAAAAGTGAAAGTTTAATGTTAACCAGTTATCCTGACCAAGTCCCTTTCAGAAACGCACCTATCGAACTGTTAACCTGAGCTGGCTAAAGTCACAGACTAGCCAGAGATTAGAGATCATCCACAGGCCGCTGCCCTCGGGGAAACTGTATCACGAGGAGAGTGAACTAGAGGCGCCCGTGTGCACCCGCATCAATTGGAAGCGCCGCTTGCTTTTCGCTGACGAGCTTCACGAAAACGGCACCCACTACTTCTTCGAGTTGGACTCCTTGGAGCCGGACACGCGGTACGCCTGCCTGGTGCGCACTTTCGGGGACGATAGCATGCACGAGGCGCGTAGTGATCTGACCTACGTCCAGACGGAACGCGACATTCCGAAGCCACCGCTGCTGCAGTTGTTGAAAAAGACGGACAGTTCGCTGAGTATACGGATGGCTGGCCAGGATCATGACAGCTTCCTTCTGACAGTGTTCGAACTGGCCGACGATCAGGCGTACATAGAGCAGCGAAATTACTGTCACCAGCCGTCGTACGTCTGGCAGGACATGGACAGTGCCCAATGGCTGGCCTTCGAGGACTACGACGACTGCTGTGCCCACAAGGAGGAGCAGGCGGAGGACGCACGCTTCATTGCGAGCATGCGGGAGCTATATCGCTGCACGCTGGACGACCGCAAGCAGTGCCGCGAACTGAACATGGACATGGATGAGGCAACCTTGCCGCAGTTTCGTCTGCCGGGCAACACCTCGGAGTACGATCTGCGCCAGCTGCATCGCTATCGCTTGTACTCCATGCAGTTGCAGGCGTGCAACGAGCTAGGATGCAGCTCCTACACGACGCTGCATGAGCGTACCAACTACACGTTGGGCGCGGATCAGCTCACCCATCTGCAGGCCTGCTACGTTCCCGAGACGCAGAAGTACATCATACGCTTCCAAGAACCGCAGCAGCCCAACGGCCTGGTGGTCAACTATGTGATCCACTACCGCAACAACTTCACCCAAACGCACACGGGCTGCGTGACGAGGCAGGAGCACGCCAGCGCCGGCTACGTGTTCGCCGAGCACCTGAACATCACATACACGGACTGCGCCGTTCGAGTCCACTCCCTGGCCGGGAATGCAATAACACACTACGTGCGTATTACTCACTGCACCGATGAGGAGCAGCAACTGGCCCACAGCCGGCCGGTCAAAGAACTGATCGATCACGATCACGACATCTCCTATGCGCCAGTGACGGCGGCGCATGCCCGCGGCATCAGCATATTCCTAATCTGCTTCCTCTGCGGCTGCGGTGCATCGCTGGTCTGGGTCCTGTACAAGCGACGTTGCTGGCAGAAGTGGCCAGGACTACGGCGCTACATACCCATCCGGGAGCAGTGGCTGCGCGAGCGCCAGCAGACCGAGGATCGCGAGATACTTGTCGATGGCTTCGAGACGGTTCGTTTCCAGAACAGTAACAACAACCACAACGGCAATGCTGACGATTATCCCATGTAAACGATAATAAATGTAAACTTACCACGAACTGAAGACAAGTTCCCTAGGTGGAGGATGTGCTGGGCTTGGGTGAGAGCGAAGTGGTCTTGGCCTCCGACTCCGACTCGGTGCTGCTGGTTAGCACAAGGAGTGGCTCTCCGCCGGACATGGCCAGTACTTCGCTGTCGGAGGTGGGTGTGGGAGTTCGCGGGGTCAGCAGCTGCTTGCGGCTCCTGAGACGCTCCAGCTTGGCTTCCTCATATTCCTTGAGCTCGGATAGCTTCAGTTGAATCGTTTGCAGTTCGCGGCGTCTCATTTTCTTAAAAAATTTGTTTGCAACTAAGGGTGGAAGTGGTTATTGTGATGGCACAAGCGGGACGATTTTTAATGCATCTTTTATCGAATATTAATCGATATCGGCAAGCGATTAAAAGGGGGATTCCTTAAATTTTAAATTAATTTGTAAGGCAAACGTAAAGTTGCCTTAAATAAGCAGATATATGAAGAAAGATAAATAAATTTACACAAGAAATTTTTAATTTTAACCAATCTTTAAAGAAAATACAAAATCTTTAATTTTATCATCAATCTTTGTCTAATTTGTTTCAAACTTTTGACCTATGTACATATTTACATACATAACTAGGAATACATTTTATTCTACAAATTCACCCATCTTCACCAAACAGTCCCCCCAGTTCCAGGTCTTCTCCTCCGGTCCCCGTCAACTGGTGTGCCCGGAACTCTGTGAAGAACTTGCCATCGCTCTTGGCGCTCCATGCCAGCTCGTCCGTCTCGGCAGCAATGTGGCGGGCGTGCTTGGGCGGCGTGAAGTGCGTGTAGGAGCAATCCGTATAGTCTCCCGCCGCTGGAAAAGCCTCCCCAGGCCGCACATTGTAGTGTTCCTGAAGGAAATCCGTCACCTGTTCCTTGGAGCTCAAACTGTTGAATCGAACCCGGAGCTCTCGTCTCATTTCACCGCTCCACATGAAGGTGAGGTGGTGGTGGAAGCACTGGAACAGCAGGTTATCCCCTGCAGAAGCAGCAATGTCCAGCCACTGCTGCACACAGGCCACAGGCGTTGTCCTGGCCAGCGGATATTCACTGTTGAAGAGCGCTGGATTGGCAAGGAGTCCCCGAGCGGCCATAACGCCAGCAGCTCCGGTCTGGGCATGCAGCTCGCAGGCATCTGCCCAGCTCTCCACATTACCGTTGACAATCAGCGGAATCTGCAGAGATTGGCGCACCTCGGCCATGGCAGGGATGTTGAGTGTGTCCTTCGAGTGCTTCTGTGCTGGAGTTCGGCCGTGCAAAGTGAGAAACGTAACGCCTGCGTGCTCCAGTTGGCGACCCAATTCGATGGTGCGCTTGAGGGACTCATCGCCGCCCAGGAGCCGCATCTTGACCGAGACACTGAAGTCGGCGGGCAGAGTTCGTCGCACTTGCTGAACCACGTCGCGCACTTGCTCAGGCTGGCGGAGCAGGCCGCAGCCATAGCCCTTGGCCATCGCCCAGCCCTGGGGGCAGCCACAGTTCAGATCGATGCCGTCCACGTAGGGATAGATGAGCTGGGCAGAGGTCACAAACTCGGAGGCATCCTTGGCAGCAAACTGCGCAATCAGCGGCTGGTCGTCAGCGCCAGTCGTGAACTCGTTCTGGCGCGCCTTCTCGCTGTTGTTGATGGAGTCCGAGATCATCATGGGTGTGAAGGCCAGCTGGACTCCGTTGAGCCGGACCAGGCGCCGGAACTCCAGCTTGCTGTAGCGCACCATCGGGGCACTGACACGCAGGAAATCCGGCTGGGACTCCGCAAACAGCGCGGCGATGTCATGGTGTGGCCTTTGCTGAGGCAGGTGCATGTCTCTATTTACTGCTCTTTAGTTGTTAATAAAAGGAAATTATTATTTAATTCACTTTAAATATTTGTAAACAACAGAAACGTGCAGCGGTTAAGTGTTGCCAGATGGAAATATGGATTTCTCTCTAAAAAATCTATAAGGTTTGAAATTAATCCCTAAAAAATCGAAGTGTTCCGTGGTGTATCGAATAGTATCGAGTACTATCGAGCTGGTTCGATAAGACCGTTGAATTTTAAACATGTTTGACTGAAATTAAGTTGGATAATTGGATAATTCTCTTGATAATTCGCTTAACGATTAATATTATAATCAAAAATATATATTTCTGATTTAAAATTTTTTTATTTTATTCAAGAAACCTTTTATAGGTTAAACTTCTTTTATTAAAGCTTTATTTATAAGATACAATAGCCTGAAAAATTAAAAACTAATCATAAAATCGGAATTTCGTATATCCTTGCTGTTTTATCAACATTATTTAGTCAATACATCAATAAAACGCTATAAGACAAGTCATTAAATTAATTTAACTTTAAAAACAACAAAGTAAAGCGAATAAATCAAGCTGTGTAGTTCCTATGAGAAACATGAGCTATGTTCTAAGATTTATGACAGAATGATAATTATGTAATTCATACTTTTATCCCAAACAGATTACTAAAAAACTGGCCGTCGCTTTGCATTAAAACAGATAACTGAAAGTTTTTGTAATCTTCAAACTTTAAAACGCAGTTAAGAAAACCTTGAACTAGAGCTCTGTGGTAGCCACTCCCCAGTATTTACGCATACGGGTCTCATGCTCATTGAACTCATCCTCGTCGTGCTCCTCCTCGTCCAGGATGTTTCGTTCCCGTTCTTGGGTCACTGCAAAGTCATACTCAAAGTTGTACGGCATCAGGCGTTGCAGGGATCCGAAATAGGCTGAATTGGGTCCGCCGCCTCGCTTGCCGGAGCTTCCGGAGAACTTGCGCGCTTTGGCGTCGAACAAATTGTATCCATAGCTGTGCGCCTGCTGGAAGGAGAGGGCGCTGCCAAAGTGTCCAGGGACCGGCTGCTTGATGTGCGGATACGATCCCAGGGGAACGGAATTCGGTGTGGAGCAGGTGAGGGGCTGTGGCAGCTGCGGGGTGCTGGAGGAGATGAACTTGTTGGTCACGCTGCGCATCAGGTTCGAGGTGAAGTCGTTGCGATCCGGAGCCGGAGGGGAGCCCAGGATGGCACTGGGGATGGGTCGCTGCTTGGTAAAGGACTTGGAAATGGTATTCAGCTCCTTGTCGAAGAGTAGCTGCGTGTTTTGTTCCAGCATGTACTCCCAGCACTTGAACTGCTCCTCCGAGAGCACCGATTCCGTCTCATCGAGCATTTCCAGCTGCTGCTCCTCCTGCAGGACCCGGGCGTGAGCCAGCACAAACTCGTCCTTGTCCTTGTCCTTGGCCAGCAGATCTCGATCGCTCTGGCCGCTCGGCGATGATCGTCCTGCCAGGGGCTCCTGATCGATGGCCGCCCGGTGCCTGCAGGCGTTGCTCCGGTCACAGCAGGTGCGCTTGCAGACAGACACATTGGACGCTGGCACGGGCACCGGCGCTGGCTTCTTGCGGACGCTCTGCTTCAGCTCCCGGATCAGGTGGTCCACGTCAGTGCCCAGGTGCCGGAAGCGCACCACAATCACACTGAGGTTCTCCTCCGCCCCCAGACTCTGGGCGATGTCCACGAGCCGCTTGGCGGCCAGCAGAGCGTTCTCCTCCTTGCGGATCTCCCGGGCAGCGCGATCAATGTCCATGACCGACCACAGTTGGGCATTGCCCACCACCAGATACTCGTCGTCATTGCTGAGGGTGAGCTAAAGACGAAATAACATTAATATAAAGTGTATACATTATTATAAAAGCTTACTTCTAAGACATGCGGATCCCTTATGGTCAAAGCAGGACTCTGTTCAGTTTCCGTTTCCGTTAGACGCAACATTGCCGTTCGGCGAACAAGATAGGAGTCCAGTCGCCCGGTGCAGGCCATCCTTAGGACATAACGCTTGCTCTTCAGAGGCCTCACCTTCGACGGAGCCCGTGTCCGGGTGAGATGGAACACGGCGGCACTTCTCACCCTGCCGCACTGCTGCTGTGCCGCCAGAAGAGTAAACTTGATGTAATCCTTCATTGCGGAGTCTTTAACCAACTGTTCTTGCTTCATCAGATCGGGAATGAGTTGAACCATATCCTGAGCCACACGACCATGGCCCTCCATTGCCTCGAACATTCCGTACAGAGCTTCGTCAGATCCGCCATAGTTGGGAGCTCTGAGTTGGCACACCGAAAGCTTCCGGCAATCGCCAGAGCCCGGAGTTTCCGCAAATCCCATGCTCCACGGCGCCGACTTGCTTTGACTCCTTGGTGGGAGTCTCTCCTGCCGGAGAGTGGTCGTGGGCAAGGCAGCTCGGTTGTTGCCAGACACATCGATCAGGCTCCAGTGACGTTGGCTCTGCGTCTGACAAACCTTGAACTGTTGCTCGTCCACCTGGGAAGACATCAAATAATTAGTTTAAAGACATAATCTCTTATAATTGAGGCACTACCTGCAACTGAAGGTTCCCCGATAGATCCAGGTACTTGAGATTTCGCGAGGGTACGAGTGCCACCAGATTGACCCGATCCAGATGATTGTGCGATAGATCCAGGACTTTTAACTTGCCCAGCTTGGCCAGTTGGGGCGTGCAGAGGAGAAGGTTGTTACAGCACCGGAGCACCTTCAACTGGCCAAGGGTGGCCACCTCCTCGGGCAGTTGTTGCAGCATATTGCCGGAGAGTACAAGGATCTCCAGATCCTGCCAGTTGCGGATGCAGGTGGCGGGCAGCAATCCTATGCGATTGTAGGCCAGGTGAAGGACTCTCAGTTTGGCAGCATTGTGCAGTGACTCGAAGATGGTGTCGTTTAGTTGGTTCCCGGACAAGAACAGGTTAACCAAAGCGGCATGGTTATTCTGCTCGTAGCGGGGCAAAGTGGACAACTTGTTGCACGATACATTCAAGGTTTCCAGTCGGGCATGGGTGACGGCAAAGAAGTTATCCGGCAGAGCCTGCAGCTCGTTGCTCTGCAGCTGAAGACTCTGGACGCTGCCAAAGGCTTCCGGCAACAGCTCCATCTGCTTCAAGTCGTTGTAGGCCAGATTCAAGGTTTCTAACTGGCTGATCCTGTAGTTGCGCAGCAATCCTGTCACGCTGCTCAGGCGATTGTGCGAGGCCTCCAAGGAGGTGAGGGATGAACAGGCTCCAAGCCAGTTGGGCAGCTCACTGAAGTTGTTGTGCGAGATGTCGATGCGATGGAGCTTCAGCGGCACAGGATGCGTGTTTGTAGTGGAGATGTTGTGCAGGTCTGAAATAAATAGTATTATTATTTGTTAATATTATATATCATTACTTACAATTCCGATCAGCTACTAGAGCCTGAAGATTGGTTGCATTGACTATTAGCTCCATCAGCTTGTTGCGGCTGCACTTGAGCATCTCCAGCTGGGCCAGCGAGCTGAGGTCCAAGACCTCCATTTCGTTTTCGCACACCTCCAGCTGGGTCAAGTACTATAAAGAGAAAACCCGAGTGGAGGAAGTCGTTTCAACCGGATGCTGTGGCATGGAGTGAATCCAACTTACGTTGTAGTTGCCAATCAAAATACTGCCCCCCAGCTGGCTGCCCTTCAGGCTCAGCTTCTGGGGGGATGTCTGGCCCCCGTTTGTGGCCTCCTCGGGCAGCGGCTCCACGGGTAGTGGATTGGAGCTGGCACTGAGCTTCAGCTTCGATTTATATGGATCCGTCATTTTCCTTGCGGTGGCTTTCAGCATTGTTTCGGAAGTCTCTCTCTGGTTTTTCGTATTTCTTGGCTACAACACCGTTGCACAGTACTTGGCTATGCATCAACGAACACCCAACCACTGACGTATCGCCCCTAAGTTTATATATGTTTTCATTTGGGAATACATAGACTGCACTTTCAGTTTGGATTATATTCACTGTACTGTATATTCCTTCAAAGGATTTGTTTTTATTATATTTTAAAGGTTTTTACGGGGAGTATCCGGTATACTCGATGTGGCAACAAACACCTGTCTCCGGATTTGGTAATATATCCAAGGGATCCACAATAGCGCGATGCGACCGCTCAACTGAAGACGAACACGATAACTACGATGGCGATGGCTCTGGGTCGTTACAGCAAGACGGACACGCTTGAGAGCAGGCCCGACGACGGTCTTTCTGTTTCTCTTCGTGTTGCCCAAATCCGAGTTGCGTTTAAGACGTGGAAGTACAGTGGGTGCCCAGCGGAAAGAACAAATGTTGTTTTCTAATTTTTTTTAACTAATTAATGCGATAAAAAATTCATTTAACCCTAGTTATAGGGTTTATTTTAAGTTGGCGAGTAATTTAGCATAAAAACAGCGAGCAAGTGAGTATTGAAAAGTTTTAAAAGCGAGAAAATGAGGAATGAATAGTGAACAAGTAAGCAACTGGAAAATGAATAATGAACAAATGAACAACTGAGAAATGATCAGTGAACAAGTGAACTAGTGAACAAGTGAACAAATGAACAATATAAGTGAATTGAACAGAAAAGAGGTTCACCCAAATTTGTATTATATATATATATATATATATATATATATATATATATATATATATATATAATACAAATATGAGCACGCAAAGATCCATTATATATATATTTTTGCTTCATACCTTCAAAAAGCAGTGTTGTTCCCGAAAAAGTTCAGGTTATTTCCTTTTTATTTGAAGCACAAGCATTGTTCATTCCTCCGACTACTTACTGTACTGGTAACTCTCGTGAAACACACACTGGACTGGGCAAAATTCAGTGAGGGTGCACCATGGCAATCCGCTTAAAAAAGAGCTCTACGATCGGTTGCAGCAACGGATCTGTTTTATTTCGGTGGCTCATCGTAGGTGGTGACTTCCCCAAAATGCTGCAAGAGCGCAAAGCCAAAAAGAAAAGTCAGTTTGTTTTTGTAGCTTTGTGTTGTTACACGAATTTTAGAAACAATTTGTTGTTTTTTTTTTATTATTTCAATGAAATATAATAATAATTGTTTTGTTATTATGCCTACGCATTTAGCAGCGAAACTCAGAAAAGTGTGTTTTTATTTCATTGTAAATCCTCTGCTTTTTTTGTTGTGTCCTAATTTCCTTTCGCAGTTCCTCTGCGCTGACTTTACAAAAATTTTAACAACATCATCATCTGTACATAAGAAACTAAAGGGCGGGCAGGAAATCATACATATTTGTAGGGGTTATCTCTTCTATAACTTGGCCAGTTCATATACATATACAGGGGGTCAAGTTGTGAGTACATAAAATAATAATAATTAGACAGCGTGCTTAGCATTAATGTACGCCCTATCCACGTGGGAGTGTGTATCATATACGATTGTTTGCATTAAAATAATATTTATATATATATTATATGTATATATGTATGTATGTAGGTATTCATATAAAGTACAATAAAAAAAACATTGCTAAAATACATGTGTAAACAAAGGAGCAGCAAATAAATAGAGTGAGGGTGAGAAATAAGAAAGTCTGTTTTTTTCTGGAATAAGAATAAGTCTGTTAACTAAGCACATTGTGCTGCTGCTACGCCCATTTGTTTATACACATAATCAATTTTTAATATTTTTTCGCTAAGTATTCTGTATGCTACATGTTTCCGTTTCCGTTTCCGATTTCCTAGCCTGTCACTTCATCTCATCCGTTACATTCGTTACGTGTCGCGGCTTACGTAATGAATGGTTCTTTAGCTTAATTCGATCATCGCGGTTATATTATTGTAACACTCTGCGTGCTTTTTTACTGAACTGATTCGGCGGCGTAACGCGTATTAGGATTTGGATTAGGACTACGAATTGGTTTCCTTATTGCTCATTTACATACAACTTAACATTATAAATATTTAGAGTGTGGCATATGACTAAAATTCGTTATCGCCTATGTGTGTGTGTGTGTCCGTCTAAATCATTCTTATTTACGGATAAGGGTTGTCAAGACTCAGAGGCAGCAGCTTGCCGTGCCGTGCCCCGCCTCGATCTCTGAAGAGTCGAAGTAACGCAAGTGTCGAGAGGCATGCTTATGGAACTAAGAGAGACGTGGCAAAGGCGGGAAATTTGATTTCCGCACACTACACAATCTTAATAAATGGTAATTCGTAATAAGTAGGTTAAGGATTATGCATAATCATTAATCATTATAGCAGTAATTATATTTTCCGCGAAAATACGGGCCCTCCGTATTATTTCCCCGTACTGGCCACCGTGCCAGCCGCCGTCGTCGTCGCCGCGCTGATTTGCATCCCGCCCAAATCCTTGTGGTGATCGCCCGCCGAATTCGGCTCCATGCTCGTCTCCGAGTAGTCCAACTTATAGCTGGCACTCCGCGTCACATCCTCCATGGACGCCTCCTGACAGTCCCGGCCGGTGTGCGTCTGCGATCCGCAGTTGTAGCAGGAGATCACCTTCTGGCCGTTGTTCCCACCACCGCCTGCTCCCGTTATGGGGCAAACGGTCAACGCACTGTACGGCGTCGTACTGGGAACCTGTTGCTGTGGCTGCTGCGGCGCTGGCACTGTCTGCACCGGTACCGCGTTCGTGCTCACCACGGCCGCCGTGCTCGGCAGTTGGGGAGGTGTCACCGCCGTCGGTGTGCCGCCTGGCTGGACCGGCATGTAGTGGAAGGCCGGATAGATGAGTTCACCGTTGTGCGGCGGCCCCATTGAGTAGCGGAAGCCACCGCGCACTGTCTGCGGTGCGCCATGCGCCTGGAAAATTGTCTGCTGCGGCGGCGGTGGTCCACGCTGGTGATATGGATAGCTGGCATTGTACGCTGCGGGCGGTGGCGGTTGAGGCTGCAAAAGGACTGTTGTTGTGGGCGTGCTCACCGGCGACGGGCTGATAAGTAACGCCTGCTGCTGCTGCTGCTGCTGTTGTTGCTGCTGCTGCAAGTTGCCGCTGCTGATGGTCTGCGCTTCGCTGACAATGCTGGGCGTGCCCGTCGTGTAGATCTGCTGGTAGTTCTTATCCATACCATTGCGTCCGTTTAGCCGCTGCTGCAGGTTCAGCTGCTGCTGCTGCTGCTTGTAGCTGAGGTGATGCTGCTTTTGCTGGTAGCTCCCCAGGTTGCTGGTTGGCACTACCGTGGTTATCATACCCATGCACGTGTCCACTGTACTGTGCAGCGGCAGTGATAGTTGCGCCGTCGGGGTCGGCGTTTCCGAGGGCGACAGGTCACCGCAGGAACCATTCGAGCTGCCAGACTCACTGCCCGTCGTAGCGGTACTTTTCGCGGGATTAACACCTATCATCGATCCGCTACCGTCGTCATTCAAGTTCATACTCTGCATCATAACGTTCATGTTGTAGTTGGTGTTCTGAAAATGCGGCTGCTGTTGCTGTTGATGATGCGGTATGAAGGTGTTCGCCTTGACCCGATGGTGTCCTGGCCGCGGGAAACCGTTCCGAATGAGACTGTGCAGGCTAGTGCCGCTGGAATTGCTGCTGACGCCTTCACTGATACTCTGAAAGAATGTACATTGCATTTACGTAAATTTATTAAATAAATTATTTGAATAATTATATAAATAATTACATCCTGCTGCTGCTCGCCGCCAACGGAAGAGGGCGGCGGCGTTGTCTCCACCGAAGGACGTCGAGCATTCTTTTGACCCGCCAAACGTTGCGACATACTCCTCATCTGCTGCTGCTGTTGCTGCTGCGCCTGCAAGGGAACATTGATGAGGGAGCGCTCCCGCTGGGGACTTGTTGTGCGGCTGCTTGACGGTGAGGACTGCTGGCTCAGCATTGGCGAGCTAGCCGGTGGCACTTGATGGTCCACGCTCTGCGGCTGCTGCTGCTGCTGCTGCTGCGGAGCGGGCACTTGGTGGGGCGGTGGTGGAGGGTAGTGACGCATCGTCCACCCCGTGTTCTGGTGACCGACAATGGCACTCGTGTCCGCTGGAATGGTGATGTTCGGCTGCATCAGATGCGGCATGCCCTCCACACTTATCTGGTGCGTGCCATCAGAGCTGGGCAGGAGCTGTAGAGATCAGTGTAAATATTTGCTCATCTTGCTTTGCTTTGATTCGATAAAATCATGACAACTCACCTTGGTAAAGTGCTGGGGAAATATCATGGGTATGTTGCCCGGCAGCACCTGCACCATCTGCGGATGCGGAGGCGGCGGTTGCGCCTGCATCTGGTGGATCACATGCTGTTGCTGCTGCTGCTGCTGCTGGAGAATTATATCGTGGGGAGACGGCGGCAGCGGGTGCGACGGCGCTGGCGGCGTCTGCGACTGCAGTGGCTCCATCTGCGCCTGCGCCGGCAGAAACCTCTCCATGACCAACTTGTTCTCCTTGATCTTTGCCAATATGGCAAAGAGCTTCTTTTGCTCGTCCATGGAGAAAACGGGATGGATGGCCGCCATGGTGTAGACCAGCAGCAGCTCGAGCAGCGTGTCCTCGTCGTTGATGCAGCTAAAGTCGCACTCGCCCCAGCACTCCAGCGTACGAAAGATCTCGCTCACGCAATTGCGGTTGCAGGCACGGATGAGGGCCAGGTAAAGGGCCATCTTGCGCCGGATCTTGCGGTCGGTGGGGTCGCCTTTTTGGCAGGTGAGCATATCCGCCGCCAGCTCGTGCGGATTGTTCGCCCGCAACTCCATGCCGCGCAGCGTCTCCGAGTCACACCTGCCCTGCTCCTCCAGCAGCGTGCCCAGGAAGCGCAGTTCGAACGGCAGGCAGGCGTTGAGCAGAGCGTACATCGTTTCGATGCGATTGTAGCTCTCGAGTTTCTCAAACCACACCAGGACGTCCTGTTTGCAAATCATTTCCAGTTTTCCAGTGTTTCCGCTTGCGATCCCAAGTCCTTGTGTGATCCTGCATCTACTTTGCGCCTCGCCGTGGATCGCCGATTTCCCTGCTCTCTGAGCCCGAGACTGAGAGTGCGTCTCTTCGTGTGTGTGTAATGCTGTGTGAGTGTGTTAGTGCTCTAGTTACGTGTGGTGGGTGCAAATGCACAACAACAACCACAAGCACAACAACAACGGCGGCAACGGAATATCGTTAGGTGGCTTTAGCAGCTGCTGCTGCACCACGGGCGCTGTGGAGGAGCGCTGGCTGGGATCCGCGCCTGGACTTCAGCCAGCTTCCCGGGGCACTGCTAATTGGCTTTTCACTGCCCGTCGCTCGCCTTTTTCTGCCCCGTTTCTGCCGTTACTACTGCTGCGCTCACAAAGGCTGCCAACAACTACAACTAGTCGCGTATTTTTTGCGCGTTAGCGGGAGGAGGCGAAGGCGACGGCGAAGCTGACGGCGACAGCGACAGCGACGTTGGCGGAGGACGGGGGCTGCACCACATTGGCCAGGCACTCGCTACTTTGCCACTTTAGACTCGCTGATGGGCCCCGCTGTTATTTGGTAGACTCGCCGCTGCCAAAAAAAAAAAAAGAATTCTGCAATTTCCGCGATATTACTCGCACCGCGCGCACTCCTCGAGGACTGTTTATGTTGCGCTCACGCTCGGGGCCTCGCCGTATGGGTCACTTAATGTGGCACCTTAATTATATTCTTTGCATTGTATGCACTTTTTGTCAAATTTTCTATTTCCCTTCCACTCCACTTTTTGTTTTATGTTTCAGTGTAACCAAGTTTTGTGAGGGAAAATTCGCCAGGTTTGACCAATGTGACCGTAATGCAGATGCACTGTAAAACTAATTTGCAAAATGACCGTCAAGTTGGGGTAGAAATTTAGAGGTTTTTGTTTTTTATTTTAGTTAATTTTGTTAATTAACTATTTAATCGAACAAAAATAACTATATATGTTATATATATATATATTTTATTTTAGGTTTGGCAGTGGGAAAGATGAAGCTAGTGCTGGAACTGGAACTGGTAATCAACCAGTGGTTCCACCAGACATCTGAACTATGCTAACTGGTTCCATTTTCAAAATATTGGCGGAAATTGGAGAAATGAAGGCAATTTAATGAGTAAAATATATTTATTTATTTATATTATTTATTTATATATATAAATATATTTTTTTTTATAAATATATTGATATTTCGGCAATTTTAATTCATAACAAGAAAGGCAACAAAATTTGGTAGGCCGACGTTTGTATACATTTGCAGTTTGCAATGGTATTATTTGATCAAATTGCATATCTATCCTAATAAAGTCAAATATGCATTAATTTTACTTCGGAAAAGATTTAGATTTACTGTTTCAGTTTTGATTAGATTAATAAATCTGAAAATATAGTTTGAAATATAAAATTTATTTTAAAATTTAAAAAAAAATTGCCGTTATAATATGGACTCTCCCCCATGATTTGCAAAAGTTCCGCAAGTGTAGAACTAGTTCAGGGACGAAAACATGGCCTTCGTTAAATCCTTCGTTAAGTCAGGACTGCAAACAATGAGTTTCGCATTCATGAGGTTTTGTCAGCTGTTCAATGGCGGGAAATAATTTGAAATAAATCAAAAATCAAAATAACTCGAAGTATAAAAACAATATATATAAAAAAATAGTTAAAAAGTAATTATTTATTGATTATAATTTGATGATGTATGTTTGTATGTACTTTAATATGTTCACAACACAAAAATCTGTTCTTGAATCGAGATCCTTAATTCATAAAAAATTAGACAAACAAATTCAGGACTACAAATACATTAAAAATCCTATTTTTTTAAGTATGTGGCATCGAGTAGATAAGCTTGTTCCAAAAGTTCGGACTGTCCCGTTTCAAATAGGTGTTCAGGACCATGTACGCCTTCAGCTCGCTGTCCAGGTCATCAAAGTCCTTCACATCTGGATAGAGGATGACGATCAGTCGCTTGCAGCGATCCTTTGAGGTGGCGTGGAGGGCCAGGCGGAACTCAAGGCGACCCCAGGTGGACTTGAGGAAGTTATCCGTCATCAGGATGATGATGCGACGGGAGTCCTTGACCGACTGGCTAATGCACTCGGGAATGGAGGCGCCCACCAGCCAGTCGCGCAGGTAGAAGCAAAGTCGGAATTCGTGCTTGCCGCGCTCCAGTTGCTCCACAAACTCTTCGATGAGCTCCTCGTCCTTGTGGCAGAAGGCCAGGAATGCGTCGTACCGCTTGTCCTGGTCCATATCCCGACGCGCCGCCAGGCTGAGGCATACTTCGTGCTCGTAGAACCAGATGAGGATGGGCTGCCGGAAGCAAATGAAGACGTTTATCGACGAGGCCACGACCAGCATGGAGGCGGCGAGGGTGGCGTAGTAGATAAAGGCCGAGGGACATATGTCGCTCTCCTCGGTCTCGATCAGGAGTTGCCTGGAGTCGGCACAGACAATGAACGACGTGTCCCCAATATACTTGGCTTGCCGCTTAACAAACTCCAGGAAATCTATTTCTTCACAGCCGCAGGTCCAGGGATTTCCGGAGAGCTGAAGCTCCAGCTGGGAGGAGTTCATTCTGCTGTCGAAAAATGTCCTGTTCCGATCGCTTAGTCCTGAAATTCGATTGCTCCTTATGTCCAGATATACCAAGTCTTTCGGCAGCTCACCGATATTGGTCAGCCGATTGTGGGCCACATGGAGGCGTGTCACACTGGCGAAGCCTGGCAGGGAGATCGAGGGTAGCTCCTGGATTGAATTTCCTTCAAAGTAAAGTGTTATCTGTCCAAAAGTTAGCGTTGGCAACGGTGGTATTTCCATTAATCCCTTGGAACTGCAGTCGATGATGAAGGCAAGGTCGTCTGTGCTCTGATCCAGGCAGCAAATGCAGGCATCAGGACATCCTCCGGTAGAAAGGATATTACTGTTAATCAGGGCCACCGCATATTCTTCGGGTTCCCTCTCCCGAAGAAATGATAGAAAGGATTTCGCCGTGCAATCGCATTCCCAGGGATTTCCAGACAGCTTGATCTCGGTTAATCCCTCCCGAAACCTCATAAAGTCCACAAAGACATCATCGAGAGTCCTGAGGAAATTGTTTCGCAGATCCAGATATGTAAGGTTCTCGGGGAGCAGGTGATGCGGGAATTCCTTTAGACGATTATTCTGGACATGCAGCTGCTGGATCGAAGCATGTCCTGGCAGACCCAGGAATGGAGGTTCGTCCAGTTTCGTTATTATATTTCCATCAAGCAGTAAGGTTGTGTTGTAAGGAATCGACAGTGGCAGGATGGGATAGAATTCAAGGTGCATATGACTGCAATTAATTATGAATTGTCCCGACTCACGGTCTACGCAACAGTCGCATCTATAAGGACATGAGGCGTTGAGGTGGTACATGATCATATCATCGTATTCAGCTGAAAACATCCAAGTAATCCTGTGCAAATCTTCCATTATCAAGCGGTTTACGAAAATCCCTTCACTGCCCTGAGAGTTTATAATCTCATCTTCATCCGCTTCATAATACAAGTTCTCAGGGTGAAGTTTGAAGAATTCGATTAGAAACGCTGCTGCCCCTGCCGTTGTCCTATCCATTATTTCCAAAATCGGATCAAGTTTGTCCTTTAGTATCCTTACAGATTTCATTTTTCTCCTACTAAATTCTATAAGATGTAGTTCGTCGCAGTAGAAAATCCATTTGTTGCCTGTCTGTTTGAATTCTGTTAGGTTGGCAACGTACTCAAGGACCTCTGGACTCAAAGTGCTGATCTCATTATAACTTATGTCCAGATTCTCGAGATCCGTAGGCAGTTGACTGACACTGAGGCTTGTTAGTTGATTTTGTGACACGTTCAACTTTTTTAGGTAGTTATAGCCTGGCAAGGAGTTATCAGGCAGTTTGGTTAGATAGTTGCCTTGAAGCAGCAGTACAGTGTTTCCTGTTATAGGAACTGGCAAGTTCGGAACCAGGAATAGAAACCGCTGTGAGCAATTGATTTCAAACTCGCGATAGTTGCGATTATACAGGCACTTGCATCTGAAAGGACAGGCTATGCCGTTTCTACCGAGTTGGAATACACAAACCTCATAACCTGTGCGACAGATAAAAGCGGTCAGGTTCTTAAACGGTTTGTATTTGTCGACTTCAATGGTTTTAAGCTTGGGGAATGGGTCAAAGTCTCGCATATCCACTTCGGAGTCAGTTTTTATTATGATATCTTTTAAGGTTTGCCGCAGGACTTTTGACCTGGAAGAAAGCCCTTAATGATTGCTAATACTTAGTGCTATTTGGGTTAATACTCACTCTAAGAAAGACAGATCTTTCAAGGTGACGTGGCTTAAAACCAAGAATTCCAAGTTTATTAAATTATCGAATATTTTTTCTTTCAGATTTTCCACTTTTAAGCCAGCAAACGCCAAACTAGTCAGTTGACTTTTGCCCACAAAAGTACTTTTTTCTATTTGGAAAGTCAACTGCCTTGTTGGGATTGACGAAACAATTGCAATATGCTTCAGGTTGTCCGTACTTTTCCGGATATAATCATTTGTTACATCTGAATTTACTGAATTATCAGATAAATAGCGCAATGTCAACTTTTCGGGTCCATTTGTAAATGTAATGTCGCGCTCTTCGACTTTCAAAGAAGGAGACTCAATATCGAACCCTGTAATATCCTTAACGCCAAGTTTTTGCAGATAAAATTTACTAGGAAGAAATCTGACATCGTTTGCACTGGGAATTCCGGACACAGATACTCTAACAAAATCGAGATTGGAATCGTTGGAGAGTTTATGAATATTCCACTCGCGATAAAGAGGATTTGTCCAAATGAATTTTAACACTAGAAAAACCTCCATTATTTTGTAATCATCAGTGATTAGAATTTCATTTGCCACCAAACACGTCCTGTTTTCACAGGTTCCACAATACATTTCACAGTAATCCTCCCTGATCGTTATGCTAGTTATATAACAACATTTATATAGAACAAGAAACCCGATAAATATTTGCTTTGCCGACGTAACAAGATCCATTCTCGGTGCAACTTAAATGTGAACTAAGTTGGATGAATAATAAAGTTCGTTGGAGAGCGATGCCGAGTGCAGCTATAGAAATAAATTACTTCCTATATGGCTTCCAAGGGATTCATTAAAATATACAGCTAATCAGCGAAAAGAGCTACAATATTTAATTTGTACTTTAAATTGTAGTTGTATTTTAGTGAGATTCAAAGTTTAAAATTGAAAAATAAAAACACACATTTGGGGGGCGAGTTGAACTTAAAATTAGGGAATCCCTTAAAGAGCCACCAGACGTACATTAAATTAAAAAAAATATATATATTGGGTAACTTGGTTATCAAATAATGTCAAAAATGTAAGCCATAGTTTTTTAATAACTTATAATGTATACTTTATATTATACTTTATACTTTTATATAAAGATGACATTTAGTTTAAATAATATAAAAAGATATAACAATTGATATACACTTTTGTATTTGTAAATAGATCAAGTTAAATTAGTGACTATATATTCAAGTTTAGTTTCCACTTCCATTGAGAAATGGCTTTCCTTTAGCTTGGAGCTTGCTCAGAATTTTCCTCGCATCCAGGCCAATTCTCCTCGCCCGAAATCACTTCGGGGAACCCCCTCCACCTAGGCTGTCAGAGCTGCGATGGCCACATGCCGTGGCAATTGATGTCAAATTTATAACGACAAATACTCGAAAAGTTTGCCACGTAGCCCAAACACACACACACTCGACTCGACCGCCGCAGTGGCCAGACATGGTCCTCCTCCTGCTCCTGCTCCTGCTCCTCGCATACCCCATGGTGGTTTCCATAGTGCAACCCCTTTCCCCGGTTGTTCACATTTCGAGCATCATTATTGCTTTTTGATTTTTCGGTGTGAATTTGTTGAGCAGCAGACTGTGCGATTTCGGGTTTTGCCCCAGATGAATTATGGCCGGGGAGATCCAGCTTTTGGCTGGAACCGTGCCCAGCAGCTGGGAGTCCTTTTTCGACGGAGGGAACATATTAATGCAATTTTATTTAAATTATGCTACATTTATGCCTCGTGTTCGCTTTGATATATTTGTTTTTTATTCGCCGCCATAGCCATCGTCCTGCCGGAGCGTAGGGACGAAGGAAACAGCCATCGGACATGGCCTCCTTATTGTCCTTTTTGCTGCATTTCATATTGCCTTGTCTGCAAAGTTTTGCGCCTCCTCCGTTCCTCGGGCATTTATTTATGGCCATCAAACAGTTTATGCCAGCTGATAATTTTAAATGTTAATTAGACTCCTCGCCCGGCTGCCGGTCCAATTATTAAAGATTTAATGGATGGCAAATAAATTTCAGTTTCGCAGGAAGGATGAATTAAATACAAATTGATATATTAATATTAATAATTAAATTGCAGTAATGCGTAATCAATTGTCAATGAGTTGCAATTATGCAGGACTGGGTTTGCCCGGAGCTGGGAGCTCTGATTCAGAAAAATTTATGAAATTAAAGTGGAAACCACACCTTTATATTCCTCCGTGTTAATTTAATCCTATTAAAAATTTTCAATTTAAATTGTGCCAGAAAATAATAAGCATGCGACTGGTGGTTATAATATGTTTGTTATTAAACAATGTAAACAGAACAATATAAACTGTTTTTAATACTGTATTTATATCAATTTCAAAAAGCAAAAACCGAAAGGAAAACATGTTCTTTAAAACAATGTTAAAAGGATAATAAAACAAAACTGGAAAGGAAAACACACTTTAAGGCCTATGAGGCAACGCCCTAAAATAAAAATAGGCTGGCTTCCCATTTCCCATTTTGAAGCTTCCTCAAAATTTGGCAAGCAAACGAGCATTAATTATTCGTGTGAATAACTCTGGCAGGACTTGCTCAAATTGCAGACAACTTCCGTGCTATTCTGAAGCAGAAGAATGCCTCAGGTATATCGAGATTGCTTAATTTTATTCGCACTCGCATTGAAAATCACTCCGAATTGTTTGCGGACATTCTTTTGGGATGAGCTCGGGCCCAGAGCAGAGCAGTGGCAGATGGGGCAGGAGGAGGTGAGGGAACTTTGCAATTATGGCCAAGGAATAGAATTCCCGTCGAGCCGTCAAAACCGGAAATGGCAAAGTGGCAAAGCGCAAAGCGGAAATGGCAGGCACAGCAACACAACGCAGCGCAACAGAAAAATGCAAATTTTCACGAAAAGGAAATTATAAAAATATTTGTCGGGGCACCGTAGCTTTTCCCTCATCCTCCTCCTTCTCCCTCCTTGCTCGAAAAATGGCGAAAGAATTTTTGCACGTGGATCGTCCTTGTTATTGCAAGGGGCTGTCTGAAGTCCACTCGAAGCGAAGGTCCCACAACTCAAGTGCTCCGTCGTCTGGGGCAAGTTTTTATATTATTTTATTCCGTTTTTTTTGGTGTGGCCCGCCACTATATAACAAATAACAAGTAGCTGGATATATATATATGTATGCAGCTCAGATATAAATGGCTGTGTGGGGAAGTAAATTTATGCACTGGCAAGTGAAAGGTGGAGTTCATATTTTAGCGAGCGAGCGAACGACCGATTTCAACTTTAATTATTTTTACAGGTGCAATTTATTTACATGAATTTCAATCTCCGCACCGGGGTATAAATTACCATAAACATCTCCTGTATGAATACAGCTGGATATATGGGCTCTACTGCATGGTTTTTTCTACTTTTTTTTCTTTTTTTTTTGTTGCCTGGGCTTTTTCCATGATGAATATTTAATGCAGGGGGAAAGGGGGAGCAGAGAGAGCTACTCGAAATGTCAGATACAGCGAAACAGCAAAACGAGCATTACAAACAAAGGCTTGTTTCCAGACTTATTTTCCGAGGCTTTTTCGGAAATCATAAATGCAGCAGCAACACACGCACAGGATATGCTCATTTGGGTGTGTGTGTGTGTGAGGGCCCCGTGTGTGGTAGTGAGTGTGCGGATGCACAGGTGAAAAGTCAGAGAAAGTCAAATTAATTCCACTTAATTTGTTTTAACCACAAAAGCCAGAGAGTATCGAATGCCAAATGGCTGTCAGCTTCGGCGGTAGCAACTGTGCAATTTTCGCACAGCCAGGAAACTGGAAATTTAAACAGCTTTGGTAGAGCATAAATACGATACGATACAATTTTAAAAATTACTTAATTTATTTAGGTTTTAGCTTACTTAAAAACTTACTAAACTGTTTTGCATTCAAGTTTTGTTATTTAAAAAAATCTGTTTACATTTCAGTTACATTTTAGTAACATTCATGTTAACGTTCCTTACATTAACATTTTATGTTCACTTACATTCCTGTAAACCTCTATTAATAACATAATGTTAACAAATGTTGTCCTTAAAACTGTTAAGTTACATTTTAAGGCAACATTTCTGTAACATAACAGCAAGAATTTCCTGTTACTGCTTACTACATAGCTGTTAAAGGTTCCCCGCTTTCACTGTAAATGCATAACATTGCAAGTACAGCCGCTTAACAACATAACATTTCCCATATAACATAACATTTCCAATATAACATAACATTTCCAATATAACATAACATTTCCTGTACAACATAACATTTATGTTGAATAACATAAAGAAAATGTCCTTAAAGCTGTTTAGAAATAATGGTAAATTTCCCCTGTAAAAAGCTTCGAATAATGCAAACTTTCAAGCTTAGTTTCGTAAAGCTTCTGCCACTAGCTACCCGCATTTTTTGGAATTTAGAAACCTCGATTCTTGGGCTCTGATTGGCCGAAGGCTTCTTATAAAAGGCAAGGCCATGTCCAATTAAAGTTCAGTTGGGCTTTGGGACCGTCAAAAGGATGCTGCTTCGAGGATGTGCCGGACCTATGCTTGGACGCCACTGAAGGGTAAAACTCAATTAGTTTATTTATAATTTATAAATTAGGTTAAGAAAATGATTTGTAATAAAACGTTGAATTCTGTTAAAGTGTGTTTTATTACGGGTGGTAAATAGTAGGGGACATATTTTTGTTTTTTTCGGGAAATAATGTAATGTAATGTAAGAAAGAGAGCATTAATTTAGAAACTTTTTATTATTTTAGTTAATCCTTGCAGGGTATACAAATTTTGACGAAGAAAATTTTACGAGGAGTCCTTCTCCCTGTTAATGTTGATCTCACTATGACTATTAGTCTGAAAAATTTTTCTTGCTTACTTTCTATTCTTTAAATATGTAGGAAATATTAGTACAATTACACTGTACTTTTAACTTTATTAAAAAGGAGCCCGTCTTTAATTCGAAGCCCTAGAAAGAGTCTCTTTACGAAAGTTGTTTTTAAAAAAAGAACTTACGATTTAATTTTAGCATCCTTGCAGATAGTTTTAATTTTAGTCAGCAGATTGTAGTGAAAGAGCCATTGCAGACTCTTTAAATCATAAATATTCTTAAGAAACGCCATGTCCGACATTTTCGTTAAAAATTATTTATTGTATAATTTGATAAATTTGATTAATTTTCTAACCTAAAAACCAACGGAGACTAGCATCCGGATTTAAAATGAATGCATTTATAGCTTAGTAATGATAGATTTGAAAGTCGGTCCCCTGATCCAGTTTCAAACTACAAAGAATATACAAACTTTGATTTTTAACAAGTTAAACTTGTATTTAACTTTAGTTCTTTCATTAAAGAAACATTTTCTCTCACTCTTTCTACACTAATAAAAAAAAAAATAAAGTCTTCCTTCAATATTTTTGGCATTCTTAAATTAAAATCTTAATATAAGATTGAAAATTCTAGAAAATCGATTTTAAGCTTCATTTATACACAAAAAAACTAAAAAAAATAAGCCTAAAAGAAGACCAAAATATGTTTGCGCTACTTTCGTTACCAAATGTCACGTAAAACGAACAAATTTCTTGACCTCTTTTTATCAGTGTGTTTATACATTTGAACTACAGAATGTAAAATAAGTAATGTAAAAAACATTAAAATGAAATCCATGAATACAACTTTAAAATACAATAAAGTTTATGAACTCCTAATCATTTTCCTCAAAACTATTAACAAATCAGAAATTTATAGCATTGCTCTAAGCTAGTTAACCCAGTTTAAAAGCTAATAACAATAATTTTATAGAAAATGTCTTTGGCCAGATTGTTAGTTTTCATTGCTCCCAGAGCATCCAACACGACTTTCGGCAATCATTTATTTCACCCCTTTATTACCCCTAAGTAATGTCTTGGGGGAGTCGTCACCCTCGACTGAGTCGCGACCACCCGCAGCCCGCAACCTCACTCAAAAACTCCAATTACGACCTAATTAACAGCGCCTAATTACACCCGGCCACGCCCACTTGCCGCGCCCGAAGGACCCGCCCCCGATAACCTTAAACGCATTTCTCAGTTGCAGTTCACCAGAGTCATGTGAAAATTAAATGCTACGCGAATTTTCCCTTCTTTTTTTTATCCTCGCCCAATTTGGCAAAGTGGGGACGGGGGAGCAGAGCAGGAGGAGGAGGGGAACTCCTCGAGGCTGGAAACAATTTATTGGAAATGCAATTGAAAATGCAGCAGGCGTGTCGAGGTCGATTTAGAAAAATGCCAGCCATCGAAATGCTTTGAACTTGCGGCAATAAATTTCTCGATTTTCTGCCAGGCCATAAAAACAGTCAAAAAAAGGAATAAAAATCCTAATGAAGAGCCAGGGCCCAAGCCAGAGCCTACAAATTGTATTAAAACTTGTACGCTCCTCGGCACTCAAAAGCGTTTTCCCTCTGTGGCCGCATATTCATTGGCAAATCACTCACGTAACTTTCCGTTCCGTTCCGAAAAAGATAGTTGTGCCAAAGAGCCGGAAAAGTTGACTACATTTGAACTTTAACCCCGTTTGATGGGCCCCCGATGTCCGAGGAGAACATTAAACTATCCCACAACTAAGTGGACTAATTCCTGTTTTCAACTTATTTACTCTTTACCATTTCCATCTCGGAATTCCATCTCTTCCACAGGACTCGCACCGTTTAACGCCCACTCAGGCTTCGTTCGTCCTGGGTCCTTCGAAGGCCCCCGAGCATATGCTACAAATAATTTGTTATTCAATACGAAACACGAAAAAGTACACAAAGCGGCAAACGAGCTTCAACAATTCAACACACACTGGACATTTAGTAAATTGGCTAACAACTTTTTCTTCGCCTCCTCCCCTGGTCCCCCAACGCCTTTTTATTGTTGTGGTTGTTGTTGTTGTTACGTGATTTTCCGGTGAGTCTGTGCGGGGTTTGGACAACATGTTGTCCCGTGTCCTGTGCCATATGCTTGACCACAGGCAGGGATAACAAGAGCACCGCCCAAAACAAGAAAAAGCATCCACGGGACAGATGTCACGGAGGATTTTCAGACTGGATGAAGATTGAAGAAGCTAACAGGGCTTAGGTGGCGGCCCGAAAGGGTCTGTCGCGGCCAATTAATTGTGACAATTTAAGGCCTATTGGTGAGATGATCTATGATATCTAAATACTTGACCAGACAAATTGTTAGGTGGTATTAAGGCATTGATAATGATGTATTGTGATATATCCCTCTTTAGTGATATCTTTTAAATACTTTAGATAGCTTCTGTTATTTTGTATTTTAAAGGTACATTTATTTTAACAGCATTTTTAAATATTATCAAACAGGAACCAAGTACAAATTTTAAACCCTCACCATGTATAATGCAAATACGTAAATATTAGCACGAAAGCTTTGTATTTACCAAATAGAAAATATTTATTAAGGCAAAGGTAGATGCCAGACATTGGTCATTGAATAAAATATTTGCCTTATCAAACAATTGTCCAACTTAGTGGCAATCAACTGGCTCTCATCAAGTCAGATTTGAGACATGTCCTGCTGGTTTTTTTTCTAACCCTTAGAAGGGCACTTGCCGTTATGCCTCATGTTTATTCTCCGCACCAGATTGTCTCCTTAGTTTTTTTTTCCAGCTTCTAGTTGTGCTTTTGTTTACGCTATGGCCACTTGAGCTGCTTTTATTTTATTGAAGATTTGTATCAGAATGTCAACAGGAGCGCATGTCAACGACAAAAACAACAAAAACAACAACAACAACACGGGGACAGCATCGACAAGGAGTGCTGAGGAAAGATGCAGAAGTTGCTCTTTTGATGTGGGTTGTGTGTCTCAAGTCCTTTGCTCGCTCCCTTTTTTTTTATTTTGTTGTGTTTTCCTAGCATTTCAGCAAATAAAATGTTTGCTTAAAAAATTGCAGACATGCATTGCCAGTTTCCCTGTCTCCTCGTGTTTTATTCTTTTTCTATTTTTGTCAGAGGTCCTTTGCCTTAAGTTGAAAATGTTGAAATGCTCATTTCAAGCAAGTTTGCCATTCTCCGCTTTCTGGGAATTTTCGGGTAGTCAGGAATTTACTGCAGTCACGACTCCAGCCTGACACAAATACATTTAAAAATGTGCTAACATATGTACGCTGCCATCCCGGAGCTCACATATTTCTTCTCCATCCGCCGCGTTGACAGGACCCTCCCTCCCCTGCCCCCCGTTATCACGCACATCCTTAAGGAGTGGAATGTAACGACAGTTGGCAGTTAAGTTCGGATAATGCAGGGAGCGCCAGAAGCAGCTGGGCTAATCCTGGGAGTGCGTGAAGATAATCTGCTAAGCTAACTCTGATTTCACTTGAAAGCGACTTTCGGGGTAAGCAAGTCCATCCAATGGATATGGATATATGGATATTAGCTCTCGAACCCAACTCTTCGAGGTCTGCCGGAGGTCCTTAAAGAAAAGTACATATGCAGCTGCAGTTAATCAAATTTCCTGGAAAAAAACAAACAATAGTGAGAGCAGAGCTACCTGAAGGCTAAAGCCCAACTTCCCCGTCCGACATGTGAGATGTGAAATATTTAATATGCTTCTTCCTTGTTCTCGACGCCATCATCAACATCAAATCATCACAAGCACAAATTCAATTACTCAACACTGGGGCAACATTTGTGGGGGCTGCCAAAGGATCCAGAGGGGGTGCGAAGTGCTGAACGTGTCCTGGGAGTGACATTAATGCGATTCCGGCGACTGTCAATCATATTAGTATTTCCAAAGCAATTGCCAAAATAATGCTCGACTCTTGTTTTTTCTGGCACTTTATTTTTATTTACTCGCTCTTTGAAGAGCGACCCCGGCGCTCAATTTGCAATTTAATCGATTGCCTCTAAAAATCTACAAATAAATTGCCCCGAATATTTGTGTTGCCTGGTGAAGTTCTGAAAGGGAAAATGTATTTTTAGATATATATAGATTATATATGTGAACAAAAAAACAGCAGGCTTTAATTTATACTAGAAATTTTAATTGATCCTATTAAAAACTTTAATTTAATAGTTCTCAGAATAGAAAAAAAATGTAAGGTAACTGGATTTAATGAATATAAATCACTGTGGATTTAAAAGCATTTAAAATTATGCCAAAAAGTATGTTAAAAACTAGAACTAAACCATCGAGTCTATCAAAAAAGGCTATCAGGATACCATAAAAAATTCATTTATATCTTTTCTAGTGCAATTTTTCATCTCTTCCAAACTTGTTTATGAGATCGTTTTAAGTAAGTATTTTAAATATTTCTTAATTTCTATACCCCAGATTAGTAGTATCGTAAAAAAAAAACTTGAGATCTACTAAGAATATTATAAATATTTATCGCAATAGATTACTATTCTTTTTTCAATTTAATTAAAGATTGAATATACTACAGACTTATTTTATCTATAACTGAGAAAGAAAACTGCTTGCATTTTTTTATAAAATGGATCATAAATTGCCTAGTGAGTTTTGTATTTTAACAGATTGATATACAGGAAAAGTCGAACCTTAAACAAATTCTCATCTAAATTATTACATAACATTTTTAAAGTATTACTCATAGATTTGTTCATGAAATAATTCATATCCCCTTTTAAAACAAAAGGCTTCGAACGATTTCCGAACCTGCCTGCGTTACCTATCGCATAAATAACACCCTTGACACACTCATTAACACCCTCACTCCCCCCCGTCACTCCTGTTCAATTGGTCCTGCCGAAATACAAACAGCATCGCTTTCAACATATTCCAAAAAGGAACGAAACAAAACGAAATGAAATGAAATCGAATGTCGAGCGTTTGTCGGACAGATTAAAAATACAATTTACGGCAAATCAATTGCGGCTAACATGGCAACGGCGAGGAAGGCGAACAAAAAAAAGGCAAACATTAAAATGGCCACCGCAAGGAAAACAGTTGGAGCAAAAAATGAAAAGCAAACAAAGAGGGACGACCGAATGCCGGAAAATCGAAAGCTGAAAGGCACCACCCAAAACCCTCAAAAAAACAAAAAGCGAAAAATAAAGGACGACAACAATAAGGCTTTCGATAGCAACAGCTGCTGGCATAAATTTGTATAAATAATAAACAATTTAAGCATTGGACTCTTCGAGCATCTCCGACTTTGACTTCGGCTCCTGATCCAACTGCGACGTCGGGTACTCATCGGTTTGTAAGTCCAGCAGGTCCTGCAGATCCTCTAGTTTCTGTGTCTTTAGCTCCGCTGACTGGTCCAAATCCTCCTTTAGTTCCATTGTATCCTGTAAGGGATTTTCCAGTGTTTTCTTCTGTGACTCCTTCGACAGCTTGTCCTGGGGAATCTTGGAGTTCTGTACTTGTAACTCAAAGGCTTGAACGGCGACGGTCAACTGGCTAAAGTATATGGCTCCCATTAGGTAAGTGTGCATGTCCTGAAAGCAATTTATCAAGGTTGCGGCACCGTCAGGAACGGGCAGGGCGTCCAGAACCTGGCTCAGTGAGTCCTTGATCCGGGCGGGGCACACCACCTCGACCACCACGCAGAGTGCGGCAAAGGCACCCACAATGGTTGTGGTGGCCATCAGTCCGAACTCGCACCACATCTTGTGGCAGCAGATCATGTGCACCATTCTGTGGGTGACCCGCTCGTAGGTGCACCAGCCGAGCTGTATAACCAGCTCCGTGACGAAGACGGTGATCAGGATCTCTGCGGCGGCAAAGAGCCATGGGGCACGCTGCTGGTAGACCTTCGGCAGGATGTTACACTCCCAGATCAGCAGCAGAGTGGCCACCAGGAAGATGGTGCCACCCAGCGCAGGAGCCGGCGAGCACTCGCCCATCCGCTGGGACACGAAGAAGGACTTGCCCCACATCTGCAGCAGGGCAGTGACTGCAATAGCCGTCTGGCTCACCATCTTCTTTGTGTTTGGAGAAAGTTTCCAACCGAGTTGCTGGCAAGTTGTTTGCCTCTGTATCGACTGCCTGAAATCTAGTGAAGAGCTTACTTGATAAACATATCACTTGGCAGTCGCTTTTCCCGACCGATTCATCGAATCGCAGTTGGTCGAAAACCCACCTGATGTTTTTTTTTACTTTCCCTGCTTGTTAGCTCTTAAAGATACATTTTTACTTTTATCTTTCGGAGCTTCTGCTGGCGGTTTTAAGCCCTCTTGGCTTTTAAAAACGTCATAAGCCGCATGGCTAGCTCAGCTTGGCCTTAACATTTATTGCATACTTCTGAGGCCATGGCCTGTAAAACGCATTCTGAAGTGGCGTAGGTGAAAATATATCCTACCTTCAAAGGACATTAATGTTGGAGCGTTCATTTGGGAATAAAGGTAATACTTTCATTTAATATTTTATTCTAAGTAAATGGTAACCATAAAAAATGTAAAAAAGGTAAGCAAGTATCAAGATTTCCAGACTTTCAAAATAACATTTGGAAATTTTCTTGAAAAAAATGTAATAAATACTTATAATATATAAGTTATTACATATTCCTGAAAAAATTAAAAAAAAAATGTATATGAGCTAATTTAATAAACACTATTTATATATACATTTAAATATAAGATGTACATTTATATAAGATAATGATTTTTTAAATATTTTCTTAACAATATCATTCACAAATTAAACACAAGCTCCCTCAGGCTTATTTTCTCAGTAACAATTAAAAATCTAAATCCTTTATTTATTTATTTACTTGTACAAACTATAACATAGAGTATTACAAGCCGGACTTTAATAATTAAGACTGTAAAATACCTCTGGAGCTTGTCTTTGCTCGTTTTGGCTTTTTCGGAATTTATATTGGACACTTTTCTGGTTTCGGTTTGTGTGATTTTCACTGGCCTCATAAATTATTTGATGGCAGCAAAAGAGCAGAGAAAAATCAAGTTTTAGTGCGCACTTTGTGGCAGGCCCACAAGCAAGCAGAGACACTTAATGTGCCATCAAACAATTTGGGGCTGAACATGAGGCATAAGGCCTCTCCGACTGTGACATTTAAGCGTGACAAATTCCCGGAAAGTCAGGCACTTTAAATTATCATAGCCCCCGGTCCTAGCCGGAGGAAGTGGGACTTGAGCAAACATTGGGCCCGAAAGTCAATGACAAAACTTTTGGCGCAGCAATAAAAATCAACATTATTATGTTAATTGGCTGGGTCTTGGCCAAGCCCTATGGCGATTCCCGGTCGGGTCAAGATTTTAATCACTAAATTAGTTTACAAAATACGCAAGTATTTTCCTGGAATTTTTTGTTTTAACCGAGTGCCTTAGGTCAGGGCACGAACAATCAGGATGCCAAAGCGCCTAAAAGCATGTGGCCTTTATTTGTCTTATGGCACGAAGGCAAAAGGTAAGTCGCGAGCTCCTTTGTTAACTGCGGAAAGTTCGCTCCCCTGCATTCTTTTCGCTCTTTTCGCTCTTGCCTTCGTGCTTTTTTACAGTCAAAAATAATAAGTAAACATTATTTATTTTAAAGGAAGCTGCCGAGCAGCTGCATGACCCCGCAGGCGTTTCAAAGTGGAAACAATGCTGGGGAAAGGATGGGGTCCTGGCAGTTGCCTTGTCACGGTCGCGGGCAGAACGTCAAAGTAATTAAACAAAAGTAATTAAGATTAGCGGACCTGGAGTAGCTCCGAGTCATCGGCGTAGCTCCGCCGCCATTACGCTCATTATCATTATCATAGCGCGAAAAGGTAAGGCTAATGTTAAAGGCAACAATATGAAAAGCTTCCCGACAACTTTGACGTCATTATGGCCGGCATCGCTCACGGTGTCCTTAAATATATATACATCTAATGTAAGGACTGACCGTGCTTCCCTCCTTTCTCCCGCCTCCCTCCCGGCTATTTGGCAAATTATTATTGTTGTGAAAAGTTTCGGGGAGCGGAGCTAATGATCTTTAAAGATTAGTTTCAAACCATAACAGAGAGCTCAGTAGAAACCGGACCGGGACTGGGCAATCAGCAAGGGGTCACGACCCCCGAGGAACAATCATCATCAGGCACTAAACTCAATCGACAGCTGACTCGCCATATTTCTCCCACGAATCCTTGCAGCATCCTCGAACCCTGTAACCCTCGGAGGGCGTGCTTCATTAACTCCCGCACACTCGTCCTGCCGTATCAATCCCATCCTTCATTGGCTTAACTCCTGGCTATCATCAACTACGGCCAAATCCCCTCGACTCTGATTCGGACCGCTCGCCAAAAGTTTTCCGGCCGCCCGGCCAACACAACTTTCGCAGATATTCGGCCGCTTAAATTATACTTGCCGCTGCCAAAGGTTAGCAGGATCCAGGATCCAGGATCCAGCGTTGATAGGCATCCCAGCCACGCACCGAACGAGATTTATTAGCATTCAAAGAGGCATTTTAGTCCGCCGCTTACCTCATGTGTATGGGGTAATTTTTCACCAGACCAACTTTTGTTTTGATTAAATGAAGCTTAACGAGTGGACGCACAAGCCACAAACAATTGCACAGCGAGAAAATCTAAATACTTTTAAGGAGAAATAATCAAACGAGAATTAGAGTCATATTATGTTAACCTTTCTGTTCAGTAAGATAATTTATAAATAAAGAAGTACGTTTTAATTCGTTTTAATAGTCCTTAAGCTGTATGATTTAATGAATTGAATTACCGCGTTTGCGCCCCATTAATTGCTCTGACTAAAATTATGTATATACATATTATAAATTTTTTAAAAATTGCGTGAATCGTGTTTTAAGTATATTCGGAATTATCGAAATTATCAAGAGATAAACAGTATAAAAGTTAAGTTTATTAAAACAAAAGATACATTTCAAAAGTTTTTGGCACTAAAAATGCATTAATTCATTAAATTAGCTTTAAACTTAGTTTATTAGTTTCTGATTTCCTAATCGTTTTTCTCACTGCAAGAGCTCGTAGCTACGTGTTACCCAAGCGAGTCTTAGGCAAGCTCGAGGTGCTGCCAACTTAACTAATGAGCTGATTTACAGCCCAACACGTCCAGGACAAAGGCCAAGGACTGCAGTTTGCCGAAAGGTGATTGGTGATGGGGGGTAGGTGACGGGTAACAGAGGGACTCGAGGTGGGGCCAGGTCATATGACAAATGCGCTTTCCTGTTATTTATGGTGACCGCAGGACAAGATGTTCTACGTGCGGTCATTAGGCCTGTAGGCGGTACGTTACCGCCGTCCACTGGCAATTTGTGCAGGTTTATCGATGTTCCACATACAATCGACTTTGCAACTTAGGGTAAAGCAGTTCATAATGAATTTGAGCAACTGCTTTTAAATATAAATATTTTTAAGTATATAAATGTAGTTCTCAATAAAGTAAAACAGATCATTATGATTTATTTTACCCTTAATTCCAAAGTCGATTGTAGAACCTTTCTAAGATTGTAGTCCTATATAACTCGATCTATGCAAAATGTTTCCGAAGCAAACACTTGCTCTTAAGACATAAGGACCCAAAAATTTGTTTTGTATATAAGAAAATTAGGTCTGAAAAAATTAGGCATGAGAAAATCAGACCTGAAAAATGTGGACCTAAAAATTTTGATCTGAATAAATCCCATATTAAAATAATAAATTACAAAACTGTTTAGGATGACTACAAATTTAAAGAAAAATAAACTTTTCTTGATTACATTTAACAAGGACTTTAAGATATTATAGTCCTAAGATTAGTTATAATTTAAAAATTATTGGACATACGAATACGTTGATTAAATAAATACTTAAGAAATCATATTCTTATGGTTTTTTTTTCAAAATAATTCAAAATAAAAGTAAAGTAAGAGCGATAAAAGCTATTAACAATAATTCATGCTGTTCAATGCAAACTTCTTCCTATTAAATCTCCTTCAACGCCTTTCCTTAGCCGCTGTTGGGCCAGCGATTATCCCTAATTAGGCCGTGAAACAGATACCTTTTGCAGACAATCAAGACGGGCGAAGAAAGACACAATCCGGGAATTTGAGCCCAACTGACAAATTGTAATTGTGTGACAAACAAGCGGAAATCGGCTTAAATCTGCCGCCCCACAAAAGGAAATCCGCAGAAAGTGGCAGACGGTTTAGGGCATGACTTCCTTTATTGAGTTATTAGCCAAGCTCGACGGTTTTTGGGCCATGTAGCAAGTCAATTTGTCAGCGAGAAAAAGTTTCATCAGCCGCGCTTAGTCACGATGGCTAATAAAGTGTAGACAGCTTTTTAGGGGCTGGGAGTCAGGCCATTGACAACCGATGGAATGCAAATTTTTATTTGGTTCCGATGACAGAACAGGTTTTACATTTTTTGCAATATTTGGTTGGATGGTTGGTTGGCCGGGTCCCAGCCTCAATTTTCCACACATTTTCCCTTTTCGAACGGCATTCGATTCTTTTGTTAGTATGCACTTTACGCGAGGCGCTTTCAATAAATTTTTACATTACCAAAAATATAGTTATAAAAATGCTACCACGAGATACTCTTCCTAACTTATAAATTTGGTAAAACCAAAGGCTTCTTTTTTAGTATACTTTGGACCTCTTACCTAAAATGCTTTACTTCATTTGAATTTAAATTACAAATAATACAAGTTTGGTTCCAGAGATATTCATAAAGTTATTGCCTCACCTGTAAAGGTTTAGAAATCACAGCTTATATAAATACAACCAGAATTTACAAATATTTGCCAGAATAGCAACCATTGAGTGGGTGAAAGAGTGAAATAAAAAGTGTAATACTTGGTAGGTGCCAAGGGGCACTTATGCGTAACATTGCGTAAGTGCAGCTGTCAGATAACAAGGCGGCTTTGAGGGTGGTGGGTGGTGCAGTGGGCTGCAGGATAGGGCGGTGGGATGCAGCAAAGTGCATGCCAGCTTGAGTGTGAAAATTGCTGGAAAAACGAATGCATGCTTACGGGGAATCAGTTTTGATTTCCCATTGCCTGGCTTGACTTCTGAAATGGAAATGTGACGTCAGGCTGCGCAAGCCGCAGACCTCGCAAAACGTGATGTTATTACCCTTCAAAGGGATCTATAAATGTATGCCCATTGAACTTTCGATTCTTAAATGTTTTTCTTTCTTCCCAATGCTGTAATCTTTTTGGGTAAATTTTCAGCATGCATTGCTATCCACTGTAAACTTGAAAATCCCAAGTATAAATCTCCGCAGACAGGCCAACGGGAAAAAACTTTCCCAATAGTATTCCCCGAACTAGTTTACCTCATTTGGACAGTCCTTAGCCCGTAGAGTAGTCTGCAAAAGGAAAACTGCTGGGGGAAATGTGAGTATATCTACGAATATACACAAAAACAGGAATGAAACTTTCCATTTTCAATTTGCTGCAGACTTTAGCTAAGTACCAGAATAGGAGGAAAACATTTCCGTCCCTTCGGTTGGTCCCTTTCCCTTCCCTTTTCCTCTTTCTATTTTTTGTTGTATTCGGCAGGACTCTGTCTACTTAAAGTCACATTGAACCGGAAGAATAACATTGAACAGCAAACAATCAGCAGTCAAAAATTTCATTGTTAGGGGCAGCAGCGGGAAAAAATAGCAAAACAAGTGCGGGGCAAAAAAATAAACCGGAAAAACTTTCGGACAAGGCGTGAAAAATACAAAAAGACTGCACAGGAGGAAAAAAAGGAAGGAAACTTTTGCCATGGCGAGGAAACTTCACAAAGCAGCCAACAAAGTGTTGTAATGGCTGGCCGGGGGATCCCCCGTCCACCGCTTGACTTTTGACCCAACGAAGCGAATGTGTTGCAATGACCTTTGTGGCCTTCCGCCTCCTCTGTCCACTTGCTCCTCCTACCGCCTACCGATTTGGTCACATGCTGGCGCAACAGTCGGCCGGCCACGCCCTCTCCAAGGTCCTCCGGGGAATCCCCTCACAATGAACCTGCTGCTGGCGACGCTGCACGTATTTCCTGTGGGCGTGTGGGGCATCAGGACTCCCGATGAGGAGTTGGTCAGAGTCAGGAGGCAGTCATCCTGTCTGCCGTCTAGCCTTGTCAGTTTTAATGTTTTTGGCATTGAGCGATGCCTCTGATTTGAAGGAGTTCATTAAGCTCGTTTGGCATGGCCAACAGGGAGTTAGTCCCTGCTAGTCCTTCTTCCTCTCCGACTATATATAGTGCTTTGTTGGTCCTGTTGGCGAAAAGTTCGCAAGCAGCTTGTTGCTGTCCACTGTTATTTGGCTTTTGTTTTGCTAATTAGGCTGTAGGCCTAAAACTTAATGGTAACAAGTAATGGCATTCAAGCCCACATTGTTGGCATCGAAAATGTTTTATAATCTTAAGGTATTTGCTGGCAATAAATGGAGACGTCAAGCCTGATTTGGTTCCTTTTGTAGCCAGTTAGAAAATTCTCAAGAAAATTTCTAAAAGGCTTTAAATAAATTTACAAAAAAACATAATTGCTAAGACTAAAGTTTTTTAAAACTTCTTGTTTAATTAAGATTCTTAAAAGCAGCAGCATTAATTGGAATGTATACTTTATCAAAATGTATTTATTAATATAAAAAACTACAAAAACAAATTGCTTTTTCAAGATGTTTTTCGTTTTTAGTATGGTTTAATTTGTATTACAAATTGATCATCTTGTTTTTCTAATTAGAGAGAGCGGTAACAATAATTAATAAACTCCCAACTCGTTCAACTAAAAAATGCAATTATTACCAGCAATTAGTTGGCCCTTTATCAGCGAAAATCACGAAAGCAGAGCGTGCAAATTGAATATCTCAAATTAATTGAATTTTTTTTTTTTTATTTGCGAACAAAACACACTTTTGCACTCTGGCAACCGAAAGAAGACTTTGAATAAAATGCAAATAAATTTAATTAATTTGTCTAATTGAAAGCTCGCCTCGAAAATGCAATATGTGCTGCAAGAGCAGAATTTCACCAGCTGCACAAGGGACAGCAAATGTGTTTTGATTTTGGCTCTTAATTTGGCGCAATTCAATTATTTTTTAAACCAGCCCAAAATGAAGCCCTCGAACCTCGAACCTCGGGCCATAGGTTCGACAGCGAACCGCACTTGCAACTCGAACCCGTGTGGGGGCGCAGACATTTTGGGGGATGAGCTGCCGGTGGAGTCTGTTAACATTTTTGTCGCGTGTTTTGCGGTCTGTTGTTGTGGTTGCGGTTGCACGCAAACTACAAGCCCCGGAACACACAGCATTCACACCGGCAGCCGACGACCGACAACGGACGACCGACCGGCAACCCGCCAACAACAACAACCAATGGGCCAGCATCCCCGTCCTTTGGTTGGCTCACAACGAAGTGCCGCTTCGGCTCGCCTCGGCCTGTTATCACTCGGCCAACGCGGCGTATACGTAACAGCATTTTTCATTCGTTGGATTTTCTTTTCCTCGGCGTTGTTGTTGCTGCTGCTGGCGGAAGAGCCAGAGCCGGGCTCTGGGCGAGCGCCAACTGGCGTCGGCAAATCAGTTTCGCTACGGATTCTGCACGAAGCGGACGCGTTTAACGGGAACTCGTCCTGAGAACGCGAGTGAAGGATCTCGACCGGCGAAAAGTCGTCCTTGCCAAACTCAAAACGCGATCTTCGCCATGTGATCGGTGAATAAAAAGAATCTGACTCAATTGAAGTGTTTTCTCAAAAGTGTTGTGTAAAAAGGTGGGGGAATCTTTAGAGTGCAATTTTTTGAAATGGTTGTCTTTTATAATATTAAGGATAATGTAGAAAGTATTAAGATAGTTTCTTCTATGAAAAAATATGAATATTTTAATAAACTTGAAAGTTTTATAAAAAGAAATTTTGTTTTAAGGATTGGAATCATTTTTAAATCAAGTAAAACATAGCCTCTGATCTTAACAAGTGTGTTCTTTCTGTTCTTTTCATAGAAAATAGAAGAATAACAAAGAATAAGACATACTTTAAAAGTTATAGAAATGGTAGCGAAACCTTTTACTTTTCTTTTTAAATTTTATTAAAGACAATTTCCTTAATTATATTACACAATGGTTTCTTTAGAAAATAGTCAATTTTTCCTTTAATTTTAATTATTTTAATCTATTATCTACGCGACAAGTAAAGACTTAACTCCCTTACATCAGTAACATTAAAAACAATAAATATTTTGCATGAACTTGTAACTTCAGTTAGTTCTTCCTCAAAGAATTCTTGCACTTGATCATCAAATGATTGTTGTAAATATATGATAAAAAATTAAATAAGAATTGACTGCATTAATTTTGTTTAGTATTTTATCTCAACTAATTTTTTTTATATATTTTCTTTAAACCATTTATGTGATCAACAATTTCTGAATCTAAAAGAGAGCGTAGTAAATAAACTTTGATAACAAAAAGGCTAGTTGATATCTTAAACATTTTAGGATTTTGTTTTATTAAAGTTTACATAAACTTACATAAAAGAATCTTAATTTTGGTCTTAGACTGCGATTTCGGTTTATTTTATTGGCATCTGAATTTGTGCTTTGGGACTCTCCATTTTTCGAAAGAGGAATTTGAAATTAGTTTAATTTCTATAATGCACCTTAGTGTCAGGCTTCCCAACCAACTCTCAAATGACTGAGAGCCATTTTAAGCTAAGCCACAAGGACAATGAAGACATGTTCACACATACATACACACATAGCTTGGACGTCACTTGTCAGGCACTCGAAATGGGTAAACAATTAACAGTTAACTCTGCTAATGCACATTTCATGCCAACAAAAAGTAAACAAACAAACAGTGGTAACACGCACACAGAGCCACTCTTCAATCTCGGAAAAATGGCAAACAAACTTATAAGCGAATAAATGAATCCACCAGAGATCACTTTCGGGACAACTGACAAAAAGAAGTTAACGAAAAAGGATAGTTCAGCAGGGGGTATTCGGTGGCGATTGATAAAGGAGTGCAGCAAGCGCAATGCACAACAGGCAAACACAACCGAAACAGCAACGCAAATATAAACAAAGAATTTAGCTTAAAAATACATTAACCCACTGCATCCTGGGAAAGTGGGGCAGTGGAGGGTGAAAGGGCGGCCAACTGCTTGAAACATACGTAATGGAGTGAGGGAAACTCGGAGAGCGTATGAGTACAGTGGAGCTTAGTTGGGGTGAAAATGGTGGCAGATATCAAGAGATCTTTGATGGTTTTGTGACGAGTTTCAGTGATTTTTAAACTGGGAATTTAAAACAAGTCAAGCTTGAAATATGTGAAATTAAAGTAAAGCAAGACAGCAAATGCAAGCAAAAGCAAATTAATAAAAATCTATATTAAAAAATATCGATACCTTCGCATCGCTTTTAAAAATTCATTTTCCATATTATATAAAAGCGAAAATTATAATTTTAAAAATATATTTAAATGTGTTAAAGCCCAACTGCTAATGTATTCCCCTTTAAGCAGTCTTCACTGCACTAGCTCGGTTGTTTTGCATTCAGGCATCGATGCAGATCAATGGCAGGACTCAGCTCAGGCAGAGCAAACATAGTGGGAGGACGATGGCAACTCCATGCTGTCAGCTGTTCCAAAAACTTTTTGTCCTCCGCCAGTTCAGGGCTTATTGGCTCTCTATTTATTTCCATTCCCCCTTTTGTATCCTTTTTTTGTATTCTGTTTTGTGTGTGTTTGGATTTGGTTTGTCGTCTGCTGCAGCAACTTTACAAATTGTGCAGAGGAAAGCAAACAAAATTGCGAAAATATGAAGCTATTGACGATGATGATGATGATGGCAAAAATATTGATATTATGAATGTGTGTTTCAGAACTTGTGATCAAAAGTGAAAAACTACTGATGCGTCAATTGAGTAAATATTTGTCTACATATATTGGAAAGTTTAGTATAATTTTTGTTGAGTTTAAAGTATTTTTAAGGGAAATGTTGTAAATGAAAACATTTTGTTTAATTAAATTTAATAAAGTAATATAAGTTTATCAGTTTTTAATTGCTTCAACCTGTTTTCGTAATTAATATTTTGAGTGCTTAAAGTGTGTTATAAGATGTGTTTTAAGAATCCTAAAAAAAATTCCTGAATTATATCAACAGCCGCTTTGATCTAGTCTTTAATTTTTCTTAATTCAATTACTTAATTATTATTTATTTTAAAAAATATTTCTTCTAATAAAACTCTTCTCAAATTATACCAAATAAACTATGGATGCATTCAATGAATGAATTTTATAAGAACACTCACACCTTAAACACAAAATTTTGCAAGCAAATTAACTAGAAAAATCGTTTTGTTTTCCATCTTGAAGACCTTTTTATTGCTGACATTCTAAGCTGTCATTTTCCGCGCCTCGTATTCCATTTTCGGAGCTTTCAAGGAAAGGTGAAAGCTGACAGTGTCTGGCGAAGGAATCGCCTTTGGCCACAGACCACTCCACTTAAGCTGGGGATGGCTGTCAAGGCTTATTATTGTTTGCTTTTCGCAATACCTTTTAAATAATTTTAAGCTCAGCTAAACATGAAATTGTTATTGCTCGTCCTCGCAGCACATGGAAATCCCTCTAATTAGCATAACTAGAAATTGTACAATATTATTATAGCTTTTTTTTCGCTTCCCCAGAGAGCACTTTTTCTACCTTGTTTATTATTTCTAAAGTTGCTCCAGTTATAAGCCAATTTGTTTTGGCAAAAGTTATCATTCACAAACAGGACACACACACCACACCACACACTAAATAGCCTCATTAAAATTTAATTTTCCAGCATAAAAACAAAGGAAAAACAGAAACACATCCAGGAGCAAGTTGCTCCCCCGGACAATTTATTAATTTAATTACAAACACTTTGCCAAACTCATAAAAAAGTGCATAAAATTTGTTGGACTTCTTGTTCTTGTTCTCGTTCCCGTTTTTGATGGTAAATCTGTTTTGGTCTATGCCGAAAAAGCTTCATCATGTGTGAGCTGATAGCTGATGGCGAGGGGATGGGTTTGCCGTCTGAAATTGCTTAATTTCATAAGCGAGCCATAAGGGAAAAAGTTTTGTCTCTCCGCTTGCGAGTGTGTTTGCCAAGCTGCGTGCGGACCCCACAAAAAGCTGGAGCTGAAGGCGACACGCTTAAAAGCCATAAAAAATAAAAATTGTTCAAGGGAAAGTTTCGCTTCAGATGGCCTGGCCAAGAAGCAAAAGCGAAACAGGGCCAGGGACAGTATGTTTTGGAAATATGAAGCCATTTATTTTGGACAAGCATTTTAGTTTATTTTATCTATCTTGAGAATTTTTATGTACTTAAATACTACTTAAATTTTTAAAAAGTTTATAGTTTTATATATATATTATTTATTACTATTTTTTTATTATAAAAGAAATGTTAGTTTTTTATTATATTTGTTGTACTTTATTCACATTTTTTCTTAGCTTTGTAACATCATTTTTCTTTTTATCTTACAATATGAATAAAATAAATTTATAATTACTATTTTAATATTTTTTTTTATGAAAAAATAAAACCCTGGGAATACCTTAAACTTTTGTGGCACTGTATGCCAATCATAAAATTCTATACCCACTTCTTCTCGAGAAACTTAAGATATTACAACGTTGGCAAAAAATGAAGTTGAAAAAGTATGAAATAAAGTCAGAAAAGAGAGAAGACGAGCCAAGGAGACCGAAACTTAAGATAAACAACAAATGGAAAGAGCATTTAAATTAATTGGCATAAACTTCCCATGTGCAGAAAACATATGTGTGGTAGAAACTCCTATCCCTTGGCATTCTCCGACTGTAGTGCCATTTATTTTTGAGAGCATTTTAGATAAGGAATTTTTATTTTTATGGAATCCGGTTGGGCCTTTCCCCGACTTTTAATTCTGTCTCAAGATAAACTATATAATGCAGGAACATTTATCAACCGGCCGCCAAAGGGCGCTCGAGTTCTAGCTTCCGAGGCAAATCTTTATGACTTTTCGGGTATTTCGTGGGTGGCTTAAACTTTGCTGCAACACGTGCGACCGCCTACGCAAGGGGGCGGTGCCATGCCCTGGGCATGCGGCTCTGTGGCATAATATTTTGCCAAACTTTATTGAATTCCCCAGCAAATCTGCATGGCATCTGTGTGCACGCGTTGAAAGTTACTAGACGGCAAACAATTGCTGGGGGAATGGAAAACGGGGAAAGCCAGTGCATTGAAAGCAAATTTATGGGCACCAAAGTCAAATGGAAAACTCGAGAATTAAGGCAGTTTTCCCTATCCTTTTTTCCTCGCTGCCAGATGGAAAATGTATCACTGCGAAAGGGGGGTGAAAATGTAAAAATTGGAAAAAACTAGTCAAGGGGCTTTAAGATGTATTAAGGTAACTTTACTTAGTTGTTTCTAACTATGTCTGTATTTTTTATATTTTTTTATTTCAAAACGTAATTTACCATATTATTTATTTAGTTTTAAAATATATTTCAGAAGTAAATAAATACTCTATATGAATTAAAACGGTTTAAAAAATATTTTTATACGATGAACAGCTAACTTTTCCAAACATTTGCAAATAAAAGTAAAGGATTTAAAAAAAACTATCGACAACCATTTCAAAAAATGCACTTGCAAAGCCACTTACATAAAATCCAACTCCAACTTATCAATATTTACCAGGCTTTCATAGAATGCATTTGCAACATTGCCACAGAACATCTCAAATGATTGCCCCACGGAAATAATCCCCGAAAAACGCTGAACACAAATATGAACATTTTGGTAAATGCCAACAGGGAAAAACTCCGATAACAAAGCCGTGTGAAAAGCGCCGAGTGAAAGCTGTAAAGCAAACAAACCCCGCGGCGGTCGAAAAACTAGAGCGACAGGCGGGGCGGGGCGGCTAAAAGCGAGGCGCCAGATCCGGGAGGATGCACTTTGGCCAGGAGACGAGGCCATCCTTGGGGCTCCTGGCTGTGGCTGAGTCGACCGCAACGGCAAGTTGATGTTGCCCCCGTCCTGGCGTCTAATTGGGGCCCTCCTCGTGCTCGCGGCAACAGCGGGGGACTCCACCAACAAGATCATCCTGCCGCAGATACTCAACGGCGGCAGCGGCAGCGGAGGCAGTGGCGTCGGCATCGCCGGTGGCAAGCATCCGTCCGGCTCCAAGACAGTGGCGTTGGGCTTCGGTGGACTGGGAGCGGGAACTGGAGCTGGAGCGGGAGGAGGAGGACCTGTGGTTGGCAGCGGCACCGCTAACACGGTGGTCGGGAGCAATGGCGTGATTGTAGCCGGCGGCGTGGCCAATGTGCCGACCTCGAATTTAAACAGTGAGTATCTCGCATTTTCCATCTAAATGAATATTGAGCTAAAGTAATAGGGCGATACACTGTCATGTAAATGAGGAGTTCAGGTTTAGAATATTGCTAACATTTTTCCTTATTCTTTAATACAATTAAAGTGTGTAATGTAAGCTTTAAATTGGATATTTTCTAAAAAAAAGTACTTAAACCTAGTTTTGTTTTACTTTTTGTTTCGAGCAAAATTCATTGATGTTTTCTATTTGTTAAAATGTGAACATTTGTTCACATTTTTAATGATTTTTACTCAACGTTTCTTTTTTTACCTCGAACTTCTAGGCTAGAACGCTTCCCATTTATATTTTTTTTAACTTTATAAAATAGGAAACGCAAAAAGATTTTCACAGAGTTGTTTAAATTAAAAAAATAGGATAAATATAATATAAATGATAAATAAATATAATATATATGATAAATAAATACAATATATATGATAAATAAATATAATAAATATGCTAAAAATAGTTCACATATATTAGATAGTTTAAATCTTATGAAAAAGAAATATTCTAAAACTGTTAATTATTGAGAGCCAATATAAAACTAAGAATTGTTTTTTTTTTTTTAATTCGGTATATTTTTGCCTTGGTCAATGTTTTGTCTTCTTGTTAGGCGTACATTAAACTTCGTTTATACAATTCTAAATTATATCTAGCTTTTATTAAAAATTACCCCATTTTCCAAAAAAATAAAATTAAGATTTGCTTCGATTTATTTCAAACATTAAACATTAAATTTATTTAAACGGAGAATATAAAAAAAATGAATGGGGGATAAGCAATATTTTTAAGTTCTTAAAATTACAAATTATTGGAAAGGCTTTTAGGACTTTTAAACAATTAAAGTTCAAGACTTTAGTTTACCAACAACCCACTTTGAACGCAATTGTGTTGGGCTGTGTAAATACTGCAATCGCGATTGCCTCTTAGCTGGCCTCTCAAAATGGCCCGATGCCGTCAATAATATAGAGATATTTTGGTCTCGTAGGCGTTCCACGCTCCCCCAAAGCCAATCATATTTGCACTGACAAATAGCAGGAGGAAAGGCAAACACACGCAGTTGGAAGGGAAAAGGAGGGATTGCCAAACGGACTCCGCGGGGCATTAGTGATACACGGCTTTATGTCAAAAGTTGTGGCGCCTCAGGAGGCAGAACAAGAGCAACCCTGATAGGTACTCTAGTACACTTTCAGAAATTTAAAGCCTATTGAGAACTTTTGCAAAGAATCATAAATAAGATCAAAATTTTTCTAAAATTTAGTTTAAATTATTTTTGGAGTATTTTGTAAAAAAATGTTATAAAATAAAATTCAATATTTTACTGCATAGTAAAGTCTAACTTCATTGCTTAGAAAATAAAGACTTACTCTGAAACAAATTAAAAATATTTTTGGCACTACCTAAATCTTGCTTTTCTTGTATGATTTTCCATATAATTGGCGACAAAAAGAACAACAGATATTATGCATATAATTAATTTAAATTACCATCAGATTTTTCCAAGTACACACACACACATTTGTGTGAGACTGAAAAAGAAATCCAGAACGGTGACAGAGCCTCGGGGTTAACACGCCCCCACCTCCGATCCGGCACTCAACTCCTGGAAAACCCATGAAAATGCCGGCTGTCATTGTTCTCAGGTGCAGCAGACAAAAACAACAACAGCAACATATAGCCGCTCAACTGTGCGCAAAATTCATTCAGGCAGCGCGATTTATGTCGCAACAGGCGACATCCACCGCATCATCCGCATCCTCCGACTCAAACTCAGCTCTGCAGCATCTGCACCCTGCATCCTGCATCCTCCGGGTTCCTGCTGCAATCCCCCAACTGCCGATGGCCAATGCGAACATCATAGCCAGCGTGTTTTATGCATTGTGAGCTGTCAATTTATTCATGAGTCGAGCACCTTGGCAGTGCCAGCAAAATTGCAATATCAACTTCAATTAAGTGTTGAATATTTACATGAAGACAGCAGTAATATTTGCATGCATGGTTTCATTTTTCGAAGTTCTCTTATGTATGTTTAGCTCATGTTTTTACGTTGAGATGGAATTCATTAGTATAACAAACAATTAAAGTTTAAAATAAACACAGAGAAGGTTTGATAATTTAAATAGTATTAAACTAACATAACCAAGAAGCTAAACGAAATTTTCTTATAACATTTAAAACCAATTAAAATTATTTTCTTGTAAAAATAATAATATTGTAAATTTTTAAACTCTTAAAAATATGCATCAATATATAAACAAGTTGATCTAGACAGTGCCTTAAGTTACATTTTAATCATCCCTAAATTCACTTTCTCGAATAACTGTCATCTCTATCATGTTTCTCATTCATTCTGTTGTTTTCTGCCGCCGTTGGGGGCGTGTCTGCGTGGTCTTTTGGGAGGCGTGGGGGCGTGGCAGCGGATGGCTGAGACCTCAACAAAATTTATATGCAGACACGCGCTCTGGCGCGAAAATTGCAGCTGGATGAAATCCCATGATTATGCAGAGCATTTCCCCGCTCCTGGTGCCATTGCGTAAACGTTGAACGCTTGACTTGCAGCAAGGGGCAACAGTGTTTGCACTTTGCATCTATTTTTTGTCACTATTCCCATGCGATGATCACACAGGAAGAAACAAAAACAGGAAGCCAAATGTAGCCAAGGGAACATTAAGAGTAATAAAAGATATCTTCTAATAAGTGCACCCGAAATTCTCATGCATGAAGTCAGCGAAATCGACTGATGAGGACCTTTAGCAGGGCTACAAAACAGGGTTTACTATAGCTGTATAAGTAATAATTTAAAATTAAAAATTTTGAATATTTGATAATCAGTTTTAATATTTGTAAATCGGAGAAGCAATAGTTCTGCATACAAACTAAGCTTTAAATATGAAAACAATAAACTAGAAACAATGTTGTGTAAATTAGTCAAGCATGTTAACATATTTTTAAACAGACTTTAACAATTTATATAAAAATTAATAGATAAATAATTCGAAAATACTATTTAAACTATACAACAATACCGAAAATATTTATAATTCGAAGAGTGAGTAGTAGAATTCCTAATCTTGTTTTTAATCCTTAAAAACTTTCACTTGAAATCTGATTTAAAGCACTTAAATTTATTTCAGTGCAAGTTGCAATGGGAAGAACAAAAGGCTGGCAACTTTCGTCAATTTATGCAACTCTAGTGTTATTGTTTCATAATTAGTTAGGCCAGCTGCCTGCGCCTGCTGTGAAAAACGTACGAGCCGGGGTCACATTGTTTGCATGCCCCATGGTTACGACGAGTCAACCGAATCGTATTGACTTGTGCACATTCCAATTCGGCCAAATGTGTAACTCTATATGTTTGTGCTGCATATACACACAGATGCAGAGATGTCTGGCAGGCACACGGACATTATAAATAGCTAATTAAGCTAGAGCCAAACGCGATGTGCGATGCCGGTTTAAAACCATGCTCTGAAACGTGCAATTTGGTTGCCCAAATAGAAACGAACTAATCATAAATTGTAATTAAAATTGGCACTTCCATAGAGCAAATACATATACGAATCGAAATGAATCAATAAATCCGATCAGATATCAACTGGACACTCTACGTTTCCGTTTATGTAACCAAATCCACAGACATATTGAGCTTAAATATTTAGTGATATGATAATGCAAGCTTAGCTTACTATAAAACAATGTATATATGAAAGAAGATTTAAATCTCCCTAATGATTTAGATAAAGCTAACAACCAATGTTTAAAATTAAACTATAGACCTTAAAAAAAACTCAATTTAATCCTGATTTCCTGAATTGTTAATAGCTTTTACATACATAACGTGCACTACGAGTACTATTTGCATACATAGTTGCGCAGCTTATTCGAAATTCTTCGACTGCTTGGAACGGCATGTTGACTTTATTGAAATTGTGTGATTTGTTATGCATAATTGTTGCCTTTTCAGGAATGCGATTAAATAATTGCAACTCAAACAGTTTAATTGAATTGCCAAAGCATTTCCGTGAGGCTATCAGGCTCAAAGCAAACATGAATTGAAAATCTATATTAAATATTTGCTCGTCTCAACTAAATTAGCAGCTAAATGAATAAAGCTAAGTCGCCCCGCCCCCTTTGTTGTCCCCGGTGGAGTATCAATATTTGTCTGAATAATAAAGAAAATGCTGTTAGGAGCTTTCACAGTTGCCGTCGTGCCACTATTTAAATGCATTTTCACAGGACGAACGCTTCGTTCGGTCATTAAAAGTTTAATGAATGCAGTTGCATTTCCACATCGAGAGAGCTGTGGAAAAAAATGGAGTTTAACTTGTTGATGTTGCTGGCAAATATTGAAGCGTGGAAATTCGGTATGCGAACATGTGTTTAATTATATTTGTACACATTTGTTGTTCTCCGATTTCCCCCTGCGGCAAAGCCCTGGGAAAGCAGCAGCAGCAATAATGAGTCAACGCAGAAATCAATGAAATAATTATTTTGCACCCCCGAAAGCAACGTTTTTGTTTTTTTTTTTTTGTGGCGCCCGGGTTCAGGAATATTTTTACAATTAATTTTGTGCGCATAATTGATTTTTACGCTTTATTTGATTATGCAAATTCATGGCTGGCATATTGACATAGAACTAAGTCAAATATGAATAAAGCTGTATAAATATTTAATGCACTAAATTAAAATAAATTCCACTTCATCTCCCTATTTGTATTATTCTCTTATTTTCCCTCTTTTTTAGCTGTTGTCGAAGAACCCGAATTTACCGAATACATCGAAAATGTAACTGTACCTGCTGGACGTAACGTTAAACTGGGCTGCTCCGTTAAGAATTTGGGATCTTATAAGGTGAGGAGACATATTATTATTATATCTTATCTTATATTATTATAAATTCTATCTACTAAACTTTGTTGAAACTTTAAGTCAGCTTCCTAAAGTCCCCACAAACATACCCCATTTTTATTGGCCATTTAACGCAAAGTGCGAGTTCCCTGAAAAGTGCTGACATCGCGCCGTTTAGTTTTTATGCATCATTAGCTGCTCCCTTTTGGCGGCAAAAGGAAATTAAAATAGAGAAAGGAGAGAAAAGATTGCGGAAGCAAAGGGAAACGTGAAATGATTAATTAATTAGGCAGCTTGTAATGAGTGCTAATGATTTGATTACTTGGCATAAAAACCGTGTTCAAAAAAAGAACTAGACTGGGCATGCATGCTAAATGAGCCGGCACCACGAAGGATAAGTCAACTAATTAATTATCCAATCGCGCTACTACTACCTCTACTCCAGCCTCAAAATCAGGCATTCAATTTAGTCCTTTCTGATGGGAGAGAGCCATCGAAAGCCGGGCTTTAAGCAGATCATTATCAAATGCAAAGGCGGATTACACTGCCACCGACTGGGGGCATCATTAGGGAGCACTCAAAGTGCTAGATTCCGAGCTCAAGTGGCCATCATCGCCGGCCTTGTTAGCGGCTCTGGCTCTAGCTCTGGCTCTGGCTCCGAAAACCCATCCAATAGACTGCCGGAACGCAAGGAAATAGAATCAAATTGAGGTGTAAATGAGAGCAACAAGAGGAAGTGCAGCTAGGAAAGGCTCCTTTCTCTCTCCACCCCATTTTCCGAGGACGTGCGACGCATGCAAGTGTGTCCTGAGAATCTCTGGGCCGAAAGGTAGAGAAACGAGAGACCTGGTTTAGCTTTAGTCTCGGATGGCATGTTTAAGTAGCTGGCTGTCTGTAAGTAAGGCGAAGAGCCTTACTTCCCCCCCTATATTGGCCTCATGTAATTCATAGCTATCACCGCACACACACACACAAACACACAGGACTGCAGGTCCTTCTCCTCCCTTTTTTGAACATCACAGGAACTTGTAACCGGTTGCGTTTATTTTTATATGCGACACTATGATGCAATTTTCTCGCTTCCGCTCTCCGCCATTTTCCAAACACTTTTTTTTTGCCTTCTTCTCCGTTTTGACTGCTGATGCTGAGCTGTGAAATTGCTGGGTGTTCCATATACTACGTGTGTGTGCCAGTGACACGAAATAAAGAAAAGGGCGACGTTAGGATGTTATTAAAAGGTTCCGGTTTTTTTTTTAAGTACGAGCCATGTCTGAAAGGTTACTAAATAGTAACCAAAAGGGGGAGAAAATGCCTGGGAAAGTAAACAGTACTTTTGAGGTTGTTTAGTTTATTTTATAAATTATAGAAAATAGATATATCCCTTCTATATTCCTTATATCTGCCTCGTTGCTTTAAATTATATCTTTAACTATAATTTTTTAAAATACCTTCCATTTTGTAACTCAACTCGTAACTCAAAACAAGTTAAATATTTCCCTTTCAGGTCGCCTGGATGCACTTTGAGCAATCCGCCATTCTGACCGTTCACAATCACGTGATCACGCGCAATCCGCGCATTAGTGTCACGCACGACAAGCACGACCGCCACAGGACCTGGTACCTGCACATAAACAACGTGCACGAGGAGGACAGGGGCCGGTACATGTGTCAGATCAACACGGTGACGGCCAAAACGCAGTTCGGCTACCTGAACGTTGTGGGTAAGTCCTGGGCCATATTTTTGGGGGGAAACCTAATCAGGGCGGAGGACTCCAAGGGATTCTCGGCGCGGGGCTCACGAAAATCCTGTGCAAATACGCGGTGAATTAAAAAATAATTTATGTGCCTTAAAGCGGCGGACAAACATGGCCAAAAAAACAATACGGAAAGGAGGAACAGGAGAAGGCCAACAGCAAAGTGGAGTCCAGAGAACGAGATTCAGGGCGAGCCGGAGCTGGAGCAGGAGCTGGAGCCCGAAACGGAGCACAGTTCAGTGAATCCTTTGGCCAGGCGAAATTATTTTCCCTGCCTGGGCAAACAACAAACAAATTATTAAAAATGCATGCGATATTTGTGGAAATGGGAGCGAGTGCGAGTGCGCGTGCTTTTAATTAAAAAATTTGTGAGAAAAAGAAACGAAATTATATGCAGACAATCAAATGTATTTTAGGCCCAAAAACCGGAAACCATAGCTGTAAGAGGTCGAAACTAATAAATTTGAACCCAAAAACCTCGCTGCATGGTAAGCATATCCCTGCTAATTGGGTTGGCATAAAAATAAACACCTGTTTTTTTTTTTTTTTTTTTTTTTTGGCCGATTATAATTGAATGAGCCTGGCTATAATAGGTTTTTCAAATTAAATCAAAAATAAAAGTGCAAGCACATGCCGTATATCCACATACACATATCCCATAAATCGCTCTTCAATTTGATCGAATAATGAGAAATTCAAAAATAATTGCCCGGCAACTGTTGGGCTCATATAAAAGCAATTTCCTGTTTTGCCAAACTAGAGAGAGTGGCGCCCCATGTTTGTGGGCCAAATATTTATCATGCATAAATACAAGAGCAGAGTTCAATTTTAAATGGATGCTGACTTCATCTATTTAAGAGGATTATCGGTGCGCAACAGTTTGGCGGATATTGCCGATTACACTGGCCAACATCAGGGACATCAAATGCGAATAAATTTGTATGAAATATTGGACAGAAATCAAAATTATTTGATAAGTTAAATGTCACTATTAGAGAACGAAGAATAATTATTGAACCTTTGACTTTTAGCTCCCACTCGCGATATTTATTGATATCCTGCTGATTTCCAAATATTAAATTCTGCGGACTAGTGCTGTCCCTATTTCTTGCTGATTTTCCGATTTTCCGATTTACCCGCAGTTCCCCCGAACATCGACGACTCGCTGAGCTCCAGCGATGTGATTGTGCGGGAGGGCGCCAACATATCGCTGAGGTGTCGGGCCAGCGGCAGTCCCCGGCCCATCATCAAGTGGAAGCGGGACGACAACTCCCGCATAGCCATCAATAAGAATCACATAGGTAAGTGCGAATGTCAGTCAGCAGCGGGATGCAGGATGCAGTGCATCAATCATTTAACGCTGTCCCTGTCCGTCATCCCTTTTTGCAGTCAACGAGTGGGAGGGCGACACCCTGGAGATCACCCGTATCTCGCGCCTGGACATGGGCGCCTATCTGTGCATCGCCTCCAATGGGGTGCCCCCCACGGTTTCCAAGCGCATCAAAGTCAGCGTGGACTGTAAGTATCCTCACCAGACTAGGGACTGTCGCGGCAAAATGATAAAGTGAAGTGACCCCCGTAGTCAGCACTTTTTAGTCAGTTTTGTTAACCGTTCGATAACGTGTCCGTAAAACTTGACTAAAATCTAAATACAAGCATTGCTGTTAGGCTGAAGTTCTCAATTTTTTCCATTAGATGGGGTTTCCATTTATTTTTTTGTTACGTGCGGAATGGATATTTTGTTTATCCGTTGAATTTGTCTAGCTTAAAGTTTGCTTTTATTTCCAACACTCGTGATTCGCTGCCACTTATATTTATATAGTTTACAGACGCGGATTAAAGTCGAACACTCTGAAAATGCTTTCTGCGTGTTAATGGATTAAACTTTTCTGTGGCACAAAAATACAATTCAAAAATAGTTTGAAATTTAAAGGATACCCTTTAAAACATGCAGATTTCACTTAGTTGAAGGTTGATTAGAAAAGCATTAAAATTGTTTAAGCTTAAGCTCAGCACTACTTGATCCTTGCTGAAATCTATTCTTGCACAACTCTTGCGAGTCCTGCAGTGCGAAATCCTCGTAAAAGTCCCCACAAAGGACACCCACTGTGGCGACCTTTTGCAATCGGAAGCACACTTGTAACTCCTGCAGCTTGTGGCTTATACCAAAACAGCTTGGTACAAAAAAATGGAGGATGGAATCAAATCACTGCGTTGGCTGTTGTGCACTTTTTCAAGATTTATTACAGGCGACAGACACATCACATGTGCTGTCAAGTGCTGTCATGCCTGCGGAAATGGGCGGCTGGGCGGCTGGACGGGCGGTTGGTAGGTCGGTCGTCACAGAAATTTGCTCGTTTGCTGTCACTTAAAAATGCCGCAAGCATAAATCTATTTTTGTTTTGTACACGACATTTACCAGCGCCGCCAAACAAACCTCGGTCGCCATACAATCCTGCAATCCAGCAATCCTGCCATCCTGCAATCCCTTCCCTCCCATCAGTAAACCGAACTGGACACTGGCACACCGGTCGCTGTTGGCAGTTGCTAACCCCTGTCCAGTATCCAGTAAAAAGTGCAATACAAATTACACTTGTGCGGGGGCTTTCGCCAGAAAAAAAGAGTAAGAAAAAAAAAAAAATGGAAATACAAACAGAACAGTCGAAAATACCTTGATTGCGGCAGAAGTCCTTAATAAAAAATGAAATTGTTCAATGTGTGTGCGGATTCTGTAGATGGAATGGGTGTGCCTACTATAAAAGCCACAAGGGGCCAAGTTTTTCGTGGTTAAAAGGAAATTGCAAACGCAAGTAAATATTACTAGTATTTGTAACCAGCTTTCAATAGATAGTTAAACTGACATACTAACTCATACAAGTTTAAAGTGTGATTTTATTAAGGACTATTTAAGTCACTTTTGAATACAATTTGATCCATGATTGGTTTTTAACTTATTCTATATTTCTTTATTGTTCTAATTAATCTTTCATCTTTTGAGTTCTTGCAACAAAGATCACTTTTTACTTACTTTTACCAATAAATGAATTTAAAAAGCCCGTCTTTAAAGCCAATGACTTTCATGGCTAGCCATATTCGATTCTCTAATGGCTATTACAACCCCTGATTGGCCAGACAGGAATGATTTTTTAAACGTTGATCCCTCTCAAGTGCCCCAACCAGGTGCCATCCACATCCACTGATAGCCGTAACAATCGACAATTGTCGGGGATTGTCGGGAGAAAGCACACCGTTCTGGCGTGTAATGTTCCGACAATCAAGTCAATCCCATCATCCCATTGCGACTCACTAATTCCACAAATATTGTCCCAGGATTGTCCGCCGGGCAGTGCAATCAATGGTCCGCAACTTGGACAGTAATCCACTCGGAGGACTCGCCGCCCTCCCTGCAACCCTTCAACCCCTTAACGAGGCTTCATTAACGGCTAATTTTCAAGTTGTTTATACTGGCAGTCGAAGGGGCACCTTGCCTTTTGCCTTTTTTCTCCTGCACTTTTCTATGGAAGAAAAGAATGTCACTCAATGTCCGGCACGGTCCGGCGCACTCTCCTCCCCCGCGCCGGGCTAAATTATTGTTGACTCAACGCGAGTCCTTGTGGCACTTAACAGCTAGCTAGAGTCGTAGTAGCTGCTTGGATCCTGCCTTGGCTGCCTTCCTGGCTTTCACCAATATTGTCGCCACTCAATTGTAATTTAAATCAGTGTCCGAAAGGAGTGGAGGAGGAAGCTGCTAGTCCTGCTAGCAAATGTTTGTGCTGCCGGCCGCGCCACTCGAGTCCTGGCGCTGCTTTTTGTGCGGGCAATTAAAATGAATGGAAATAAGGGAGAGACGACAACTTGAAGGTGATTTCTACTTTACTTTCGCTTAAGCTCCGCTCAAAAGTTGTCTGGGGAAAAATCAACAGAAATTATATCAATATAGAATATCTGTGCTGCATACGAAATGAGTAAGGTTTCGGTTTTTCCAAGGAGTGGCACCACACAGGTTAAGGGTCGTTTGCAGCATATGTTGCCCTTTGCCGGCGAACTTTTCCGGCTCCGTCTCCGTTTCTCTTTCTGTTTCGGTTGCACAAAGGCAACAAATCAGTATGCAGTCAGAAATACACACATAAGAAGCGCTCTCCTTGGAGCCGGAAACAGAAACTGAATTTGTTGCTTCCTGCTTGTTAGGCAGCGCACGCCACAAAAATAAATGTATGCGACTGTACGTACTATATACATACATACATATATATATCTATATCCTGGCTAAAGGACATATGCAAGCTGTCACAGTTGTTTTAACAAATTGTTCGGGTTGTGTGTACAAGTTGAAAGTATCAAAGAAAAATGTTGGGGAATCTGCCAATCAAAATATTATCGCTGCACTGAAAAATCTGTAGGCAAAGGCAGCAGCAAATTGGATTTGTGATCTCTTTTGGCAGTGCCACACTTGACCCGACTCGCTGACAGGCTAATTAAGCTGGCCACTTCATCACACTTAAGCCTGCCTTGATTAAGAGGATTATGCCCAACCCTAATGGCGCTGAACACCTCATCAAAAAAATAACAAAAGAGCCATGAGATACGGTTCATAAAAGCACCAAAAGAAGGCCGACAAACCTGACGCTAATTTGTGTCCGAGCTGATTAAAAATTCAATTGGAGGAACTCCTCCCGCTTTCATTGCGTTTTTTTTTTTTTTTTGTCAACCCTTCAGCTTAATTGCCAACTCGTGGTGGACATAAATCAACAAAAGGTAAAAAGAGGCGGGCAAATGACAAGGTAAAAGCAGCATCACCATCACCCCCGCCGAAGGATATCCATTGTGCTCTCCTTAATGATGATGGAGATGATGCTGAAGGAGCTCGTCGGCGGCCGACAATAACTATGGAGAAACGTAGTGACGAGTGTTCATTAGTCCCGCCTCTCTGCGACATTTCCCCATTTAATATCTTAATTAAAAATGCGCGCCAAATGCGCCTGAAGTGTGGGGACTTTTTGTGTTTGCTCCTTTTTGAGGTGGCAAAGGTTGCTTTTCCATGGATGTCCTCGCATATAATTGCAAAGCTGAAGGCAGGTGCAAGATAAGAAAAATCTCAAATAATGCTATTCATAAGATTTCGTTGAAAAGAAATAGTGTTTTCTTTTTTTTGCTTTCAATTTTTTTGAGGCTCAAGAACTTTCTCCTGGTGGCTCGTCTTGACTTGCAATTTAAATGAAAATCAGTGGCAGACCGAGGAGAAATTTGCCTGCTTAAATCAAGACATTTGCATAAACCTAAAAACAGCTTGCAAAAATCTATATGAAATATATGCATGCATAATTTGGTCTTGAAAACTTTGTTGTTTGCCAATAACAAAAAAGTGCGCAAAAATAAGTTCTAAAGACGTCAAATGAATTATAGAGGACTTGACCACAAGTTTCGGCCTCGAGCTGAGTTTATGAATTCGTTGAGCTGAACTTTTTTGATTACAAAAAGTGGGTGAAAGGTTGTTTTTACCTTACCCTTTGGCCAACGAAAGTTATTGGATTGCATAAATAGTTGTTGTGAGTCTGATGACATTGTATCCGTGCTTCTAGTTCCTCCAATGCTGCTGATACCCCATCAATTGGTTGGCGCTCCAGAAGGTTTCAACGTAACCATCGAATGCTTCACTGAGGCACATCCCACATCCCTCAACTATTGGACACGCGGCGAGGGACCAATTATTCACGATTCGCACAAGTACAAGTAAGTAACCTGCAGAATTTACTTTAGAAAGTAAACTTAAGTAAGAAATATTTCCATGACTAATTCACAGAGTTGAAGCGAGCATTGGGCTGCCAGCGTACAAGACCCATATGAAGTTGACCATCATCAATGTGAGTAGTGGCGATGATGGCATCTACAAATGTGTGGCCAAGAATCCCAGAGGCGAGACGGATGGAATTATTCGGCTGTATGGTGAGTACATTAATTCAATATATATTAAGGATTATATTTCCCGAAAAAGTATATATCGCTTTTGTTCAGCGAACAAAGAAATTTGTAAAGCAGAGACAAAAAACCAAGGCTAACTAACTATCCATTAAAGCCCTTCGAGCTCCTGTACTCTCCCAACTAATTAAGTTCTCCATGTCCAGTGGGTCCAATAAAGGACCCGAGGCATTGAAAAACTACCGCATTGGCCTTAACACGAATTGACAAATCTAAGCCATTTAGATGCTCGTCCGTGCCAGGGACAAAGCCAATTGGAAGGCCAAAACGAAACGAGAGCCAAATGAAAAAAAAATCTGAAGAAAAAACTCGACCGCATCCGTGGCCGGACTTAATTGCCCAAATTCGAGGCAGGACTCACTCAGCCACCCCTCGAGTGAACCTACATAGTAGCCACAGAATGGGAAAGGAAAAGCTCGTTGAGCGGGCATAATCAAGCCAGTGAAAAATCAAGTCACGTCCTTCGCCCAAGGTGTGGAATTTTTGGCCAGGCTGGTCCTGGTCTTGGTCTTGGTCTGGCTTAGCCTGAGAAGTTTCCCATCCGACTGCTCCATGAACCACAGCCTCAGCCTCAGCCTCTCAGAGGGTGCCTTTGGACAGGGGCGAAACTTGGCTTTAAAGTTGCCAATGTGGCCATGTGTGCGATTTGGCCAAGGATTGCGAGTTAATATCACGTCTTTAGTTTAATTACGTGATGGATTTGATTGGAAGGGAAGATTTTTTAGTTATCGATTGGAAAAATCGACTCGAATGTGAGTTCAAAGTCAGACTAAAAGCAGAATGAAGGCAACACTTAATATGTGCAAGCTTTGGTGTTTCGAATAGCTATAAAAAGGGTCACTGAATTAATTAACTAAAAACAAATAAATAGTAAAATGAAAGAAAATTATATAGACTTAATTAAAGTTACAAAGTGAATTGCCTTAATTTAAAGTGTACATTATAATCTATCTTTAATTATAAAACAATTTTTTAATACGTGCTGGCTTACTGCTTATAGCCACCGGCTGAGCAAATGTTGTCCGAAGCTTGTTGTATATTTAAGTTTCTGCCATTGTATCTATCAGATACTCTCTGGGCTTGGACCAGAACGGAACGAAATCTCTGAGAATAAGTCGGAAAGATGCAGCCAAGTGCTTGGCTGGTTCTTTTACTGGTCCTTGGTTGTAGTTGGGCACAAGAATCAACAAAGGCCACCAGTAATGATGAAGGAAATGAGGGCGAATATTTGGTCCTGCCACAAATCGATGAATTGCAGAAGGGTAATATCCAAGCCGTTGCCCAACTCAAGGAGAAAGTTAACGATGCGGTAAGAAAGATACTGTCCGATCTGCCGAATATTACCAAGAAAAAAAGGAGACAGGCCCTGCAGGAAGCTCTGGCAGCTTTGACTGGCTTGCTCATCACTTTTCCACTGGATGGGAGCTACAACGACATCCAAAATAAGCAGGCTGAAATCCTTGAGCCTTTGAAGGAACAGGAGGAGTGGAAGATCTGGAAGACGAATCAAGTTGTGAAGGTGTCAGAGGCTACGTCTGGTCAACGTACTCGGAAAGCCTTGGAGGTAACCGAGAAGGGCAACGAACACTACGGCCTCTGGTTGAGCCTGTGTGCCAGTGAGTCTACTTGGCCCCTAATCCTGTTGAATTTAGACTTGGGAGTGTCCCTGACTGGCCTTCAGAGCCCCATCCAGGAGGTAATTGATGCTACTGACAAGTGTCCTGACCTTGAACCCAATGAATGCCTAAAGGGCGTGAAGGATGCTCTCAAGGGACTCGAACCCGCGGCTCAGACTCTCCAGGAGCTCAGGTCTGGAGTCGATCCGGTGCAGGATGCCCAGGATAGGATCGTTTGGTGCATAAAGGAGCGTTTGGGGGAGTATTCGGGGTTTCGAAATCAGGCGGAGAAAGAGCTACAGGACATTATCGAAGAGTATCGCGGGCCTCAAAGTTTAAAGTGGGAAGATAGTACACTAGCAGTACAATAAAATATTGAATTAATAGCACAGCAAAATATATGTATCTTAAAGTCTTTGATATGAATTCAAACAGGTGTAGGGGAATTTTTCTAAATTTAGTCAATTTTAAAAAACTTGTATCGATCTATTCTATATAAGTTATATTTGTTTGCTTGTAATTAAATTCATGAAAGAAAGAAAGAATTATTTTTATATAATTCTATGTTCTACATGTTATAAATTAAAAATGTATTTTTGTTTACATGATACGTAGAAAAATATAAGTATGGATACTTTTCACTTAGCTAACAATGATAACTTGGCAACAATTGTATGCAGCTTCTCTGCTAATATTTACTGAAACTTGTACGGTATTTTATTATAAGATTGCACAATGCCCTGACACTGGCCAGCTAAGAAAACATTGACCGGATATTGACTTTAGTGTAAAACAAATTATTTATCTGGTAATATCTAGACTTCGGTAGGAACGATTTCAAGGTCCAAAGATTCTTAATTTCCCTTTGCCTTTTTTAAATACTAGTTTTTATAGTATAAACAATTCTATAAACTATATTTATGGAAAATTTTATGTAATGTTTTATAGTTTCAAAATTCTCAAAGTCCATTATTGTAAATCCCTGTACCACATTTTGACATTTGAATAGTAATTGCTTTTAAATTTTGAAAATGCATTCCATCATTAAATGTCACCCTCGAACCGATTTTACATATTTAAATAATTTAGGGCTGAGGCTTTGATTTTGCAAAATAGGCGCACATGAAAATCATTGCTGGAAATGTAATTGCAACAAATCGAAATGGCAGCGAGGCAGTCGAAGGGTTTTAATTATGGGTTTTATAATGCCTCTCCGGGAGGCAAAAATGTGCATATTGACACATTATTATGAATATATATATATATATTAATTAGCATTCTGCATAATCCACCGAGGCGTATGAAATGCGAAAAGACACAAATGCAAAATTATACAGAGCTCAAAAAAATAATAAAAATAAAAAAAAGGAACTGAACTGTCACTGAATGCACCAAAATAGAAATAAGAAGAAATTACTGTACCACGCATACCAAACAAATGAAATGAAACGTGCTGGAAATTGTCAATTGGAAAAATGTAAATTTTATGAAAACAAGAACTTCTCCCTGCAAATAGAATATTCATTGTTGTTATTCTTCATCAATGTGATGTATACCTATGTGGACTGGAATAAATTCAAAGTAAATGAAAACACAATACAGTGCAGGGGCCGTATAAAATTAAATTGCCTATTGAAACATATCAATTGTGGGCAATTTTACGGCAATTACAGAGAGAAAAAAAATTATTGTGTTATGAAAACACATAAAAAAAGGAAAGCTGAAAATATTGAAAAGTATAAATAAATGGGCAATTGAGAAATAAATTTAAAAGCATTTAAAAGATATTTGTTCGATAATACTGATAGTATCAATATTTTAAAGTAAAGTGCGATATATTTCGACAAGTCAACATAAGCAATGTTTTCAACATGACTTTAAGGTTCATATTTATTGATAATTTCAATAAGATGTTCATGAAATAAACTGTTTGCAACATATTTCTGTAAAGTAAGAATATACTCGATACAAAATTTTGTAATAAACAAAACCTTGTACTTAATTTCAGTGTCCTATCCGCCAACTACTCCCTCCTCGGGTCTCTACTCCACGGACTCGCATTGGGGAGAGAACGGGATCAACAACAACTATGCTTACAGCGGCTCCGACTCCACGAGGTCCATCTATGGACAGGATAAAAGTGAGTAAAGAGCATACATAGACCTCCTTTGTTCCCCGGCACCCGTTCTGAAATCACTTTGTCACTCTGTTCCCCACTCACACGACTTCTACGGCTTCTTTGTGCTCTATTTTTCATTTCATGTTCAACCATCCCCGCCATTCATTCAGATACGCGGTATCAGTCGAACTTGAACGAAATCGGTTTATCTGAACAAAAATCCTTCCTAGATAAGACGCAGAACCCGTTGCTGGCCACCGGCAATGCCAACGAGGCGGATGCGGAATCTAGTGGGGGCCACAACCCCTCCGTGGACATTGCGTGGCTGCTGCTCCTCGTCATCCCGACACTATTGTTAACAGTCCGAACTGCCGTCGGTTCTAGCCCTAGAGTAAGTCTGTGTTAGTTAAAGCGAATCTAGCCTAGAGTTCACATACTTGCGGTACAGTTAGCGACTAAATCTACAGAATTATATATACATATATGTACTCGAATAGTCCCTAGTGAAACAGACCCTGATTACGATCCGCCCTTCCCCCATATATATAAAACTCGAGCGTATATATGAGACACCAGGCCCCGATGATGAGCTTGGCAAGCATATGTATATCCATCAATCACGAATCTATATACAGTCATAACCACAGCTATATGTATAGGAGTTAAGACAAAAGCAACCAAAGGGTAAAATGCAATTTCGTTTTGCTTTCAATGCTGTGCTTCAAACTGAGAAAGTTTCATAGTTATCACATAGTAAAGGACACGATCTTAGTATATATATACATCTATATAATCGTGCGTCAAACGCTGCTGACACCCACACACACATGCATATAAGATAGCGAACACCCAATTAAATATTTATTCAGATAGACGCCTTAAGGATTGCAAGTTAAATGCAAAATAAAGTAGCTAACTAAGCCCGCACACATATCGAAGTATGGAAATCGAAGTACTTAGAATACGAAATTACCTTTACCGTTTATAGTATATTTTTTGTAGATATTAGGTCAGTTGAGTTCAAGTTGCAAAATTTGTATTCAGTTTGAAGTGAACGAAAGTGTCACACGAAAGTAACTTAAAGGAATAATAATAAAAATATTAAATAAGCAACAAATGCCAAATAATTACAAAGCCTTTTATTGTGTTGCAAATTCGACAAGACGCCTGCAATACTTTGGCTTCAATTTTGTTTTGTTTACCAAAAATTCACAACCAAAGCTCATGAGATCCAATCAATTTAAACAATTACATAACCATGTACTAAGGGCTTACAGTTGATGTAAAGATAAAACAGAATGTTAAACATTAAGCTAAAATAATAAAAACGATAATTGTGTTGCTTTAACTGCGTAAAACTTAAAACACGGAGGATAATGTTAAATTGTGAGAACTATATTTGAATTAAAAGCAGAGCTATGGAAGACACGAAATATATATATATAAATATATACCATCATATACAGTTATAGACATGCATATATATATATACAAGAACACACTCGTACACGGACTACACTTATGTATCATGTATTTAAGCATATAAAATGAGTTGTAACTGAGGCATTAAATTAAATAAAAATCCGAAAAAGACAAATAAGGAAACTGAATGGGGCGGCCAAGGCACTCCACGGCGTAATGAAAGTGAGCAATATGAAATAAAAATTAAATGCATCAGTTGGGAACAAAAATGGCGTGTTAAATGCTTAATTAGCAACCAAATTAAACAACCGGCCGTCGCAAACAACGCCAAACATTAATATTAACAAAAACAAACATCATTTGCAACCGTAAAAAAAAGTAGAAAAAAAATGCAAAACATTAATAAACAATTAACCTGGTTGCAGTTATTATTTTTATTTTTTGTTGTCTCGGATCTAGCGTTTGGGTTGGAGGAAGACCGATACACTCCGACCGCATTTTATTCGTTATGCAATTTTATTGTATCCATTTTTTATGCCCTTTCCAACAACAACAGCAGCAGCAGACATAACAACAGTGGTAAACAATAAAATGTTGACGCCAGGGGTTTTTTTTATGAACGAAGCTTAAACACTCTATCAAGAATGATAAGATTTTAATGATTGGGTTTAAAATATTTTTTTAATTAAAGAAAACAGAAGCATATTTAGACTACTTAAGCTCTCTTGGATTTTTTGACTTAGTTCCTTTAAAGAAATCTTGACTGGCATACCCCTTGTTAGGGTATATAAACAAGCGAAATTGCGTAAAATTGCCATATTCAATTTAATTATTATGCGGACGTGTGATGTCTGAGGGTTTAAGAGCTGGGATCAAGGGATGGGGCCTGGCGGTGTGTCACTTGAATTTCAATGACACAAACGCACCAAACTTTAGCATGCATTTTTCATTACGCTTTTTAATCATTTGAAAGTGCAACCAGGACTGCCACGGTTAATGAGGCATCCCAACGGATGTGGACGATCCTGATAATGGTTTATTGAAGTTTACGAATTATTGTCGCCAGCGGATATCGATTTTATTGTTGGATAATATGTTGAATTGTAAAATGTGTGAGAAAGTTAAATAACTTTTTCAGTAACAAAATAATTGTAATATTTTCTCAAGACCTGTGACAGGAGTGGATAGGGATAGAATGAGCCAAGCAAATGCGGAAATTGAATTGAAATCTCCCCTGTATATAACAAGAGGATGCTGAGAAAAAAACAGTGTTTTATAAGGAAATTCGAAAGGCGAAATGAAAAAAACAGAGCGGAACAAAAACGGAATCAGCTTGAATCGCGGCAGAAGATGTCAATTTCATTACAGAAAAGGACACTGGAAAACGGGACTCATCTGCATAAAAGGGAAATTATTTTTCCTATTTTTTCGCCGGCTCTCTTTTCCCTTCCACCTCCCTTGGTGCAATCTGCTCGGGCAAAGTTCTGGCCAAGAATGATGTCAGAAACGATGTATAAATAAATTTCTGGAAGAAAAATGCAGAAATGAAGTATTCAAAACAATTTCCGCAGTGCACTGCGAGTGGCAGGAGGAAATGTCGCCGAATTTATGTAAAGTTAACGAACTTAAGCAGGCAAAAGTAAAAAGATGAACAAAATTAACCTCGAAGTAAATGGAAAAATTCCATTATTGGGCCAAAAACAGTTCAAGATATTTACGAAATGCTTTAAGGAAACCGAGTCCCACTGCATTATCAACCCATTGTGTTCGCCGCGAGCCATTTTTATTCGTCGCCCATTGTTGAAAACTTCGGAAAACCCCGGGAATCCGGTACAGAATGGATGCAGCTGCGACTGCATACTTTTAGGCAGCCTCAAAAAAGAAAACAATACGGCGGGCACGGGGGCAAATTTCTTTGCGAATGCCTCGCGAGCCTAACAACAGAGTTATGCCTCCTTCAGATCCTGCCAGATGGGGATGGGGCCCAACATATGTGCCGGGGAAAAAAGTTTATTTTGTGGAACATGCCTGCCATACTTTTAAGCCTTCCAGGAGGATGGGTGCGAGGTCTTTATTAAGGTGGAAGTACGAAAGAAGTCCAGATATGTGCAAGGCACGGAGTGGGGAAAAGTTGTAAGTGCATTTCGCATAAATGGGAAATTGTTCAATTTATCGGGACAAACACAAAGAATCGAAACTAGGAACGTGGCCAAGGGATAACTTTATGAAATTGAAAAGATAAATATTTTCAATGCTGGTCAACTGAGTAACCCCACAAAGTTTGTGGCAATCAACTCTTAACTGAAATTTAAATAAGCCAACTTGGTTTCCCATTTTCACCCCCATCCCTTGCAACCTCTGTAATTGCCACAAATGAGGCATATCAAATTTGATTTGATTTGAGCGTTTAAGCCACAACAAGGACAACAATGGGAAGGGGGATAACAATCGGAGGACAACACTTAAAGCGCAGTAATCTGAGAAGGAGGGAGCAGAGGAACGGAGAAGGAATGATAAAAATATCAACAAGCCAGCAATAAAACATTCGGGGAGGGAGCGGGGAGCGGATAAGAGATCTGAACAGAGGCATCCAAGTGAGCACTGGCGGAGTATTGTCCAAATGACATCAATAAAATATTTAAACCCAACAACAAAGCAGGACTCTGAAGGGGCTGGTGAATCGCATTCACGGATGTCCTTGCCCCACGCCCCCTTAAAAAGAAGAAAAAACCAAAAGGGAGTCAGGGAGGAGGGGAAGAACTCCACTTGAGTGGCGCCGTGGCAAACGAGCTTAACGGGATAAACAGGAATAAGGATGTGCAGGAGGACTCACTCGAAGCTGGAACCGGAGACGAAGTCAATCCAGAGCGGGAGCTGCTCGTCTCGGTTTCATCCCGACTTTGAAGTGGAATGTCGGAATTTGAATTCAATTGCAATCGCTAACCAATCCTCCCTCTTACCACTTTTCTTAACCATATTCCATGTTTTTATTGCGGCTTCCTCTTTATTTTCTCCTTTCACGGTTTTGCCAGAATCATTTGTCGGGCCAGAAGCCTCCCGCAAAGGCTTAGACTTGTTAGCAACGGCTTCGAGCTGTTTACGGGTCTTAGGCAGTCGGATGTCTAAGGGGCTGCTGAGGGATGGGGGGAGGACATAAGTTTGTTTTGCCACTGCGTTGATCCGCTCAAGAAATTGCGCAGGCCAATCAGGAGGAGGAGGTATTCGAGCTGGAGAGGACTCAGAGATGGGTCTCCGATGATAGGAAAGCCATTGAGATGCCAGATTGCAAATGGACATTGAGGGAAATTGTGGGGACACTAAAGGATGCTGCTACTGCCTTGGTTTCCATTTCACGTTTTTGATTTCTCATAATTTGTGCAGTGCTCTCGGAAAACGCTTCGTCTCTGTAATCATTCCCCTTTGAAGAGCTCGAATCTCTTGCTCAATTTTGTTGCCACAAATTTACATATTTTAATCAGAAATTGCCGATTTCCCAACGGCAATCAATTCGCCGGCATCGTTTTGAAACCACTTTCTGATTTGGATACAGGCTTTGAGCCTAGTGATTGCCTTGATCTCATTTGCTGGTCAGTTGCAGTTCCAACTTTAGGCTCGGCATGCTGGGAGAAGCTTTAAACTGGATGTAATCCCGTGTCAACGCCTAGGTTATCCGCCAAGGATTTGCAGGCTGTCAACTGTCCGCCGTCGTCGCGACCAAAGCTTAAAGGAATCGCTTTGCCTGGCAGGATGATAAATGACTACACCAGGTCCGCCTGTCTGTTGCTCCTTGGCAAATTTGCATTTAATTTTAAAGTGTCTGTGGGGCTGTGGGAGCTTCCTTGGCCGAGTCAATAAAATATCAAATTAGCATTTGGGCCCAGAGGCTTTTGCAAGCCTTTGAAGTCTGACTTTTCCGCACTGGGTAAGTCATAAACTAGCCGGAAACCCATTTGATGACCGCTATTATATGCTAATTAAGTATGGCTTCCCTATTTCGAATGGTTACTCGGTTTGGTAATTAACTAATTTCTAGTCAGAAATCTTGTACGTTTATTACCTTCAAGTGTTCCACATTTACTTGGTATAAATGTTGAATGCCTTGCCAGCAGCTTAAAGTGCCTTCCGAGGCTAATCCTCCTTAACTCCAACCTCCATTTGATATTTAAATTCCTCCAAATTGTTTGCTTCCGTCCCGGCCACATTGTTTTCCTTGGCTTTTGTGGGAAGCCAATTCGCAATTAATACAATTATCACATTTAATGCTCGCGCACAATGCATATGAAATTTTCGTGAGGAAAATCCTTCGGAAGAGGACAGACTGCTCTGCCGTGCGCTGCTCACTTCAAGCCGCGTGCCAAAAGCGGAAGAGTTTCCCGGGGGAAATGCCGGGAAAGCGGAAGTCTAGGCCATTCAATTACACCTGCTTGCCACCGTGCCGGTGTCTGGATGTGTGTGTGTTTTCCACCATTTTCCTCTTGGCACTCGTCGCGCCTCGGAAGTTTGCCAACAATTTTATTACATTTTCGTTTGTCGACACTTCTGCACTGATTTCGGTGTAGCTGTTGGTAGTCGCTACTAAATGATGTTCTTGTTGCTACTTGCTGTTGCGGTTGCTTATTACTTAGCAGGAGTGGCAGTAACAACAACAACGACGGCTAAAAAGTGCCAACAATAATAATTGCAACAGCAGCGACAAAAACAACAGCAAGGACAAGAGCACGATGATGTCTGCCAGGCAAAGTTTTTTGTCAGCAAGTGCCAGGAAGAAAAAATAAAATAAAAAGTTATACAAAAAAAGCTTGAATGGGAAGCTAAAGAATCTGAGAGTTGGAATACCCTTACGGAAGGATTATTATTAAAAGGAGTTAGGGATTGTTTAAATTTATTGATTTATAGCAGCTTAATATATGTTTAAATTGTAGAATAATATAATAATAATATAACTTTCACTTCTTTAATATTTTTTATTTAAAAATTTCAAAGAACACTCCTTAAGGCGACTTTCTTATTAAGTAACTGACATATCCTTCATATCATGGTAATACCTCCTAAAAGAGTATACCTTAAAAAATAAAAAACAAACACAGTGAGCGGGAAATGCCGCATAAAACATAAATGAATAACAACAACAATTAGCAGCTAAGAATGGTAGACAGGGACCGGTTGATAGACTCTCCTCTCTCTCTCTCTTTTGCCATTTGGCAGGCGGCAGGAAATCTCCGAAAAGGAAAAAAAATCCACTCTTGCTCCGAACATTTTCGGTTATTAAATTTTCAATGGGAATTTGAATTGCTCTCTGGCTGCCAGATCCCTTTACTTCGCCCCATCCTTTTGGCCTCTTGTTTTCCGGCTAGACGCAAAGTGTTAAAACATGTTACACAGCAGCAACTACTGAAGGGAGGCGAAAGGATATACATAGTTGGAGAGAGAAGCCGCCGAGAGTCTGCTCGTTTCCCTCTCTTGTTTACCATGCTTTTTTTTGTACAGATTTAATTAGTTTTTATTACCACAACACAGCAAAACAAAAAAAGAGGAAAAATTGTTTGTTGCTGCATATGGAACTTTTCATGGCTGTCTGGCGCTGTCTCTCTTCCTCGCCGGCGCTCCCTCTCTTTCTGTCTGCCTTCCATTTGGCGGCGTTGTCTAGTAGTTATATTTTACATTGCATTTTGAGTCGTCTGGGCTTCGAGAGCCATTTCCTTGGGCACCCATGCTTTATTTTATATTTAAATGCTTGTGGTTGTGTGTCGCCAAGTGTGTGGCAGACATGTTGACACTAATATCCTTGTTATCACAGAAGAAAGGAGGTGCATCGCGTCAAGGGCATTCTTAGACGGCCTTTAAATGATATAATTGTGTTAGGGAGGTATGTATATGGGGCAAATGTATCGATAAATATCGAAAATATCATAAACTCGGACAACACGAAATTTGATACTTTAAAAAATATTGCACTTTACATTAAAATTTTTACAAATTGCAAACTAATCAAAAAATATATCCAATATGTCAAAACAGAGCATTGATCTAACCCACAAATATCACATAATTAAAATACTAATCGACTTTGGCCCAAAAATCGATACTGTATCCATATATACCGATTTTTAACATCATTAGTTCGCAAACACTCCCATAAAAAGTACAGAAATTTGCCATTTGATTCAAGTTTATTGAATAAAACCCACTTTACGATATAAGAACTATAAAGAATATATTAAAAGATCAACTTGATCCTTTATAATCTTTAAAATATATTTTAGTGGCTCTAAAAGTGTATTTAGTTGTTTGATAAATTTCCAATTAAGCTCGCCCCCAAGTACTTAGCACAATGATCCTGATTATACTTTTGAGCTGGCTTAATTCAAAACTGCCAAAATGCAAACTTTACTTTCCATCCAGAAACAATATGGACGCGGGGCTGTGCAAAATGTTGGACTGAAATGATTGCAATATTTGTCTCGGCAGTTTATCATTTTCCGGCTGCCCAACAAGTTATCTCAGCAGATGCAATTTGCCGAAAAACAACAATCGGAATGAGGATTGAATGGGGGAAGTGACACCAACAACACCAACAACAACAGCAACAGCAACACGAACAACGAACGATAATGAAAAACCACAAAATTGATGCAAAACTTTGCCACTAAATTCACAAATTGCTCAAGTTTTAAAGTTTCGACAGGCGAGAAGGAAGGGTTACGGCGGTGGATTTCACCCCTTAGGATCAAGGGTGTGTGTGTGTGGGCTGGCTGAGAAACTATTCAGAAACAGAGATTTGCAGCATCCGCAGAAGGAGAAGCTGGGAGCGGTCCTGGTTGGGAATGCAGATTTGCCTACACTTGGGAAAACAAACATCTAGAGTTATTCAACTTGACTTTTGTTAAAGGTTTTTGAAATATAAAGTTCAGTTCTCTTAAAAAAAATATTTTTATATTTTTAGATATAGTTTTATAGTTATTTATACAGTGATTGTTTGTAGAGAAATTTGTAGACACGGGATGTGGGAAAACTGATTTAAAGATGATGTAAAAATGCAAAGTTTTACTGTGAAAAGATAAAATGTCAGCTTAGTGATTTAAGCGCTGTCTTTATAGGTATTTGTTATTATCTTATGATGAAACATCCAAACATTTAAAATATTTATTTCCTAATAACTATTCCGCTCAGTGTATCTTGTCTTTGCCTCGGTTGATATTGTTGCTGCCTTCATTTAACTTCCCGTTGAAGGTTTGCTAGTTGTTGGCTTACTGTTTTTGGTGCTGCCACACTGCGGTTGTTTTGCCAGCGTTGAGTTGGCTTAGTTGAGTTATTAAAAAGCAATTTGTGGCCGTCGCTAGTTTGGGAATGTGTGTGGCAGCAGATTGAGCGAGCAGCTGGGCAAAAAGTTGCCGGCAGCAAACTTGTTAGCACGCAGCCGGGCATCAATGGGTTAAGTAAGCAGCTCAGCAATATTGAGCCAATCAATTGGCCAACAAGCGGATCTTGGCCAAAACTAATGGAAGCGCTTACAACTAAGTTTCTGTTAAATAAATCTTTTAAATAGGGTTATTTTAACATCCAAGTTGATCTTTAAGCTTTGGGAACTACAGATTATATCAACTCGTATTATATAATTTAAATTTATTGCAGTAAAGAACCATTTCTGGTTTAATGTATGGATTTGATATATGTCTTCAAAACCATATAAACGCATTTAATTTTCCACTAATGCCATTGAAAATCCACCCATTGATTACACAGGTTCTTATTCAAAAGGGGATTATAAACATTTGGTCTAAGGACTCTTCTCCCCTTATTCCCTGTTCCTTTGGCTCTTCTTTATCCCTATTTCAGCTTCAGACCAAGTTCATTTGCCGGCGAACAAAAGTGTGCAATAAATTCCACGCAGCGACTAAACCAACTCCGGAGAAAACTAGAAAATCGTTAAATAAAAATAAGGAAACTGCATAAAAGCGGGGAAAAGGCGAGCAACAAAAAATTGCATGCAAATAAAGCGAAAATCATTATCTGCACATGAAAATCTGGTTAACTTCGTTTAGAGAGAAACCGTGTAAAAATAGAGCAGGATGAAGAAGGCGAAGAAGGAAAGTTCGCCGCGGAAAATGCAAACATTTTTCAAAATGCAGTCAAAAAGCTAGCAAACAAACACGGGGTGGAGACTAAAATGCAAATTCCTCTTCTCAAGTGGCGGCAGAGGCGAAGGTAAAAGGTAAAAACTAGGTGCCAACAAGTTTGCGGCGTTAAAAGTTGTTGAAAGGGGCGCAACTTTCATCATGGCGAGAGCAGCGGGAATCAGGGGATCCCCCTCATATATTATGTTAGTCGAGGCAACCAGGCAGCCAGGCAGCTGGCACCTGAAACAGGACTAACAATAGCAACAACAACAACAACAGCCTTGGCTGGCACTTGCATTAAATAACGGAAATGAAAACAAAGGGCTTCAACTTCCGGTCCGGACTAAGGAGAGTGTGGAGGGGGTGGAAAAAAAAAGAGAGAGCAGTCGCCGAATTGCACTCGAGTGAAAGTAGAAAGTGGCAAGTGGAAAGTGGCAATGTGGCATTGTGGCTTTTGTTATTTGCCTCTCACCGCTCGCTTTGATTGCACTGCCAGGTGTGTTTCTACCGGCTTCGCTCCGGATGGGTTATTCCCCCATGTGGCATAAATAATTTGCACTCGGCGGTGGCACAAAACGCGAGGCGAAGTCGGCACTTGTAGCGCTTTAGTTGCAGGCTTCCCAGGGCATGGGAGTCCCCTCTTTCCGGATGTGGAACGGTGTACGTGCCCTCGTGGCTTGCCTTTTGCTGCTGCAGAGGTTTCCGTTGATTGCATTTGTTAGTGCTGCTCAAGTGCAAGGACATGGCCCCGGGAACAAGTGCGTCTGTTATTCCTCCAGCCACAATGAGGGATGCCCTCCAGAGAGATGTGCTTTTCCCCAAATGCTCTACACGAAAAGTCATTAAATTATAGGGAAATACTAAGGAACTTCATTATACATAAAGCTATATAAAATAAGTAAATATTCATATGAAACTATTTTAAGTTTTGTGGTATTTCAGGAACTTATCCTCACTATGAAGTGTACTTCCGTGTCGATGTAAGTCCTTCTGCAGTCCTGCTCCCTGATAGTTTTATGTTCTGCCCGGGAAAAATGCTAAATAATGCAGTCTGGGCCAGCTTTTCCCCGGCTTTCCGGGCAGCTGCCTGGCGTAGCACGTGTATGAATAAGTGGACGGGTTAGCCTGATAACAGCTGAAATTTATAGGCAATACAGTGGTGGCTCCGGCCACTTGCGGCTGAGTCCGCTTAATAGAATTGCAGCGGCACGAGGGCTTAAAGCCGCCAAAAGTAACTAGAAAGTAACTAACCCGCAAAAAAAAAATAAGGGCCAAAGGCGGGAAGTTCAAGTTGAAGAACAGAAACAAAAACAGGAGCGAGAGCAGAAGCTTTCAGCCAGTTGAATTTGTATTTATGATGACATTAAATAGCCGCCGAAAAAAGGGGAAAAGCGAGTTGGGAAAGGGCTCAACTGAGGCGACTGGAGTTCGTAACCAGGCCAAGATAAATAGGAAAACAGAAACCACTCAAAGCAACGTAAATTGAGGATCCCCCTGTCCCGGCTGGAAAGCGGGGTTGGGAAAACTTTTTCCCAGAACTCGGACGCGGCGGTGGTCAACCGGAGGCCCAGACCGGGGGAAAGCCGGGTTTGGGGGACACTTGGCAAAAATTTCCTTTTCTCTTATTTTTTGCGCGACTTATTTTCTTATTCATGTTTACTATTTTATTGTGGCCCCAAAGGAAGCAGGCGGCCGGAGCGGAAAACTTAGCGTTAAATTACTGGCAACTCTCGAGGGCATAGAACCGAAAATGGAAATTTATGTCCCAATTGCATTTTCGGGTTTCCCGCTCTCGTTATCTCCCCCCACAAAGAAAGTTTGCTCAGGCAGATTATTGGTTTTTCCTGAATTCAGCCTGCCAGCCTCCCGACCTGACCCTCCCCCTCATTTTCCGCTTTAAACTCGGCGTTTCCGTGCTTCCGTCTAATTGTATTAAATTTGCATTAAAATTGTAAAATTTCCCGAACGCATTAACAGGCCACAGACAGATTCCGGCCGCAGTGAGAAATTAACATAAGTACACGGGGAAATGCTGTAAAACACTTAACTTGTCGGCCGGCAGGAGGGGCGCTCATTAAGCCATGTGGCATATTAAAAGGTAATTTAATACTTTATTGACTCGGCTTCCGCCAGAGAAGGGCGCGGGCCGACCATTAATAGAAATCCACTTTAATGCCGGGTTTCCTGGCGGGGTGGAATCCACGCGAGTCATTTATCATTCGGCCGCGGACATCCCTGATCTTTGGTCGCGACGACGGCGGACACTTGACATCCAGCAAATCCCCGGCGGAGACACGGGATTAGTCTCGTTTTAAAGCTGGAATTCTGCACAGAATTTTGCAAACTGGCCGCCAAATCAAAGATGAAATCTCAACGCAGCGTCTGAGGCAAAAAGTGAAGCTGAAACGATGCCGGCGAATTGCCGTTGGGAAATCGGCAATTTCTGATTAAAATATGTAAATTTGTGGCAACAAAATTGAGCAAGAGATTCGAGCTCTTCAAAGGGGAATGATTACAGAGACGAAGCGTTTTCCGAGAGCACTGCACAAATTATGAGAAATCAAAAACGTGAAATGGAAACCAAGGCAGCAGCAGCAGCAGCATCCTTTAGTGTCCCCACAATTTCCCTCAATGTCCATTTGCAATCTGGCATCTCAATGGCTTTCCTATCATCGGAGACCCATCTCTGAGTCCTTTCCAGCTCCATCAACTCCTCCTCCTGATTGGCCTGCGCGATTTCTTGAGCGGATCAACGCAATGGCAAAACAAACTTATGTCCTCCCACCATCCCTCAGCAGCCCCTTAGAAATCAGAGTGCCTAAGACCCGTAAACAGCTCGAAGCCGTTGCTAACAAGTCTAAGCCTTTGCGGGAGGCTTCTGGCCCGACAAATGATTCTGGCAGAACGGAGAAAGGAGAAAATAAGGAGGAAGCCGCAACAAAAACATGGAATATGGCTGGGAAAAGTGGTAAGAGGGAGGATTGGTTAGCGATTGCAATTGAATTCAAATTCCGACATTCCACTTCAAAGTCGGGATGAAACCGAGACGAGCAACTCCCGCTCTGGATTGACTTCGTCTCCGGTTCCAGCTTCAAGTGAGTCCTCCTGCACATCCTTATTCCTGTTTATCCCGTTAAGCTCGTTTGCCACGGCGCCACTCAAGTGAGGTTCTTCCCTCCTCCCTGGCTTTCTCTTCGTTTTTTCTTCTTTTTAAGGGGGCGTGGGGCAAGGACATCCGTGAATGCGATTCACCAGCCCCTTCAGAGTCCTGCTGTGTTGTTGGGTTTAAATATTTTATTGATGTCATTTGGACAATACTCCGCCAGTGCTCACTTGGATGCCTCTGTTCAGATCTCTTATCCGCTCCCCGCTCCCCTCCCCGAATGTTTTATTGCTGGCTTGTTGATATTTTTATCATTTCTTCTCCGTTCCTCTGCTCTCTCCTGCTCAGGTTACTGCGCTTTAAGTGTTGTCCTTCGATTGTTATCCCCCTTCCCATTGTTGTCCTTGTTGTGGCTTAAACGCTCAAATCAAATCAAATTTGATATGCCTCATTTGTGGCAATTACAGAGGTTGAAAGGGATGAGAGGGGAAGTGGAAAATTGTAAACCCAGTTGGCTTATTTAAATTTCAGTTATTGCCACAAACTTTGTGGGGTTACTCAGTTGACCAGCATTGAAAATATTTATCTTTTCAATTTCATAAAGTTATCCCTTGGCCACGTTCCTAGTTTCGATTCTTTGTGTTTCTCCCGATAAATTGAACAATTTCCCATTTATGCGAAATGCACTTACAACTTTTCCACCCCCCCCCCTTTTCTTTGTTCGCAATTTTTCAGCCACATATTTGGACCTGCTCCTCGGCCTTAATAAACTCTTTCTCCCTTCCTTTGTGGAAGATAAGGAGTATGGCAGGCATGTTCTCCACAAAAAACTTTTAGTCGTACTCGCATATGTTCGCCTCCCTCTTCATTATATGGCTGCCACGCCCCCATAATCTCCTAACTGAAAGGCATAGCTGTGTTTCCAGGCCGGAATGCATAAAGAATGTTGTACGTTTTTCTTAGCTTTTCGTTTGTTTTTCCTCGGTTGGTGCTCGAAAGTATGCTACTATTTTTTTTTGAGAATTGGCTGGGAAAATTGGCCCGGAATGGAATCTTCAAACATTCTTGTGGCAATATTTGTTGGCATGCAAATGCATTTCTCTTGTGTAAAATTAAAATCATGCTAAAGTAGGTAATGAGTACAATTAATAAATGCTTTTTGTTGAGTAAATGCATGTGTTTACTCAACGGTTTTTTTTGGCTTAAAGTCGTCGGAATAATTTCAGAACACTTTAGTCTTTAAAAGATAGATAAATATTAAAGTACAGGATCAGGCTTCTTTTAAGGATTTTTTTTGGTGAAACATTATATTGCTTTTAAAAATATAACATTTAAAAACCTACCTACACAGCCTATATGGTTTTTTTTTATAAGAAATGTTTGGCATTTATAAAAACAAATAAATTGTAAATGACATTCTTTTTGCTTACAGCTTAAATACAATCTCAAAAGAGTTCTCCTTCGAAGGACTAGCAGCGTGTTAAAGACAGAAATGAGTTCGTCATTTAAGGAACCGTTTTGCACGCGGCTCCTCCGCATCCTCGGCTCTCTTCTCTCGATAATCGAAAGCTATTATGCCCACATTAGTCTGAGTCCCAGATTTTCCGGCTCTGTTGTTGTTGGTGCTGCTGCCGTTTTTGTGGGTTGAGATGGTGCCGCCTTTTATGCAAATATTTACATATGCTCAACGACGACATTGGCGGCTACGGCACGCTGCTCTCTCGTGTCCTTGTCACCCGGGGGTTGGGTTGGGAGTGGAGTCCTGCTAGTCCCCTACGACATTTATTTTTCGATTGTTTGCAGAGGCAGGCCGCCTTCCTCCGCCTCCGACGTGTGGCTCCTGTCTCGCTTGTCCCGTATTTTATTGTTATTTTTCCTATTAAATTGCGTCGGCTTATCGCACGTTTAAAATAGCAACAAGGACAACAATATGGCAGGCTGTAGCCCCGCGGAAACCGTTTGAATTGTAACTTTTAACTCCATTTATTGTAAATTGTTGTCTGTACAATACGTCTCCTACCCTCTCGTCCCAGTTCCCTCTTCCCAAGCGCCCCCCGGGCATGTTGCGTGTAGGCGTGGCATCTATCATTACAGATAAGAAAGAAAATAAAATGTGGCGCGTGCTTTACGATTTTCTCGAGGGCTGGAGTGGGCTTTGAGTCGAGGGGAGGAAGGGAGAAGTACATCTCATCGATTCGATTTTCCTTAAAGGAATTTTTTTGCCATTGTCGTGTTAATATTTCGTCTGTGTTTTTATTGGATTTTTTCTTTTTTTGATAAAAATTTTAACATATTTATTAAATCAAAATTTTTTGATAAATATTTTCACATAATTATTAAGTTAAAAAGTTTTAGTTGAACAAGAAACGAAGCTAACTTTATAATCATATTGTTATTAAATTTAATACAATTATTCTAAAAATTTAACATTGATAGTTGAACAGACAGGAATTCAGGTCCGATTCAGACAGGAATTCAGGTCCGATTCAGACAGGAATTCAGGTGCAATTCAGACAGGAATTCAGGTCCGATTCAGACAGGAATTCAGGTCCGATTCAGACAGGATCTCGGAGGAATACCGATTTAGGGCCCGGCTTGTATAAAAATTCAGGGCTGATTCAGTTCTGATTCATGTTTAGTCGAACATATATATTTACATAGGTACTAGTCGAATTCTTAGGTCAAGAGCATAATTATTTTGCATATTTCTTCCGGCTGGTGAAAGGCGGTGAGACTGAGTAGCCTGATGAAAGGCAAGCAAGTTGAATAGATGTCGACTTGTGGTTGACTCTCTAATACCCACTTGAAGGAACGAAACCCACTCAAGTTCACAACTTGTCTATCTTTTCAGCTGCCCGCCCAAGCATTCGAGTCTTTTCAAATTGAATCAACACAATTTTCTTTGCCAGAATTATCATCATCATCGTCAGCAGCATCATCATCATCATCATCATCAGAGGCAGGAGCAGGAGTAGCATCCTTGTAGATGTCGCTCCTGTTTTCTGTGCATATATAAGTGACCAAAGGACCTGAGCCCTTCGTCCGGGGAGCCGAACTTTTTGACAAGCCACTTAATTACAAAATAATAAAGATTTTGACTGCAGACAGTGACGCTTTCATTAACACAATTCCGAGCGTGTCTCCGCCCACGAACTTTTATTCTAATTTCAGACTCGTCGCTGTCCATAATGACCTGGTTACCAGGCATTTCCATCTCCATTTCCATCTCCATTTCCATCGCCACCTCCCCCGGCATCTTGGTAATTTCAATTTGGAGCGTCCTCGTACCCACTTGTGGGACTCACGTGGCTCGCTCCTGCGCGGAGGCTCGTCCGTGGACCTGTTTGTCTGATTTGATTATTAATTGAAATTATGTTTGCCGCGGCAACGCGCATTGAATTTCTGACAGTTTTGTGGCAGCTCTGTGGCAGGGATTTCCAATTTACCCCACGAAGGTCCCTTCAGGCTGGGCTCCGTGGCAGAAAATCCATTTTGATTATACGGCCAATGCGAGGTGATTGTTATTGCATTGTAGGATTAATTAGTAAGGTTAATAAGCGCTTTTCGATTTACATTATCGAGTTTACAGTGTATTTTGGGCTATAAAAAAAATTGTTTCAATTGCGCTGAACTTGTTATTTATTAAAAACAATATAAATAATCCTAAGTAAGAGTAGGAATTGGTAGAAGTAGTAAATAGAGAAGACTTGATTCTGGAGTACAACCTCGAAGCCAGACCTATACAGTAATTTCTAAACTCTTTAAAATCTAATTAAAACCAAAAACCCTTTAATTTGCTTTTTTAATTAATTATATTTTAAATAAAACGAAATATTTCTTTGCAAAAATTAGTTATTTAATTAATCATTTATAAAAATGTTTTGTAATTTATCTGAAAAAATTAGAAGATAAACTTAGCTCAGCTCATTTAAGGTGTCAATCTCTAAATCTTTGTCTCTAAGCTTAATTTTAAACTGTTATTTTTTTAACTTTTGTCTCAGTTCCTTAAGAAGCTCATAAGTATGTTCCCCTAGAAAACTTAAGCATTTATAATATTCCATTCTTCGATAGGCTTATTCCACGAAATGCCCGAGGCGGAGTCCATTTTGATATGCAGGAGCATGTCGGCGTTGGTTTCATCTGGCGGAACCCGGCTCCGGAGGCTCCTCTTCCCGCCGCCTGACATTTATGATGACAGGCGGTCATGTGGCGGTACGAGTGTGTGCCAGCGTCATTCGTTACCATTCCAACTGATGTTGACACGTGCTACATCATCATAGATGGCGATTTTCCCGCTTGTGCCGCTTTTTCCTCTGACGCTTTCCTCGGAGGCACGTACAAAACATAAAAGTAACTGCACTGCGCTTTGTTGAAATAGTTGCAAAAGGAAACGAGCAGCAAAGCACCAGAGGGCCGGGCCGGCACAGGGCAAAGCTGGCAAAGCGAGGAAAAATTAGAAAAGAAAGAGGAAAAAGGGGGAAAAGCGCAGACCGGCACACACACACAGGACACACAGTCCAAATTCGACTGGACTTCAAAGTGTTCAAATTGCAGCGTCACGGAAAGTGCGAGAGAGATTTCCGTAGAGTCTAGGGTGCAATGCACCCAGCACAAAACCCAAAAAAAAAGAAAGGAAAAAAATCCAAGAAATAAAGAAACAAAATTTCGAAATAGAGATAGACAGCGATAAGCCTGGAAAAAACTGCATAGCCTAATGACGGAAAGGATGCCGGGAAAAAGATGTTAGCAGAGACGCTACACAAAAGATACAGGATCTTTTTGAAGTGCCTGCTAAATCGATGTCCTGTGGCCAGCTGGGTAGCTTTACTCATTTAAAATAGATTGTTGGGAGCAAAGAAATTTTTATTAAATTTATTTAATATGCTGTTTTCTGCTGAATTTATTGAACATTTTATTAAAACAATTGTTAAAGCTTGTTTAAAAAGTATTACTTAATATATTCTTAGTTACCTTAAAGAGGTAGATATTTTGCCTCAATTGTCCCCTTTAAGGTCACTTGGCTTGGCTTCAACCCAATCACATCACCTGTAAGCCACTTTAAGCAAACATTTCCCCCACCCTACAATGGAAGACACACACACAAGATTGGGTAACTTATAGCCAAAAGGTTGCATCTCAATGCTTGCAACCGCCCACACAATTCCCAGTGGCTGGATGAGTCCTGGGAGAGAGCACCGATGGCAACTCTCACTTGACTGCCCCGAAAGTGCATTTCATGTTCAAATCAAAGTAAAGGTTGCCACCCAGCCAGTCGTCCCCTTTACGTAGTTCAGTTATACTGGCAATTTTTCAATGATGTGATGACTATGGATGCCGGGCTTTAAGAATTTATGAAAATGAAACTGATGGTTGCCATGGCCATCAGATACGGCCAAAGCCAAAGAGGATGCCGGGATACCGGGGCTGAGGCGAAAACAAACAGAAGTCGCTCGCTGGAACAGCAACAACAAAGATCCCTCGGCGGGAAGAAGGATGGCTGGGGTCGGAAAAGGTTCCCAATGCCATTACCACAATGCAGTCATCGTTGTTGTGCTTATATATCCTTGCAATGATTTCCAGCGTCCTGTTTACTCACGTCTCCAGCCCTCCGCCGTAACTTCCCTTGGCTGCTCAGTGAACTGTGCGAGGAACCGACGGCCCTGGCCGGGAATAAATTATTAAATCATATACCGTTTTAGCGGGCTTTAAGTCGAGCGGTTTACCTGGATATCCAAGCTTTAAATATTTCTACAAAAAAAAAAAAACAAATCTGCTTTACTAAACCATAATTAGGATTCATAGAACTCTACCATGTAAGCAACTTTATCTTACTTTTTATACAATTATTTAAATAGATACTTAGCATGTATATATTTTAACAAATTTTATTTTTAAGTGCATTTGCTTTCTTTCCCCATCAGCCAACTTAAGCCAGTTATGAATACGAGAGGCTTAGACGGCGAGCAGCAAATTTCACAGTCAGCGCTTTGTGAAAATCTTCATGCAACTTAAACGCAGACGCACAAAAAAATGGAAGATTCCTTCGCTCAAGCGCTTAATTGAAGTGGGATAAGGACGATGAAAGGGAGTGAGAGAAAAACTGTAGTATTCCTACAGGGCTTTGGCCCATAAATCCACGTAATTTCAGACAGCGAGTGGAAGGAAGTTCCCGCAATCGATAAGCCCTTAATTGGCCGCACGAAGGACATCTTGATGCAGTCGCAGGAGGCTGATTGGCTTAGCCGTGAAATCAGCGGAACTGAGAAGGCTAAATGATGTTGAAGTCGCCGGATTATCGGGGCTTCCAAAGGTTATTCCACACCTCTGTTGAGGGTTTCATTAAAATGTAGCAGATATTCCATGAAAGTTTTATGCCTGACCCAAGGACCATAATTGCGTAAAGTTTTTACCCCAAATGTGGGAGCCACAAAAAGCACACATATGCTGCAATTTTACGAGGACAATGAGAAGTGGTAACACGGGATCGGATCACATTGTAAATAAAACATTGCGGGAAATGACAGGGAGAGAGGCATGGGCACTGCTCAACATAAAATGAGCAATGGCCAAGTGTTCCATAAAACAAAATTCCCAAAAAAAAGAATAAACTGTGAAAAAGGCAAAGGCAAAGTGCCGCGAGTGCCGTCAAGTGCGAAATTTAAATTTGCATAAATTATACAATGGGCAGAGCCGCGAACGAAAAAGGAACAGCCAACGGAAACCAACCACAAAAACACAAAAGACAAAAGCTCAAATTGTTACCAACAAATTTTTTGCGTGAAGTCATGAAATATATATGCGATAATCATGAAGGCGTGAGATTTGAGTGGCCATAAAGTGTTTGACGAGGAGGAGGATGGTGGCTGGGAATGTTGGGTGTGAGAAGAACTGAAATTTGGGGTCATTGCAATGACCAGCGAAAATATAAACTGAAGAAGTTGTAAATTACTTTTAAATTAAGTTAAACTAAGCACTGAAGGGTACAAGCTAAGGGATCAGCCTAATATATATTTCAATCAAGTTTCAATTACCAGATTAAATACCTTTTACTTGGTGGTGTAAATTGGTATAATAGCCAGCTTTTTGTCATTGAAAATAGCCCAGAAATCGGCTGATTAAATACTATATTTATGAAGTTGTTATTACTAAACCAAAAACACTGAAATGTCGTGCAAACTTTTGTAACAAATTTAGCTAATTATTATGAACATTATTTACACCTAAATCAACAGATTATATTATAGTTAAAACTTGTTATTTAGACGTAAGCCATGTTTACAATTATATTCACAGATTATCTTTTAAACATTTTAAATTAATAAATTACAGCAGGCATTAGTTTGAGCCTATAAAAGCTAAATACGAAACTGGCTTCTACTCTAAAGTGTTAAAGTTGCGTTGTTGAATCGATCTCTGGACAATATGGTTGCATTGCGTTTGTTTTTTCTTCTACTTCTGATCACAGAGGGACTGGTAATTAAGATGTATAAAATATTGTATCGTTTGATATAAAATTTACCTGCATTTGTTAGTTCCTGTTGAGCAAGAACTACAAGGCGACCTTCGTATCGATAGGATGTTCGGAAAACTCCACAATTTGGGACATCAGCCAGTTGAAACTGAAGGGCCGTGAACGTTTAGTGAACGGAACCGTTGACCTGACCGAGGATATGGACGATAAGCACTTCACCTTTGCCGGCGACATGTGGAATGATGCTAATGGTGACGGCAACTACAAGTTGTATCCATTTGCAATAGAAAAAAATACCGCCTGCAAGACCTACAAGGCCTACCGGCGTTACTTCCAGAAATTCGCAGAGTACGGTGTCACAACGAACTTCCCCGTCCATATGGATCACTGTCCGATCAAGAAGGGAAATTATTACCTAAAGAACGTGGCCACCAACACGGATTCATGGCCGACAGTGGTGCCGCGCGGATACTCGCGGTTAACAGGATACTTCTACAAGGACGACGTACTGGTGGGATCTTATTATGCGATTGTATTAGTCGAGGATATTTATTGAATTTCTACAATTCCATATGATGATCATAATCACGATCTGGAAATCCGGAAATTTATATTTTGTGGCCTACTTTTTATTTGATTACTCGAATTTATTGTACAAATCTTTTTTTTATTACTTTTCTAATAGAGATATTAGGCTTTAATATGTCAATTATAGGCATATATCCTTTATCTATAGTTTGCCTTTATTTTCAATACTTAAGAAAAGAGTTAACTTTGGTAACTTTCTTTCCTGCAATCCATATACCCAAAATTAAGCAAAATGTAACTAAAACAATCTCACCCCTATAACTTATCCCAAAATCTTATAAATACAGTTTAATAATAGCAAATCGTGTCTGCAAAAACGTATGCGAAGAGCAACAATTGTCAGAAATATTCCCAAGCATTAATCACAATAACTAGCCTCAAGGCAACTTCTCTAGCCAAAGCGGAGACCCGAAAAGTCCCATAAATATGCGGAACAACAGCAAACTATTAAATATAAACACGCACACATATGCATACATATATCCTGGCTTATTCCGGGACATTTAGGAGAAGGGCTCTCGCAAAACGAAACCCGAAAACCGCAGCTTGTCATAATAAAGGACAGACTGGCAGCAGGGGAAGCACGTTTAGATTGGCCTGGCAAGCGGCAGGACATCTACAAAACAAGAGGACGAGAGGGAGATGGGAGAGGTGATGGACACGGGCTAGTCGAGCTCCTGTCGAGTCCCCCCTTCCTTTGGTCCTTGGGAACGTGACTTTGTGATTTTATGAGCGTTGAAAATGCCACACGTACTCGGCAAGGATTTGCTTTGGCCAACACTCGCCTCCCCTTCGAAATCCCCTGCATTAACACTCAACTAGTGGGGAGTCCGGGCAATGCTTTTTATGGCTGTGTTTAGTGAAAAAAAGGATTCAACTTGATTGCACCCCCAGGAATCTCCTTGGCCACTGTGCCAAGGATATTGGCCTTATGACGAATTTAATTGGCCCAAGGACCAAGAGAGCTGGCGGGGTGTAATCCCAGCCAATTAGGACCCTCAGACGATCAGAGTTAAAGAAATTTCAAGTCCAAATTCCAGGCCATATTCTTTGGCTTTACCCTGAAAATAATTCCATTTGAATCCGGCACAAGGATCCGATCACACTCCAACTATGCAACCAGGAGCAATTTAATGCAAAGTCGTCGTCTGTAAAGTTTTCGACCCTCGCTGCGCGTATTCCCTGCCTGTATATATATTTTTTTTAAAGCCCAGCGAAATGTTTCAAGTGCACGGAAACAAAAAGCAAAACTGCGGATACAAGCCAAAGGCAAAGGCAAAGGCAAAAGGCATTTTTTCCGCCGGAGAGGAAGAAATTGAAAGACAGTGGCAGTGGCCATAGCTGTGGCCCGGCTGGCTGCGGATTTCCTGATGATTTTATTGGGCCGCCAGCAAACATTTTTGAGTGTTGCCAGCAGCAGCGGCGGACTGCGGAATGCGCCAAAGTATTTGGTAACTTTTTTTGCCATGCCATGGCCTGCCACCGTTCTTTATTCTTTTTCCCAGCCGGAGGCCAGCCAAAGGATGCGGCATAAAGGATTAAGCATGGGTAGCCAGCCGGCGGGCTTGTAAATTGTTAAGCAAGTTTCCTTTCTCCTTTTTAAATTTTTGTATCTTTCAACCGCACACGATGAAACCGAAGAAGACACAATAAAATGTTGCAAAATATTGAGCATTTGTAATGGGCATCAACAGGAGGGAGGGAGGAGGAGCACATGCATCCTTAGCATCCTTTGCGCCGTCATTGCCACTACGGTTTAGTTCGCTCTCCGGTTCCCTTATTGCAGTCGACAACCTGGAGGCTACTTACGGCTCCGGTTTCGCACAGAATCCAGGCCAACACACACTCGGGTGTGTGTGGGTGCCACTGTGGGAGTGTGTGTGTTCCATTTCAGCCGGAGCCTCTCCTTGGGCTTTACGTATCGCTGCTTATAGACTATGGCATGGCTTCTGGGCAACTTACTTAGCGGTTGAGTGCAAATCTTATGCGAGTGTGTTTGTCTGAATGCGAGTGTGTGTAGGTGAGTGTGTGTGCGAAGGGTGTGCTGTTGTGCGAGTGTGCGGCGTGTGTGCATGTGTGAAGTGGCTGTTTTGTGGGCTTAAGCTGCAGTTACCAGCACGGGTATGTTAAACATTTGGCCTGGCCCAGGCACATTACGTGAATGTGATTGAAATTAGCCAAAGGGGAAAGCCAAATCTGCAAATAAGGCAACGTAACCGTTAGCCAGAGGGAACCAAATGAAGAAATAAACAAATTAAGAACACTATAATTAATAGACTTTGTCGGAAAATCGAACTCAATAGCAAGGGTAATATTTATTCCTAGTTACATTAATTTTAGTGTTTAATAATTAAAGTCTTTTCTAAAGAACTACTTAACCAACCCTCTATAAGTTCAAGCCCCCCCAAAGAGTACTTAATAATTTCCAAGTTAAGTAAATTCTACTTCAATGATTCTGCTAGTTTTTACTACAGAAAAAGTTCAAAATTTCTAGGAAATAATTTTCAGAAATATGTACCGGAATTCCACAATGTTTCCTTTTAATATTCCTGCTCTTTTTTTAGCATCAGGTATATTGTCCTGCCGACAAATGCTTCATCCTATTTCAATGTCAAGAAGTCACCGACCAGACGAGTCGGCACTTGAATCGTTAATCATTTTGCGGCAAGAAATTACGTATACGTCAAGTGTAACCGGTCAGATAAGCGGCACACAAGGAGACAAGGTTAAGGTTTGAGTGGAAACAAAAGGGGTTTATCGTTTGATAAATGGCCCCCGAAGTTCGTCAACCCTAGGCGGCGACTCTTTCCCATTTTCATATGTTTTGCAGTTGGGTTCAAGGTGAACTTCGGAGACCCGAGAGATGAGCAGCCACATTCAAGGGTAAAATTATGCAAATGAGCCCTCACATCTAGGCAGCCAAGCAATTTGTCAGCGGTTCGCAGGCGGAGAGACAGAGGCCGGGGAGTTGCCAAAAAACTTTGAAGACAAATCAATAGAGGCACTCGATTGCAATTAAAATAGTTGAGGGAAAGTTTTTAGGACGTGACTGAAAGGGATTTACTTTCTAATTAGGCGCTGGGGAAAATCAATATGGCATTTATCCCGCAATCTTTTTCGCAGTTCCACTTACTCAGCTTCATATCCTTCGAATCGACAAATGCAATTTTACAAGCAACTGAAGACAGACAATGAACTTCAGCCAAATAAAAGGGATTCTTTTATTCCTTTTCTTTTTTTTTTTGCACTCCACGCGCACTCAGTGCACAAATATCGGATAAGACTCCGTCTGATGGGAGGATATATCGTGGATATATGTGGGTGTTGCACATTCTTATGCAGCCTGCTTCCTGTCTCTGCGGCTCACCCCTTTGATCTCTCCCGACTGTCATTTAACTGTCAGTTTCGCTGCTTGTTTGTGTCGCTTAAACGTCGCCACAGGAGGCGCAAAAGGGCGGGGCGTGGCTGCAATACAAATGGGAAATCCTTCGGGCATATGTACATATGTATGTGCGACTCCTTGCGGTGATTATCTCCGTGGCCTGGCGAAGATTTTTGCTCGAGTGCGCAGGAAATTGGCCAAGGATAATTGATAAAGAAAGCGGAAAGGAATTTCAATGATGGGATACTCCCATTCGATGTCTAAAGGACCTTTACTGATTGAAGAACCCTTAAGTGGGGAAGCACTCGAGAGATTATCATTGAGAACTTTCGAGAGAGATTGTTACTTTAATAAAATATTAAAATATATATTTATAAATATTTATATGATCCTCCTTTAAACTTTTTACTGAGACTATTGAACCTTTTTAGATATTAAACTATAATTTCGTTGAAAAATATTTTACAAAAATAAAAACTATTGCCTGAATGTATAAACCTTCAACAAGGAAACTTAACATCCTTCAATTCCTTGTAACAAAATTATTTCCTTCGTAGGCAACTTTTTTTATTTTTTCGGGCCAGAAACTTTAAAATGCCAGCTCGCTTTCGGCCAAATTGATTCCATTGCACCCACTTGCTGTGGCTCAAAGGCGAAAAAGAAAATTTCAATAAACTAGTTAGCCAAGAGCCATGAAAAAGTGAGCAGTGGCAGGGAGGGGCGAAGTAAAATCCAAATGGGAAACATATTTTAGCCATGAAATTTATGCCGCCACACACTAAATGAATTTCGCAGACTAAGGACCTAACTGCGAAACCAGGACGCGAACAGTGGCCGCAAGAGAAGCAGCAACAACAACAACAAGCACAGTAACAACAAAGGACGAATGCAAACAATGCAGATAATTTAGTTGGCGGCGGATATTTCGCAACAAAAGCACAACAGGAAAAGGATATCTGGGGAAGAGTTAGGCTACGGAGCGGCGGGAAAATTCAGCTGGCCAACTAGGCCTGCCAACTTGTTTAAATTGGCGCTAACTCAACGGAAAAACAAAGAAGACGCGGGGGGTAAGGGCCGGGAAATCCATTGGCACGCCACAAAAATAGTTAACTTTGCGCAGGCAACGTTTAAATTATGCAAGCTCCACAGGACACTGGGCCCAGGATGCAGGACGCTATGGACTCTGGACTCACCATCCATCTGGCCGTTCCCCCTCCGGCCTCCGGCTCGTTCTCATTTGTGTATGGCGAGCTTGTTTGTTTGCTAAACGTCTGTCAGGATCCACAAATGTTTGCGTTTGGCATTCAAAAAGTTCATGCAAAATGAAATTAAGTTGACTCCGGCAGTGGCTTTAAGGACTTGCACGAATCCTGTACGAGTATCTGTATCTCTATCTGTATCTCTCTATATGTGCGTGTCTGTAGCCGGGCCCCGCAAATGCAGCTCATTTAAACACATGTCACAATACTTTCGCACAGCTGTCACTTTGACAATTTCCTAGATGAGTTCCTGGCGATTTCGTCGACGCTTCCGCATACCGAAAAAAAATGCGAATCTTTAAGCCATCTCGCCGGGTGTCTGCTCCGCGTTGCGTAGGTCTGTCAACGTCATCATCGTCCTCGTAATACGGCTCCCTGGTAGACACGAAGCTCGTACATACAGCATAACGCACATATCCTTCGGCTCCTTTGACTTTCAGACGCATAATGAAAACTTATATCACGAGTATTAGAGAAATGGCGAACACATGTGGCCGGGACTGTGCTTGAATACCAAAAATAAGGGTGCCTTAAAGTGGCCCCGAAAGTATTATGGAGTTGATTGAGCTATTTGATAATATAACATAGATAGGGTTCTATGTGAAGGTAAGTTACCTATCAAAAATATATCACAATTATGATTGAATTTATGAATGTAAGCCAGATTGTTACATAAATCTTGAGAAACTTAACATAAAGTACCTTTAGATTTTACAACATATTTAATAAAAAGTATCTTATAGCCCTTTCAACATATTTAATTTTAAAACCTGCTTAATTAATTATCTTTTATTATTTGAAAACTTTTTCGAAGCTAAAAGCTGAGCGAAATACTCGATAAACTTCAACAATGTAAGATGAGAAAATACAAGCATAAAAGTAAATATAAACTCATTTATGTTGGCTTTACAACGCAATAAACTTTTCAGTTATTTATTTTATTGTATCCAAACAACACAAGATAAATATCTTAAAGTTTAAATCGTATGTAGATATGTAGTAGACTTGTAATAATATTATGCATGCTCCCTGAATATATATTTTAAGTAAATGCGTAACTTCCTTTCCTTTAAATTCACATTTTTTAAACTTAAACCCAAATTGTATCCACAATAATCACAACCAAAATCTATTATCAGATCTTAACTATAAATGAAGATTTTTCAGGCACTCAAGTTTATCACCAAAAAATTTGTTTTGTGGCACGCGAAAACCTTCGAAAAGGGAGTCAGCCCGAGCTGTGAGTTTCCTTTGCATTAGCGAAATTAAAACCCATGAGCGAGGAGTGCACAATTCATGCGCTTCCCTATTTATCCTATTCCTCAGCCTGCGTGGCATAAAATTTCATAACAAGGACCCGTTGCCGGAAACGGGAAGGATGCGCTTTGTGGCACCCACATCCTTACTGTGTGCTCGCGGTTTCCTAGGAAGTAAATTTCGTTATCGTTTATTATTATTATTATGCGCGATGTGTGAAATGTCTGAGTCCGGCGTCTTCCCGCCCACTTGATTCAGTGTCTGTGTGTGTTTGTGTTGGTGTTGTGACGTGGGAAATAAATTTATATTCATAACACACAGGACGAAGGAGGGAATGGGAATGGGAGGGCCCTTCGCCCGACATGCATACAAAGTGCTTTATGTGTGCCACAAGATGCTGAAAGATGGCTCTTAGATGCGGCCCGCTCCTGTAGCATTCCATCAGCAGACTCTGGCAAGTTTTTTGATTAAACTCCAGTTGCTGGCTGCTTCTTTTCGGGCCTGGTCTGGCCCTCTCAGCCGGGTGGCTTATTAAAGCCACGTCAAGTGCGTGTCGGTAGCAAAGTGCTGGCTGGGAGAGCATGTGCAGCCAACGGCTAATGGGATTAGCGCTGCATCCTGGGAGAGGCGGCTCTCTCTCAGAGGACCCTGGCTCCAGCATCTCCAATCTCCTCATATTGATTGCTAATTTACTTGTCGTACAGCACAGCCCACACACTTCACAGTGCACTTTCTGCAGCTCGAAAGTTCATACATTAGACATTTTTAGCAAGTGCCTTGATTTTAGAGTTTTCTAAGCTTAATTTTGTTTAAAGGAGTTTAGATTTTTACACAGAAACAAATCTGTCTGTACTGTGTAATCTAAATCTTTGAAAAATTTAAATCAAATCTTTGCTGTTCCAGTTAGAGAAGCTCTACTGTGGCACGTCAGCCCAGATGCACACGCAGAGGGGTTGTAGATAACTCGATTTTAGGTAGCCAAACTTGGCATTAACATGACGACGACAACGACCAAAGTTGCAACATGCGTCTGGAATCCTGTCGCTGGACAACTTTGTCGTCATATAAAATGTACAAAGCTCAGGTAGCAGTAGGTTGTAGTTTCCCCAAACGGCCGGGGACAGTCTTGGTCCCGCTCCTGGTCTCCACTCCCGCCAATCCCTTCCAGCCACATGCAGTCCAAGTTCCACTCAAAGTCATTCATGCGAAGAGTCAAACGGCAGCCGAACATCGCAGCACAACAATCAAAAAAGCGCTTCAGAAGTCAAAGACGCTGCAGGGCAACTGGAACTACCAAAAAAATAAAAAAAAGTGGGGTTGGGGAATAGAAATGGGCATGGAAATGAGTTGGGAATAGAGGACCGAAATAGTAATGGGAGCGGGAATGGGAATGGGCCATGTGCAGCGCAATAACTTGCCAAACTGACACCATGTCCTTGGGGTCTACTTTTTTCGGGAAGACTGAGCGCGTTGTATCGATAACGGTTTGTCTGCTGCCAGCAGGAAGTGGGTTGTGTTCATCATATGTTGGCGGAGGTCAAGGGATTACATTGCTCAAAAAATAAACCTCCCATTTTCCAAAAAAGGATATCATGATAAAATTATACCTCAGATTGCAATTATTAAAAAGCAATGAAGATAATAGCACATAGAAGTCCAGGATCTGTATAGTTCATATTTATTTAAAATGTTGTAGTTTTTTATTTAGAATTATATGCTATATATATATACCAATATAACTTTTTGTTGTCATACTGGAACTTTTTTAAAAATCTTTCTGCTATGTTCAAGCTTAATCAATAACCTTTTAAGGTTTTCTTTTTTAACTTGTATATTTTCTATTTATCCCTTGCAACTACTTTGCAAATATTTCTTCAAAGTTTAATCAAGTTTTTCCCAAATATTTATCCAACATTTTTCTCTCACTGCACTTGACTATGCAAACAATGAAAAATCATGCACAAATCGAGCAAATTGCATATTTCTTATTTCTTACGCTGGCGACTTTTAATTTTTTATGCGAAATGCAGTTGAGACACGGCTGCGACTTGCTTTCCACTTTCCACTTTCCATCGCCATTTCCATCTCGTCGCCATTGCGATTCGCCGAAAATTGTTCATTCCCCCGTTGGCCAAAGAAAGATGACAGGGAAAACGCAACCACATGCCTTGGCTTGGCTTTTCCTTTGCCATTTTTTATGCGCCATATTTCGAACGCTCGTGTGTGACTTGTAAATTTCCCCAGTCGGACTCGCCGCTTCACTCAGCGGCGCTTGATTGAGCTCACGTTTCTCCGGGCTCTCTCCGTGTTCTCCGTGTTCTCCGGCTTCCTGGGGCTGCTCCGTTCCCGGACTGCTGCGCCGGATACGTCTTCGGCTTGACTATCTGACAGAGTGCACACTTGGACTGACTTTTTATTTAAAATATATGAAATGGAGTGCATACTCGAATAAGCCCTGAAATTAAGCCCAGCGAGGGCAACTCTTTCTATTTCCCCCGAGTGCGAGAGCGAAGTTTGCCGCAATTTTCGCTTGGCTTCGGTTGGACGTGAGTTCCGGAATTCCTGAAGCCCAAATGAGTTTACAGAACTTCGGCATCATCATCATCATTGTCTTTAATCAAAGGGCATTAAAATGTGCATGCGTGGAGGAACATGTATGTATGCATATATCCTAACGCAACCCCAACCCCGAAGCCAGTCCCAAACCATCGCCTGGCATCCGGATCCGGTTCTCCATTCGAACCGTTTTCACATCGTAGTCCGGACTCTGGAGTGGCATTTTTGCATGTCACACGGCGTATTGCGAAACATGAGTATGTAAATTTTGTAGCTCCCTTCCTTACGGGCTTTCCCTACGCCATTATACTGTATTAAGTACGGAGTTGATTTCACATGTGTGTCGTCCCCACCGTCAGGACGCTGGGGTGGCTGCTGCTGTGAAAAATGTTGCAAAGATGCAAAACAACTGTTGGCAGTTTGTCAAATTTGATTTGTCATACATCAAATGGCTTTAAAATGACAAGGAGATGTCTGATGCGCTGCTGACAGCGGGCTCCGAGCTGTGGGCGGCAGAGATCCCCATTTCTATTCTATTCTCTTTAGGAATGCTCTGACAGGACGAAGAAGAACAGAGCGAGAGCTGAATGAAAATTCGTTGAGGGTTCTCCTTATATTTTTGTATTTTTTACTGGTGACAAAATGTGTCCAGCGAATGGGTAAAAGTGTTGATGTGTAAACCCAGTTAGATGGGGTTCCCCCGTTGACGAGGGACTGCAAAAAATTGTAATTGGAAAGGATTTGGCTAATGAAATGGATGGTATCTTGGTCTTGAATGAAGTGGGGTTCATTAGGGAAATTAAAGGAGAAGAATTTTGAACACTTCTTGTTAAAATGTTGCAGATTATCTATTGTGATTTGTAAAGTCATTAAAAGATGTACAGTTTAACCTGTTTAATTATTTAATTTCACTACTAAAGAAAAAGGATTTATACACCAATTATCAGACCCTTTACAATAGCACAATAAATCTTTAGGTTTATCGAATATCGATCAATTTCAGACAAACCTAATTTAGTTTATTTGTCATTTTACTGATTAAGCTTAATACACCTTTTAACCTTCAATTGTGTACTGTCAATGTATATTTATTTACAACAATGGTAGTTTGACCTCAGCTTAAACTTTCTTTGGCACCGTTTGATATATTTTAAAAAGAATATGCATTTCTTATTAAAATTATCGGTACAGTATCGATGTATCAATATTTTCTGCATTCCCTAAGCCCCTTAATCCACTCACTTACAAATTCGATGGCACTTTTGCAATTATTCTTTAGCCATAACACATTATTTGGGTTCTGTTTTATTAACAACCTCTTCGTACTCATTGAACCACCGTCGATCACTGTAATTGCAAAGCCAAGTCGTGAGCAGCTCGCCTTAATAGCTCCGTCATCAGTCACTCGGCCATTTCCAGATGCGGCCAGCTTGAGCCACAAATTGACGCCACTTCACCTGACTTAAGAGCCCCCCCACTCGTTGCCCTAATATTCTAATATAAATTTAACGCTCTCCATCAGGAGGCCAGCAGCCACCATGGCCTTTGGCTGCAGGATGGCAGGACCCGGAACAGACGTCGGCAATGAGCTGACTTATAAGCAAGCGCCTGGGAAGCCCGACGCCAAAAGGTACTTGAGGCCAACAAGGCTGGCAGTCAAGGAGCAGCTGAAGGACATGCTAGCGAGGCTCATTTGCCTCATCAGGCCGAGGAGGAGAATGGAGCACTCCACAGTTGGTTGTGGCCAGGACCGGCGCTGCCTTTGTGCAGCGTGACAGGCAAATTGCCAGGACACACACACCTGGCCACAGACAATATGGCTCTCTCCTCGTCCCACAGAGCCAGCCAGCTCTCTGCTCGCGTGTTAAACTTGGCTAAATGGACGCCCCCCACACACATTTGTAACTGGGCCAAAAGAGCAGGGAGCAGGGATGTGGATGTGCATGTGGTTGTGGATGATGTGGATGTGGATGTGGATAAAGATGAGCAGTCGGGGACTGGGATTGGCCTGTGCGACCATGACTAATTTGTTAGCAATTATGTTGGATTGACGTCCCGGATTGGGCCACATTAGCATAATTGTTGTTATGAGATCGCCCAGGAGTCGCCAGTACACAGTATCCCTTTTGATGAAGAGGAGGCAGGGTTCGGATTCTAGTTCGGGTTCGAGGTGGCTACACGCAGTGCACTTGACATTCATTAACATGGCACTCTGAGAGACATCGGATTCCGGGGAGGCAACGGCAAGTGGTGCCAAGCGAAGCGAAAAATAACTAGGAAGGACCTTTGGAGCTTTCCGAGGCTTCTTACTATGTGCAAGTCTAGCAGGAATATGTTATGAATGGTGTTCAAGTTTAAGTGGAACTTAAAATCAACAGAGAAAGGACTAAGCTAGACAACCATCTCAAAATTCAAATGATTTACTTAAAATCTAACCGAAAGTTGACTTTTACATCAGTGTGTTGTGTGTAGTTAATTCAGGCAAAATGATTTCAGACAAAATTTTAAATTCGATCTTGAAGCCGGAATGCCTACTGCCCATAAGGAAGAACCGTCACGCGGACGAGCGGACCTCCAGTTCTTGGCTGGCACGGCGGTGGGCATTCTGGAGGTGACCCTCTTAAGTCCGCTGGATTTGGTCAAGTCCCGGATACAGGTGCAGGGCGTTCACAGGGTGCCCACCATGGACATTTACTGTGGCGTCCGTGATGCCTTTGTCAAGATATACAAAAACGAGGGCCTGACCGCCTTCTGGAAGGGCATGGTGCCGCCGTTGCTAATAAATCCGCCGAAGAGGGGCGTCAAGTTCATGATGATTGCCCAGTTTAGGCCCCTCGTCCAGATCGGTTCACAGCCAACGCCCTTAACTGATGCCATGGCCGGTGCTCTGTGCGGAACCGTCGAGGCCATCGTCGTGAATCCCTTCGAGGTGGTCAAGATAACGCAGCAAGTGCATCAGGCCAAGCGTCTGAATGCCTTGGCCATGGCCCGGCACATAGTTAGGAAGAACGGCTACGGGAAGAGAGGTCTTTATCGGGGCATTACGGCGCTCATAGCTCGCAACGTCGTTTTTCAATTCACATACTACGGCTTATACTCAAATATTAGGAGTTGGTTTCCCGCCGTGCATCATCCGAACTCCGATCTCCTCCGTAGGTTCGCTATCTTAAGCTTCTCAGGCGCGGTGGGCATGTCACTGAGCGTTCCCTTGGACATGGCCAAGTGCCGGATCCAGGCGCCGCAGCCAGTGAGGGGTGAGATCAAGTACAGTTGGACCATTCCCACACTGAGGACCATTTACTGTGAAGAAGGTATCCGGGCGATGTACAAGGGTCTGATACCGCTGCTATTGCGTGCCATTCCAGGCGGTGCTATCCAGATAGTTTCGTACGAAGTTATTTACGATTTCCTCATGCGTAGATATGATGATGCTGATGCTCTCTAAGGAGAAATTACTTAAGAGATCTCCAGATTTTACAATTTGATACAATCTCATGTGATGGGTTCAAGGAAACTCCGCTGACTTTTTAGACTTTTAGCAATAAATCCTACAATGCGTACTTTTAAAGTAACTTTTATCTATCTAAGAGGGGAAATATTTGTAAGGCAATCAATACTTCTTATATAGTAATCTTAAAAACCTTTTTAAAAACTTAAGAACATGTTACTTCCCTTTCTAAAGACATTAATTAAACTCCGAGCGGGAAAAACTCTCTTAAATAAAGAACCACAAAATAGTTTTGTTGCTTCTGTTTCAGTTGCAACTTCCGTTTTCGGGATTTCCACACACACACAGAGACACACACTCCGAGACAAGACCGCAGACCGCAGCTCTGCATGTTTTACAATTTACACTTAATTGTTTAGCACGACAACGACGACGACGCCAACAACAGCAGTAACACCAAAAACAGCATCAACAAGACCGACAATTATAAGCCAGCCATAACAACAATTACAATTACACGGAGCACTTACAAGGGGAATTATAATTAATTTATGCCGAGTGCCGGCAAGTGTTTGCTTGGACGCTCTCTAAGTGAGCTACTGACTTTGTTTTTTGCCCAGGGTTTCGTTCTTTATACCCATTCTTGTTTGAGTTAAAGGGAGTATTCAATTTCTGAAAGTAAAATCGAGCTATAATAGTATTTCGACTAGAATATAGAAACTTTAAATGTACCAAGTAATTCCCAGTCGAATTTCCCAATTCTCACCTTATCTCCTCTTTGTTTCTTTTCAACATTCCACTTGACACTCGCACCTAATGGCCTGTTAATTGAAGAGTCCTGCAGGAAGAACGGAATGGCAATTAAGAGCCATTACGGTGGCGTGGAGCTCCTGGCTCAACAACTGCTACATTATCATATCCTGAAATTGAGGTCCAATTAAGCTGCCTAATTCCTATAAATCAAAGTTGAATGCCAGCAAAGTTTCGCCGGTCTGCAAATCAACATTTTGCTGCCATCAATCAGATTTTGGGCATAAACAACAAGCCGGACCCGGAACTTTTCCGACCCAAAGGGGACTGAGGTCAGGCGGTATTTGTCAAATAGAGTTCATGCTTAATTAGTTTTAATGCGTAATAAGCATATTTCGGCTGAATTAGCCGAAAACATCAATCGTAGCTGCAATTGCAACGGACGAATCTCCGATTGTAATGCCAAATTGGGCCTTAAAGTATGCAATGCACATTTTCAATTATTCATAGTTGAAATTGCAAATGCGTAATGAAATGAAATCAAAAGCAGAATTCCCGATCCATGAAACCCCTCACGACCCCCGCCCCCAGCCTAATGCCACCCCACACCGTCGCTGCACATATCCATGCACCGCCCCCCTCCCTGCCATCGTTTTCATCCCCAATGGAGTGGAAATGCCCTTGAGCCGTTTGCCATGTTCATGTCGACGTCATTTTCCATGGTATAGTAATTACACTAATCTATATTTCGAGTGTCGCTGTGTGAGTGCGATTGCGTTGTGTTGTGTTGTGCTGTGTGTGCTGTGTGTGTTGTGGGTGGGTGGGTTTGGTGGCGCCCGGGTTTGTGGCTGTGTAAATGCATTTGAAATTGACCCTGGAGACATTCTCGATGGCCAGAAAGTGCAACACAAAATGCATTTATTGTTTCGTGCCGTTTGTTTCTCGGTTTGTTTAATTGTTTGCCAGCTTCAAGTGTGCTTTGGCAATTTGTCAAGCGGTTTAAGTTTATAGCAACCAGATCTTAAGCTCCCGATATTGTCACTGTTTAAATTATAGTTCTAGCAAATGGTTTGTTAATTTAAAGCAAAGTGTCGCTTGTGATATTTGAATGAACACATTTCGCTCTTATAAAAACATACAACAAAACGAGCCCTCAATCAAACACTAAACAAAAATTTGCTTTGAAAAATTTGCAAAGCAAATTGAATTAACACAGAAGTGCACAATAAAGTTTAATTGCTCTGACCAGAGTGTTTGAAATGTTCCTTTAACCCGCTCGGACTCCCCCTGCCATCGGTCGTGTCTAGTCAATAAAATATGAATTATTTGAAATATTTAAACGCCCCAAATAAATCAAATGCCAACACTCGACACCATCAGCAGGACGAGAGGTCCGGGGAGGAGAGATGGCAGAATTTACAAGTATTTTTTGTGCTGCCACGTTGTGTTGTTGCCTGCCAAAAAATTTTTCCAACTGAGGATAATATTTTTTTTCGTTGTATATCAGGAAACAGCAAAAATTTGTGTTGCCGTTGTGGTTGTCTAAATAAATTTTTTATTGACCATGGTTAACGCTTCACTGGCCAATAACCAGAGACAGGACCGAGGAGCAGGAGGAGGCAGGGATGCAGGGGAGTGTGAAAAAGGCAAAAACCACTGAAGAATGCCAAGCGAGGGCAGTGCCGAAAACGGGAGTGAGTGCTCAAAGTCCTGGCAACCCGCACAAACGCCTCAAAGCATGCCACAAGTTATTTTCACAGCCCAGCACACACACACACAGAAGGCACTCAAGTGTATGTGTGTGTGCGTGTGTGTGTGTCTGAGTGCGAACGAATAAATGTATGAATGAATGAATGAAATGCTCAAATTACACATGTTATACAATTGTTGGCAGAAAATATGATTATGCTTCGGGGGGAAAAGGGCCACAGAGCCCAAAATACGTCGAACGAAATTTTGAAATGCTTAAGTGTGTGTATCGTGTGGTAAAGTTATTTATTTGGCAGAAAAGTTTAAGACCGAATTGAACATCCTTTTGAACGTTATAATTTATTTGGCTTACTTGGCTTTCTTATTAATTTTCTTGTTAATATTACCAAAACTCTCTGGTCTACGAAGCATATTTCTAAATGCATTTTATGTATAATCTTTTCATAGAAAATTTTAAATCTTTAATTGTTATTATCTAATCATAAAAAGGAGATCATCCTCAATTCGTTGTTCAGTTTGAAACGTAGCATTCCATAAATTCATAACACGTTTTCCGGTTACCTTCATTCGCCTGGCTATCGAATGCTCAGACGGATTTTATCCTTCTTGACTGGCTTTTATTCTCGTTGCGTTACGTGTCTCATGTGCGCTCATTTTCAACTTTAAAGCAGCCGGAGGAGCAGGCGGACAGAGTGCTGGTTGAAAACGAAATGAAATTAATATGAAGTTTGACTTAACGCCTCATAAATCATTGTCCAATTTTCAGACGACAACGAAACCAGGACACGGGCGGCGCCCCGGGTTCGGGTGCAGGGCTCGAAGGGAGCTGGACTATCCTGCGGTGGCATCTCTGTCCTGCTGACGTCGTAACACAAACACACTTAAAATGATTGAAATATATGTAGAGTCGGATATATGCGTAACATGGCACGACATTGCCTTATATATATGGTGCACATCCCGACTATATATTGGCCGGCTATCCTGGCTATCCTGGGTATCCTGCGCCATCCAGCCAGGCTGCCTTCCTAGACGAGCGGAGACCGAGGACCGAAGACCGAAGACTTCCTCATTACACGCTTGTCACGTGCACATTTAACGTTCGGCTGCACACACACACACACATCCACATAATTATACGCACACCCAGGCAGGGGACACCAACACCAAGGCATGACATTCATTCATATTAATATTGTCGGTCAAAAAAAGCAGGAGAGTAAAAACAACGCCGCGAAGAAGCGACGCTTTAGACGCCAGAAAGTCCGCCTTGCATACCAATTTTTAGATTTCAACGGTTCATCAAGCAAACGATATTTTAAATCCTTAAGTTCGAGAAGAAATAATTCCAATTTAAAAAACTACAGGCTATGATTTTATCCGAATTATATGGGTTTCAAGTAAATGTTTAGTTTAATTTAAATATTAAAATTTTAAATGGCTTTCACTGATCTATTCACTTCCGAGAAAGAACTCAAGATTTTCATTTAAATAAATGTTTCGAGTTGATCCTAATTCCTCGATCCATTTTGATAAATTTGAATGTAATATCTTACGATAAAGGATTGCTTCTTCAACTTTAATTTTTTGGCTAGAACTTACCAAAAATATCTTAAAAGTACACACTTAAACCGCTTGACCATTAAAACAAAGTTCAAGTCAAATAAAAAACTTAAAGCTTAAAGAAAACAATCTCTGATAAATAAAAACAAGCAAGACCAGACAAAGTCCTAGTTAAGTTAGTCAAATTTTGAGTTCCCACAACTGCTGGGATATGCAAATTCCTTCTGTGGACAAACTAGAAGAACAATATACCGTCGTGTAAGCAATGCATGGCAAGTGTTTTTCAATTTGTTTTGCAAATTATGCAGCAAAGTGAGAACTCGAAAATGAAACTTATCTAAAGTTGCAGCTTTAAGCAACCTATGAAACCTCAACTAAATATTTTATGAGTCTATTCCAACTATAGAATTTTTTAGATGCCCTTTAAAGTTGTCCTAATCAACTTAATCTGAGCATTCCCAACTTTTAATTCCATTTAAAATTTCTGCACCATTTCGAATTACAGCTAGCAAGTTCATGTGCAATTTAATGGCAACTAAACAGACCCAGATCCAGAGTCGGGTCATTAAGCTTGGACTTGAAACCCTGACCACATGAGCCGCAACCGCAGGACGACGTCCGTCGCCCAAACATCCGCACACTGGCATCCGCATCCACATCCACATCCACATTTGGAGATAATTAAACATGCTGCGCACGTGCAGCGGCTGCTTTCAACATTTTATGCTCAAGCAAAAATGAAATAAAATGCAGGGAGCCCCCCCGGAGTCAGGGGGCCATGTCTGGGGCTGTGTTCCACAAATTGAACCCCCAAGTAGACGGAGCAACTGCTGACCGACAGTAGCAACAATTTTATATATATATTAATTAAAAGGAATTTTACGCGCTAATGAAATAAAGTGCGATAGTATGTGTGTTTAATAGGGGCCTGTATGTAGCATATGCAATGAAAAGGGAGTCCACAATTTAAGTTGGCAGGCAAGAGATGCAACACATACGCCCCGAGGACAGTGAGAGCCCAGGACTCGAAGAAGCGCAGTCCTTGCGTTATCCTAGCAGTTCCGAGAGGAACTAAGGCAATGTTAAAGTTGCCGAGGCGGTTTGCTTCGAGCGCCAACAAGTTGTGAGTAAAACAAGTTCGATCGAACTCACTGTTAAAAGTGGGCGGCAATATGTAATTCCAACTGTTAAGATAATGATGTGTGGCCATTGGTAATTGAATATGTGGGGAAAATAATTAATGGCCGAGCCAAAAATATATAAATCCCCTGGCCTCGCCTTCGGTGTGCATTGTTACGGTACAAATATTATTGTATAATTCTTTAAAAGCATCTCGACAGCCACACTCCAACGACAAGTCCTCCTCCATATGTCGCTGCTGACCCATATCGCGGGCAGTTCTGTCAACGTTTTCTGACAAATATTGTGACAGCTGTCGCCGAAAAGGGAAAGTGACGGGACGCTGACCCGCACTTCCGGCATTCTGTTGACTTCCCGGCACAACTGTACCCTCTCCGTTCTGACGCATCTTTATAATTGAAAATTAATAGTCGCTAGTTGCTTGTTTATGCATTCTCCGGCTGTCCGCCAACTCGGCTGCACTCCTCCCCCCTCACCCCTTTTCGGTTCCCATTTTGTATTTTCGATTGCATCACGGGTGTGGGTGGCAACCCTGGCCATTTCCGGAGAGTGGACACGCGTTCAGGCAAACAATACCAATTACCAGGCGCGTAACGGCTCGGTACAGGATATGTGCCAGGTCGGAGGATATGAGAGCCGGCACGCTCGCGTGTGTGTGAGACCTTCCCGGCTGCCCTTACATATTCATATAGATATATATATGCACACACGGTGCTGTGTGTGCGCGGAGGCGGGAGTGCGGCTGGGTGTCAACCATGGCCAATGCAGATGTCTGCTTGTGTTTGTTTTTTGCTGTTTGTTCGTTTAACTGACATTCGTCCAGTGTTATTTTTTCCAGCTCCCCCACAGCCCCCACGAGTTTTTATTTTTTGTATCTTTTTTGTTGTTGCATTTTTTGTTTGGAGTCTCTGCCTGACCGAGAACCCATTGTACAATTTTAATTGGCGTTTCAGTTATTGAAATGTTGCACCCAGATCGATTTATACATACCCTGCCAAGGCGGGTAGCGTGAATAAGTGAGTGTGAATCTATCAAGGGCACCTTACAACTAATTTTATTTAATCAGATCTATTTATTAAATATATAAGCAATAAGAAATATACAACAAAATAATAATAATACATTTTATTTGAAATTTATTAAATACTTTACTCAGCCGAACTTAGGCTAAGTTTTGTAAACATTTAAAGTCATAGGATATGTACAATTTGCCATATACTTACTCCGTATAGAAGTAAAGGCATCCAAGATTCAACCCCCAAAAAAGGATACTGCACTGTCTGTGTTTTCCAGGATATTAACAGTCAATAATGTCAGGTTTTTGTCGAACATATGCGGCAGCGATTTTTCATTGTCGACTCCAATAAAACGCCTTTTTCCCACTCGCCATCGTGTCTTAATATTTTAATTTTTTTTTTCCTGCATTTCACTTTTAATATGCTTAAATGCTGAAAAAGAAAGAAAAACAATAACTGTATAAAGTGACACTTTTGACGGTGCGAATAATGATCGATTTTCTGCTTAAGAGTTGGCACTGTCCGGATTTGCAAGCTAATTAAAATGCAAACTACTGCTTCCTGATTTTGTTTATCGGTTCGGATTTTAGTGTTAATAATAATATAAGCAGTCGAAGACTGCAGCCATGTTTTGCTCCAGCGATTGTTTCCTAATAACAAACACGACGACACCCTCAAAAGTTCTGTCCCTGGAAAATCCCTCGCACTTTCTTCCGTCATCTGACAGCTCACGTTGGCGCCTCGGCAAGGATTAAGTCATGCTGCTGTCATGCATAAATTCTGCAAGTTGTGCAAGAGGGAATGGATTGGGAAGAACACGAGGTGGGGCTATGAGCCAGTGTGGGATTCTTCATTCCCTTGGATTAAGTCCCTGTGTACTAAGTCCTGAGTCATTTCTGAGACAAAATCACACAAATTATAATAAAGTTTGTTAGTAATTTTTAAAGTTCTTAACACTTTGTAATAGGAGCTCACTTTATATCGTTTCTCTGAAACTCTCTTAAAAGGAAACAATTAAATTGAAATATCAGAAGCGATGAGAGAAAGCTAATATACTTTCACATCAAGCAGCTTCCAAATATTTAACACCAAATTTGAAAATCATTAGCTTCGACCCCACCAGGCCATTGCCATAATAATAATAAAGTTTGTTGTGTCATCGTTAAATCACCAACAAATAAGCCAAATATGTTTCTAATGACTTACAAACAAATCCAAGACCGAAACCGAAACCGAAACCAAAACCCAAAGGAGCAGCCACACACTGGCAGCAGCAGCACTAAAGACATTTTGCTAATCTCTCAACAAAACCCCAAAGCCGACCCTTCCTCAGCTCGTTATTGTGCACTTTGTGACAATGTGATAAACGTTTTGGGCAAATATTACAATAATAATTTTCAAGTAGTTTCACTGAATTTGAGGCCAGCAAATTTCTGTCTAGATTAAATGGAAAGTTTACCCTGTTCGTTGTGAAGATTTTCACTTTTCATTTACAAATTCTTGGTGCTTACACTTTAGCTGCTTGTCATAAATTACGATTTAATATTTACTGCCATATATTTGGGATAAAACTACCAAAGGAAAATAGAAACTTGCTGATTTATTTGTCTTTTATTAAGCACTTGTGTGCATTAGATGTTTTCTCTATTTTAGTGGCTTTTCTCCGAATTTGTCCTGATTTTTGGCAACACAATTCTTTGAAAACAACATAACAACATATTTTGAAATAAAAATTATTCTTTGAATTTTTGCACATATGTTTATTATTCAAAAATAAACTGTCAAAAAATTAAACGCCGCGGTAATAGATTTTAAATCACAAAGCTATTTATGCTAATTGAACCGAGCGGTGGACTTAGATTATTTCTTGAATATTTGAATACAAAAATTAATGGGAATGTGAATAATTCATGCCCGCATATTAATAATTCTGTGAACAATAAAATCGAAATTTATGCAAAATGTTCAATTATTTGTTTAACCTTTAATGTCAGCATGTCATTCCAGGCATCATTATTCAAATAGCTTTCTTTGATTTAAATTCCAAAAACTTCACAAAGCATCTGACCGCACCGCAGAAATTTTGCGGCAATTTTAAATTTTAATACAGATTTAATTTGCAACATTCATTCACTGCAACGCCAAATAACTGTCAAACATTCCGTGCCAAATTACAATATTAATAAAATTGAAAAAGTGAACAAAAACGAACTATTTTAACTTGAATAAAAGTGACCAACGAACGGAAAAGGGAGAAAAGCAAAAAAAGAATATATTAACCGCGAATTACAAATCAATTTAAATGCGCCAAACTTTTTTAACAGGAGCCAAACAATGAAACTTCTCGTTATTCTATTTCCGTGGAAAAGCCGAAACTTTTAATTCAATTCGTGTCTCAGGCATGTCAATGAGTTTGTCTTCGCGGTGTGGCGGGGGGTTAGCTTTCGAGTAAGTTTTGGGCCTCCTTTTTTGGCCTCTTCAATGCAACATTTTTGGTCGTAGCGCTGAAAATTTGTTTAGTGAATTAAGAGTACTTAAAGTGCAAGTCAAGATCCCAGTCTTCCCCTATTCCCAGCTTCATCTGTGTGGCATTATGTATTCTTTTTTAAAACATGCAAAATCACGTCTATGCATCTTAATAACTTTTCGTGCTCGTGCAAACAATGCGAACGTGAAAGTTGAATAGGTTTGGCTTAGTTATCAGAGGGTTCCCGTCTACGTTTCCCGAGGAGTGAGCTCCTGGAGCTGGGTGGTGGGTGGTGGGTTCGGTCCACGGTCTCTCAATGCATAAATCAAATGTACATTTTGTAGTTGAAGTTGAACTTAATTTAGTTTCTGGGAGTTTCAAGCAACTTTCCGAAACTGAAGGGGGGAGCACTGCAATCGGAGTCGTGGAGACAAGTGGGGTTGCGGTTCTTATGGTTTTTTGTAGAGGTAAGTTAGCTATCAATGATAGTGTATTTATATGAAATAAAAGTTCTTTCAAGGTGTAGTTTAAGCTTGAAAATATGAATGATAATAAGAGAGGATATTCAGCCTTAAATATCTTAGAGTTGTAACACTTTTTAGTTGTGTTTATTAATCTTTAAGATACGTAACGCCCTTGTTTGGGTGAGAATAAAGAAACACCTACGTGTTAGCCCCTTACCGGATGTCAAATCCATAACCATAACTTTGTTTAGGAAACACATCCATTCCCATGCCCATCTCCATTCCCCTCACACACGTGAAACAATTGAATCGAAAAGAAACCAATCAGTCAACAGGGATTCCCCCACGTAACCCAACGAGTGCAGCAGAAATCCAAAAAACAAAAAACCTTGGTTACAACAATACAAAAATTAATTGATGGCGAGCACACACTGTGACACACATGACTGCATCCACACACACAAACACATATAGGACACACAGATGACGCACCAACACTAATTGGCAGCAGCAACAACATGGCGCACAGAGAGCCACGAAGTCGATTTGATAACGGAACAGGAGATGATGGGCGCCGAAGGTAGGGAATGGGCATCCGATTTGGTTATGAAACACAGCCGAAAAGGGGCTCGAACGGGGAAAGGGGAAACATGGCCAAATCGATGCAGACATAGACGAGCAACAATCAATCAATTAAATGCCCGACTGCAGCAGCTCCAAACACGGCCCAGCGGATGATGTTCGGCATGCAAAAGTGTGGCAGCCTTTTAGGCGGCCGCCCGGCAACAATATTAAAGATTTATTCATGTTTCCCGTACTTTGCCATCTTTCCCTGGGATAGTTTGCCAATTTAAGTGACAGCCTGAAATGTTGAGAGAGTTCCCTCGATGACTAATGCTGCAAGTCAAAAAAGGTGACAGTGTTTCCATTGGCCAAACCATATTGGGGGAACAATAAAGTCGGTAAGTATCTTTACCACACAAGAGAAGCACTTTCAATGGTCATTATGACAAATGGTAAATGTTATTTTACTTTAAAGATTTAAGGTTTAAACTATACTCAAATGAGTTTATGGATATTTAACTATGAAAGCTACGAGATGGCAACTATAACTAGGTCTGAGCTAAGCACATTAATGCAATCATAAATTTTAATCATAAACTGATTAGAACCTTGTGAAATATTAAAACGTGAACGCACGGAAAGTCCAAAAAGTCAATCTAATCAAACAATTTGATAACAAAACACACAAAAGTTGTACAAAAACATCTAAAAAAAAGTATTTATTTATTAACTTTCGATTCCGATCTCTTGTTCTTAGCTCATCTATAAAATAATACAGTCCTGTTTTTTAGGCATAGATCTTGACCAGCAAGAGACCCAATACGCTAGCCGCAATGGTCAGAGTGCTGCTGCTCATCTTTCCGGCCGGACTCTTGTTGCACTTGTCGCCGGAGCAGGTCAGACATGTCGTCTTATTGTAGTGGGCATAGGCCGGTTTCAGGCTCAGGCTGCAGGGTCCGACTGCCGGATGGACGCAACCATGAAGCTGATGAATCACTTCTTTGTCTAAAGATAGAGATGTGCATTTTAAAGATATTTTATTGGACCTTTCAATATTCAAACTACTCACTGTAGGTGTACTTCAGGGCCAGGCAGTCGAACCGAGTGCTGGTCGCATTCCGAACGTTTTGGTGGTAAACTTGCAGTTGATGACTTGTCTCATTGGCAGACGCATTGGAGCAGGTGACCTTCTTGGGGCTCTTGCAATCCTTCGGTGTGGTACAGGTGTAGCACACCAGGGAGTTGGCTTTAGTATAAAATAAATATAGCTTTAGTAATGTTGAAATACGTTAATCTGTCGTATTACTCACCGAACTGCACACAGACGAAGGCGACCAGCACACCGACAATTACTGCCTTGGTATTCATTTTGCGATATTTTTATTCTCAACAGTTTACAGAGCAGTGAAACGATCTTAGCTATTAGCCTCTTTACTTTAGACTAAACCATTTCGGGGCATTACCCACTCTTTTATAAGCTGATTCTCTTAACTTTTCTCGCCTCACTCAACTCCTGGCGGAGAAGAGACTTACGATAAGCTGGAGTACTTTTACAGATAAGATTAATGCCACTTTTATAACCTAATTAGATTGCGAAAATGTTTCAATGGGGCATTGGAAGGGTTTCCCCTTTCCAATTCAATTGGTCGAGACGTGATCATAAATATTCAAGATATTCCATTTTCGTTTATTGAGTAGAGGATTTTAAAAATTAAACATCAAAAAAATCAGAATGTTCTTTATTATAAATTACCATAGTCTTCTGAAGAAAATTGTATTGGTAGAGTTCATTAGGTATTATCTATAAATTAACTTAAACCTAGCCAACCGATCTGGAGCCTCGTCACAGCTTGACAAATATACACCCGACTGAACAGCGGCCCCTTTTCAGGATTAGTGCTTATCTGTACGATAGTGTGCACCTTATCAATATTCTAGCCGCGGTATATTAATAAACTTAATAGGTACACCCTACGTATACGTAATATTGATAGCAATAGAAGAGGGGAAGTTTTCAACTGAATTGTTTTGCAAGCTTTCAAGCTACTTGGCAACTGCTTAATCAACAAAATGCGGAACAGTGAGTCATTTCAAACAATTTCATCTATAGGTAATTCAATCTTATTTACAACGACTGCTTTTGTTCAGGAATTATATTGATACAACCTTTTATTACATTCACATGAGGTACTTGTGTAAAGCCCACTCATATATTTAATAAAGAAATAAGGAAAATCGCAATTTCATAAATATATTGCAGTTCTTATCATGCTATAAAGATTGATTGTTTCATGTGTCTTTAAGCTATATTGACATAAAGCTAAAAGCTTTGTTTTTTAAAGGAAATACCTACTTGGACTTTATGGGTAAATGAACTACATTTAATCTATAAATATACTACATCCTTTTTTATAAAATGTTAATGATAAAAGTTCATGTAAACAGTGCTTTTTACTTAAGCGTTAAACTAAATTTATATACAAACCTATCTCACCTCATTAAAAATAAAACCTTATTCCTGAATCAAATAATTTGGACTTTGAATTTAAGATATGGTATATGTTTTTATTTAAATATTTACAATTGGTACTTGGCTTAAATACTGGCAGCCTAACTGAAGATTTTGGCCAGGACAAGGGCAATCACAGATCCCAAGATGGTGTAGGTGCTGCCGCTGAAGGTTCCCGCTGGATTGCGATTGCAGTAGTCCGTGTTGCAGGTGATGCATTTCCTGGACCAGGAATTCTGGTTAGCTGTGTTGCTCAACGTCAGCTGGCAGATATTCGTGGCAGGGAAGACGCAGCCCAAGAACTCGGAAGTGATGGAGTTGTCTAGTGGAATTTGGCGTAGAAAAGTGTTAGTGTTATAGTTTCCTGACATATGGAAAAAGTAAATACATACTATTACTGAAGTAGTAGGTGGAATTGGCGCAGAAAAAGCTAGTGCTGCCATTCACTGCGGGCACATTGTTGTGAATCGTGCTCAGATATTCCCTGTTGGCATTGGCCGTGGCATTGGTGCACGTTTGGGTCGAAGGATTTCGACATCCTGCGACGGTGTTGCAACTGTAGCAGGTCAGTGCATCGGCTGGGTATAAAATATATATTCCATTAATAAGGATTCCTGGTGAAAGTCACATCTCTTTCTCTCTCACCAAACTGAATGCCCAGAAAGGCCACAAGGACCACACAGAAAGTCACTTTCTTCCACATTTCGATCGGAATTTATTATTTAAAAAAGCAACTGTTCGCCAAGCCGTTCGAAGAGAAACTGATTCTAGTGTTCCATGTGGCTGCGCATTTATCGGCACCTTTTTACCATAATAAAAACCGATTTTATGCCGGTAATATAGATAAGATTCGGTTATCAGCACGCTTTTTAACCTGTTTGAGTCAGGGCAACGTATTAGGAATGTTGACTAAACATCAATAAGGGGGGGTTCCTATTGATCGATGGAATGCACTCGTTTTCAGTTCATACGCCGTACACAAATGTGAGTTTCCGAAGAAAAACTACTTAAAAGAACCAGGGATAGGTATTAATATGTTATGATCTATATCAGAAAAATAAAACTAATATCAAAGTCTAATAATCTGACGGCAACCAGCAAAATAATTTCAGTAAGCATAATGTAAACACAAAATATTGTAGATTGCGCTGTGAGTTCATAAAGTGCAAGATAACCGGCTTGGTTCACATTTTTCAATACTATATACGTTCTATATTTCCCCATACGAGTATATAATATAAAATATGATTGACCTACATTTGATTATTGGGAAACTTTTTATTAAATTCACGATAAGTTCCGAAAATTATCTATTTATAATAAGATAGAAAGAGAGATAAAAATAACAAAAATAATACAAATAAAGTTCAGATTTAGACATTTAAAGATATTATCACACTTTATAGAAATTTGGGAAGTTATTGTAATTTTTCTGCTTTGGCGGCTTTGCAAATATTAAAGACAATACATATTAAATACATTCCCCAATCCGCGCACGGGACATTTGCACACATGTTTAGTGTCCGGGCAAAAATAAGACCAATTTTGTCGAACTGTGTTACATAAATGTTCAAGTATGTCAGGTATTTGTTTTTCAAACACTTCAATTGACAAATAACACTGTTAATTTTTTTTGTTATGTATATGGTATACCACGTAACTGAGCCGTCCTGATAAACCCCGGATAATCTCCAGAACGAAGTATTTGGTATTTCTTTTGTTTTTCAAGTCAAGTAAATTAGGAGGGGACTTGCCGTAGGTGAAATTGAAAATCATACATCACAATCGTGGCCATTGGCCAGGACATGCCACGCATAGCTAAGCAGCAGCTGTGGCAACCAGAATCCTAAGCCGCTGTCAAGGATGCGTAGGGAATATTACAAATGACAGGACAAATGACTAAGTGCACTGGCAGGGGAGCCAGTAAGAGGGGACACTGGCACTCCAATCTGACAAACGAAAAACAGGGATCGCCTGCGGTCGAGATTTAAAGAATACGTGTGTCCAAACAGGTAAACAACGGAATTACAATATGCTTTCTTAAAAATTTAAATGAGCAAAAAAATGTAGTGGAAAACAAGAACAAGGAGCAGCGAGCTTTTTTCTGACAGGACAATAAGCAAGGATAAGCATCAGAATGATGATGATGATGGGCGGTGGGGGGAAGTGGCTCAGGGGGCTGGCAAGACAAATACAAACACAAGCATAGATACAGATACATGCGACAGGCGACAACGATAGCAAAAGTCGACGAGTCTGACAGTTACATTTTAGTCCTGTTGCGGCTCCTGTTTGTCTACTTTTTCCGCTTTTTGTTTCGCTCCTGGCTGGTCCCGGCCACATTTCCGCTTGCACATTGCACTCGCATTCCGGTCACGTATCCTTTTTAATCCTGACAAGAATATTATTTCCATAAAAAATAAACCCACACACTCACAGCGACAGCGAGAGCTAAGGCAACATATCCCGGCAGATCAAGCATACGCCGCGTAGGCCATCCAACGGGAAGTAGCAATGGCCCAGAACCAGATGTATTTAATTTTTCTATTATATTTTTTTTTTTGCCTGATTTTGGCCTATCATGAAAGTAGAAAATATTAAGCAACTTAAAGGCATTCATATTCTATTTTATATATTATATATTTTTAATATAAAGCTCTCTATTTTTTACAGTACAAGCAGGAAATTCATTTTTAAATTAAAAGAAATAATTTAGCAATTTATTAAAAGTCCAAGTACATATAATGTTTTTTTATTAGGTCACATTTTAACATTTATTTGTATTTTGGACACTAAATGGTTTAATTTGTCTTAAAAGGTCTCTGAAAATATTGGGTGACATTTATAAGTTTCTGTACTATAAAAAAGGATTGTAATGTCTTAATAAGTACCTCCGAAAAGGTAGAGAACTCGGACCTCCTCATTAGCATAAATCCTGTCGTTGCATAAATAAGTTTTCAATGGATTTTTTATGCTATCGACAATATTTTTCGTCCCCCATAACAAATTACAAAAGCTGCAGAATAATTTATTGCAATCGAATGTTATTGGGCCAGCTGGACTTACACACAAGTCCGCCTGCGGACCAGCTAGGAGAACAACAATGCAGACTTTAGTGCAAACAAATCGACGAACTATAATAATAAGACAGTCCCCATGGCAGGACAAGAGATAAAATTAGAAGGCAAAGGGGCTCTAACACTGGACCCGACTCTCATTGCATTGTCTGCAGCAGCTGCAAAAACTTTCAACAACAATGAAAGGAAACAAACAAATTTTACATTTTCTATGTCTCGGTGGCTACCATGAACAACAAATGGGGGGAAAAAAGGGGGAAATGGGAAAACCAAGCCAGAAAAACAATAACAAAAGCGGCTTAAGTACTGCCACAAGTCGTTAGCAGAGGTCGCCACTCCTGAAAAAGGCTCAACTACTTTAAAGGATAAACTGAGAGATGTCAATCGGAGCTCGAAATGAAAGGTTCAAATAAAAAATTTGGGTTTTATTACATCATGTGTTTTATTTATAAATTTTAAATCTTTTTTTTATTTATTCATTTTATATATTATATTAACCTTCGTTTAGATTGAGTTTATCTTTATTAAAATTAAGTGAGATGCTTTGTGACTACTTCTGGCGCATAAAAATCTATTTATGATTGTCAAAGGACAGATATAAATAATAAACAAAGTATATTATCAATAAAAGGCAAAGGTAAATTTTTTTTTAACTGCAGAGGTATAAAATCCGAATTAAACATTACATTTTGTATTATATTGTTTTTAAGAAATCAAGGAAGTACTGCACAGTTTCAAAACCACTTAACTTGAGAAATTGTAAGCACCTGTAATAAAAAAAATATTAAATCGCTTTGTTCCGATGAAATCGTAATTCGCCAGAAATCATGATAACAATACAATTTTTATTATTATTGATGATTAATACAAGCAATTACTTCAAGAGAGGACTCACCACTTGCAACTGCGCATTAAAGAGTTTAACATAAATGTTTACAACAATATTATCAATAAATATTAGAGGGTACTGAGGTGACTGATAAACAGGATACAAAACCAAAATAAAATAAAAGTTTACAAAAATATATCGGAGCCTTCCAAGGAAACCTTTTAAAGAAACTTTTATATATTTTTACAATATATATTATTTGAAATCTTAGTTTTCTAGTGTGTTCTTTAATTTAAGTAACAGGAGAAAAACCTTTATATTAAAAAATTATACCCAAATATAAACAGAGACCTCTTACATTAAAATTTGTATTGCTTTTTTATTTTTTGTTCTGTGCATTAAATTCACTAACTTATTTAATATTTTTACCATGTGTTTTGGGTTTTATTTTATGGTACTATTTAGTAAGGTAGGATTAGTTTATATGTATATCCTTGAGGATATAGCAATGACCTTTGGCAGTTGAAACAAAAATTGATGTAACAATGATTAGATCGACTCAGCTTTTGATGCTGATCATGAAAATATATTAATTATGTTTTCCTATCCGTTTACAGAGGTGTAAACCTTAAAAAAATAAACAATTGCCTTTTTGACAGCACCTAAAATACTCCCGAAAGTATACTTTACCGAAAGCCACTTTGAGTTCATTCGAAAGTGGAAAACGCCAAACGAAAGTTTGCCTTGTAACCCATCTCGACATAACCGTTCAATTTGCAGTTCATGTCTTGAGTTCTTGTTCGTGTTTGGCTCCTTCCTGTTAACCAGTTCACGTGCAAAATTGCAATGACCCAAAGGACACGACGGTTGTAACACACTGACACCCCGCCTCGATCCCCTGGAGCACCTGTGGTCGCCGTGCAAACTGTAGATGGCGAAAGGTAACCGAAAACGTCAACAGAAGAAGCCGGGAGAAACACAACCAAGAATAGGAACATTCGCAGCAATTTGCAGCATTTAATCAACAATTAGTGCGTCCTGGAAGGAGACCAAAAAAAAAAAAGGAGCACAGCAATCAAGGATGAAAACCAACCGGCAACTGGGCGGCACTTGAAATGGAAACTTATGGTATTCTACCCCCAATCAATTCACTTTACCTATGACAACTTTGCCTCTCCGTCGTGTCCGTGGCTGTGTTCCTGTGAACTTTTATTTGCCTTTGGGCCAATCATTAAGTAAATTTGCTCTTCGTCTCTGTCTGCAGTTATGGATATGATGTGGTCACTCCAGCTTCTTCTTCTCTCTGCAGACTGTGTCAATATTTGGCTTTAAGGTTTTTCTGGGTCAATTGCTTCCATGGAACATGATGATGAATGGACCAAGGGAGGAGCAGCTGCCTCAAAGAAGAGTTCGTTGATTAAATCTGCCTCAAAAAAATAAAAAAGAATGTGGTATTGTAAGGAACTTGAGGAAATACTGAATGAAAACTATGACCAAGTTGTTATTTTTGGAAATTATAATTGATATCTTAAGAAATTTGACTTCTGACTGTGAATCTAATTAATTATTGTTTCTAAAACATTTAATTAATAAGGCTAAATAAGAACAAGAATACTATTAATTCAACCTTTAGTTTGTTTATTATTTCCTAAACTCTATTATTTGTCTCTTTTAACTTGTCAAATCCCACTTGTTGAGCTAATCCAGCTGCGAACCGAAGCAACTCGCGAGTAAACTCCCGGATAGCTGGGCCTAGCGCATCCGTAGCCCCAGGAGACAACGCCCCAAAGGATGTTGTCGGCGGCCAAAGGACCACCAGAGTCGCCTTGGCAGGCATCCTTGCCGCCCTCGGGCAATCCGGCGCAGATCATGCGATCCGTGATGCTGCCAAAGCTTCCATAGGCCTCCGTGCACTCACTCTGGCTTACCTTTGGCACGGTTACGGCTCGTAGCACAGCCGTGGATTCCTCAGAGCTTTGCGTGTTTCCCCAGCCAGAAACCAGGACAGGAGTGCCATCTGCAATGTCCGCATCCTGTTCGGGAAGTCCCACAAAGCCCTGTGTCACATTCTGCGCGTTGTAATCCTCCAGCTCGAGAAGGGAGAAATCAAAATCGATGGTGTAGGAATTGAACTTGGGGTGTCGATGGACTCGCTTGATCCCCACCAGCACGCCGCCGTCGGCAGTGCGCGAGGAGCCTATCCGGACCTTGGAGAGCAGTATGGCGGAGCCTTCAGTGCAGTGGGCGGCGGTCAGGACCCATCCTTGGGCGATCAGCGATCCACCGCAGAAGTGATAGCCTCGCTGCAGCGAAACCTGATAGGGAATGGCCTTTATATTCGTCTCCTGGCCACCCACAATGCGTCCATCCAGGCGTGGTCGCCTCACAGTGGAGGCTAGGCTTGGGTTAGGAGCCAGGAGGATCCCGATGAGAAGCAACTGAAGAATGGTCCGTTCCATGTCCAGAGTCTCCGATGATCGATCGCTTGTGCTGGAGGTGACATCCAATACAGCCTTATATAGGCGCCTGCCAATCAATCAGGCCGACTATCAACAGCGAACAGCGATTTCAGGGTCAATCCCTGCACACTCGCACCTCACCTCGCATTTTGTCCACTTGGCCTAGTTCGATGAATAACTTTATTGCCGCGATATAAAACGACATTAACTACTCGATCGGCGTTATCTAAGAGAGTATAAACGATCAATTGCCTTAGTCTAGTGCACTATTTTACAGCTTAAGCCAGGTCAGAAACTTGTTGTTCGACGGCATCTCCACCAGTTTCTCCAGTTGCAAACCGTTTTCCAGAGCCAGAACCTTTAAATCCTTTATATCGCGAACGCCCCAGGAGGCGTCTCTGCTTCGGAGACTTCTATCAAAGTCTATGTTGCTCTGCGGCGTCAGAACTCCATCCTGAGCGTAGGGTCCGTAGGTGAACATCCTGCCGCCCTTCTTCAGCAGCTGTCCGGCTGCCCTGAAGAGTCCTATTGAACAGGACCAAGGACTGATGTGCATCATATTAGAGTTGAACATGTAATCGAAGCTGGCCGGTACCGGAGGCACTTCCCAATCTCTGGGCTCCTGAGTGATGTCCACACAAAAAGGAGCTCTAATGTTGCCGGTGGGACAATCCTTGGCGTAGGCGGCAATGGACTCCAGCTGCTGCCTCTCATATTCCGTTGGCTGGAAGGTGATGTTGGGCAGCAACGGGGCCAAGTATCCAGCATGTTGTCCCGAACCGGAGGCAATCTCCAGCAACTGCAAGTTCTTGGTTTCCCGGTCAACTTGCCCCAGAAGAGCCTCGGAAATCGGCTTTGAATTGCGGTCAGCGGAAGGATGTGTTCGCTTGGCGTAACTGCAACGGGGAAAGATGTGCAGGAGTCGCTTGGTCAGGCTGTGTTTGTGTGCCATTAAGTTGGATATTTTGTGAAATTAAATAAAAAAGGATTTTAATTGTTTACCTCATTTTGTTGGCGTTGCCACTTTGATACTTTATGCGATGTTTTTGACATAATCTGGCAGCACTGTCTTATGTTCAGTGTGACCAAAACGAGGCTTTTAGAGTATCTATTTCTTTTCCGACCGGCTCTTGGGTTTATTCTGAACAATTTAACGGTCACACCTTTTTCTGCTTTTGTGTTTTGCAAATAAAATATTAGATTTATCAAATTTATTTGATTGTCGTTTATATTTTACTTATACGAAGCTGCAAAATGTCGGACAACGATGACGATTTTATGTGCGACGACGACGAGGATTATGGACTGGTAAGTGGGGCGTGGGAAAGAACCTATTTCTTGCCGGCTTTTGGTGTAAAATAATCTGAAATTGTTGTATTTCCGTTTTATAGGAGTACTCCGAGGACAGCAACTCGGAACCGGATGTGGATCTGGAGAATCAGTACTACAACAGCAAGGCGCTGAAGGAGGAGGAGCCCAAGGCCGCGTTGGCCAGTTTCCAGAAGGTGCTCGACCTGGAGAATGGCGAGAAGGGGGAATGGGGATTCAAGGCGCTGAAGCAAATGATTAAAATCAACTTTAGGCTGGTAAAAAGGTTTAAATATAAGCTAAGGGAGCATCTATTGATATTATCTCTTTATAGTGCAACTACGATGAGATGATGGTGCGTTATAAGCAGCTACTGACTTATATCAAGAGTGCTGTGACCAGAAATCACTCGGAAAAGAGCATCAATTCGATTCTGGACTATATTTCCACATCAAAGAACGTAAGTAAACCCAACAAGAGGGGAGTTAACTAACTAAACACCCAAAATTCCAGATGGCTCTCCTCCAAAACTTCTATGAGACCACACTGGACGCTTTGCGCGATGCCAAGAACGATCGGCTTTGGTTCAAGACCAACACGAAGCTGGGCAAGCTCTACTTTGACCGCAGCGACTTTACCAAGCTGCAGAAGATACTTAAGCAGCTGCACCAGAGCTGCCAGACGGATGATGGAGAGGATGACCTGAAGAAGGGCACCCAACTGCTGGAAATCTATGCTTTGGAGATTCAGATGTACACCGTGCAGAAGAACAACAAAAAGCTAAAGGCGCTCTATGAGCAGTCGCTGCACATCAAGTCGGCCATTCCGCATCCCCTGATCATGGGCGTGATCCGTGAGTGTGGCGGTAAAATGCATCTTCGCGAGGGTGAGTTCGAAAAGGCACACACCGATTTCTTTGAGGCGTTCAAGAACTACGATGAGAGCGGGTCCCCACGGAGAACTACCTGCTTGAAGTACTTGGTTTTAGCTAACATGTGAGTTATAATCGATTTTCAACAGTCCAAGAGATTAATTAATGATCTTAACTCTTTCTTAGGCTAATGAAATCCGGCATCAATCCCTTCGACTCTCAAGAAGCCAAGCCGTACAAGAATGATCCCGAGATCCTGGCCATGACCAATCTCGTCAACTCGTATCAAAACAACGACATTAACGAGTTCGAGACCATCCTCCGCCAGCACCGCAGCAACATAATGGCCGATCAGTTTATACGGGAACACATCGAGGACCTCTTGCGCAACATTCGGACTCAGGTGCTCATCAAACTAATTAGACCGTACAAGAACATCGCTATTCCCTTCATTGCCAATGCGTTGAACATCGAGCCAGCTGAGGTGGAGAGTCTACTGGTCTCCTGCATCCTGGATGAGTAAGAAATAACTTCAGACTGAGAATTCAACTAATATTTATTTCCTCTACAGCACCATTAAGGGACGCATCGACCAGGTGAACCAGGTGCTCCAGCTGGACAAAATCAACAGCAGCGCCTCGCGCTACAACGCTCTGGAGAAGTGGTCTAACCAAATCCAATCGCTGCAGTTTGCGGTGGTCCAGAAAATGGCATAAACTGTAGCTATGCTCTATTTTAAAACCGATTAAAAATTATTAAACTTGAATCAAACAGCTAAAGATGATTCCTTGTGAGTTGTTTCTTCCCCTTGACTTTTTCCGCAACATTTGTACAAAGAGATCCTTAAACGGTAGATGCCAAAGGCCAACAGGGAAAAGCAGCAAATGAGAGCCAAACTGGCGCAAACGAATCCAATTGCCAGACCAGGACGCGCCCAGTCCAGGGCGTAGTAAATAAAACGATTTCCGTCCCTGAAACAACATAGTAAATGAAGTTAAAGTTTAAAAATGTTGTAAGTAACCAACGCTTACATGTCAGTGCCGCCAGCCCAATAGTAGATCAAAGAGTGCACCAGGAAGATGAGCACCACGGAAAGTGGATAGATGCCATGCAGGAGGTGAGCGGGATAGGCCACCATAAAGCAGTCAAAGACCATGCATATCGAATTAAAGGCATGACACCACAGGTTGTATAACTCTCCGGCAATTTCGGGCTGGGCTAGGGATAGTTATGTTTTTATCATTTTATTACAAGTTCTTTGACAAAACTTACTAGATGAAAGAGCGGCCCAAAAGACGGTGGTAATCAGCATTGACAGCACAGATGTTGTAAAGTGAGAGATCCAGTAAATCTTAAGGGATCGACTGCCAGGTTCTGAGAGTATTTAAATTCTTACATGATCAACAAATTAAACTCAAAGTATTTAAGTTGCAGTGTAAATGGTTTGCAATATTCTTTGTACAAAATGGACTTTATACAGCACTCTTTACTCACCGAAATAGTCGGGGTTAATGTAGTAAATGGTTGCGATTACAGCCCCAAATGTACACGTAAATAAGCACAGTGTAAAACCCCAGTCGGTGAGGAAAATGAACCAACGACCGCCATTAAAGTCCTGCATCATGCTCCCGATAACTCCAGCGGCAAAGAAGGCGGCCAGGAACCATCGGTACAGGACCCATATTATATTACGATCTCCTTTCTGCCATTGCGAGCGACAAAAGACTCCGGGATCCTCATGATAAAGCGAGAATTTCGAGCGCTGGAACTCCTCCTTCAAGGGCTGACAGCAGGATTCCTCTCCCATGCCTCCACTGGACTCGTTTCTAGAAAAACTTCCTAAGCAAGTTACTGCTTTGCCGGTATAACCCAGACTGACAGCGGCCCAGGTGTTCAATCCTCTTAATATTGTAGCAATTCCCGTATATTGTTTCGGCTTGAATGGTGCGATATCACGATCCTTATCATCCCAGTGGGCAGCGTTTATGTCGCACGCCCCCGATAAGACCCCCAGCGTGGACAAGGTCGGACGCGGAGCGGTCAACGAAATCGAACTTCGAGACGAGGCACATTAATCTCCTTTCTGGCGCAGTCGCGTTAATAGTTATTGGAATTTTAGAAGCACATTTTTCGGGGTTTCCATACAGCTGAGGTCGTAAAGCCGTAAACTGTTAAAGAACTTCTGATAACCCTCGAGTGTCGTATGTTCTTTCCTCTAGTGACGAGGCAATTGCTAGTTTTATAGCAATGATTTTAATCTCTAGACTAGTAGCTACAAAAAGGTTTGAAACAAATCAGAATTCAATTATCAATAAGCAAAATTTCCAAGATAGGGATTATTAGCTTTATACCAACACTTGTATAGGCCACTATCAACCTGTCTGAATTGTGTACGGACATGAAATATTACAAAAGACTTGATATTGCCGTTGATACCGGCTGAATAACCAATATGTAGGTGATAAGTTTATGTACAAACATAGGCCCAATGTTGATGTCGGTACGTATAATCCTTAGCCAATTTAGTAGTAGGAAAAAAACATGTTGTATTATCTCAGGAATTGAATATCAGTTATTCGTCAATGATAACTGATATTCAATTCGTGAGATAATACGATTACTTGACGAATCATTCATAATAAAAAGTTCATCTAATGTCTATGTCAAATCTAATTTAAATACAATTTTGGGAAAGTAAACATTTAGTTTGCTTTCAGATTGAATTGAATTTAGTATTGTTATGGATAATGTTTTATTGGAGGATATTTTATAATAAATATGTTTGATCAGGCTTCATTAAAAGTTTAAGTTTTAAATATTTTGTTTAAGTTTAATATAAAATCTATACCTTCTCCAGTAGAGATTGTACAGACTAGGAATTAGAATTCAAATGCTCCTATTGCTGTCTTTTTGATACTAGAACCTTCAAGCAGTTTCCCTCGGTTCTATGGGAGAAGGAGCTGTTGTGGCTGGAATTTCTTCTTGTTTTTTGCAGCAACATTCGTGCATCGAGATGCGCAATCTGTAGAAACCAAAGACCAGCACACAGAAGAAGCTGGCCAGCACCACGCATCCACAAACAGTTCCAATGGCCAGGCCCGGCCTTTCCCAGTCCAAGATGAAGTATATATATCGATTGCCCATCCTATAGATTTGTTGATAATATACTCTTTGTCTTATTTCGATTCTCTACTTACGGATCAACTCCACCGCTCCAAAAGTATATCAAGGAGAATACTCCATAGGTGATGCCAGCAATAAAAGGATACACAAAGTGCATGATCCTCGTTGGAAAAGCCACCATAAAGCAGTCAAAGATCATGCAAATCGAGTTAAAGGCATGAGCCCACAAGTTGTACAGCTCGGCCCCCATTTCAGGCATTGCTAAAAGGATTAAAGTTTATTAATTATAATAAATTTGTGCTTTTAACTGGCTAATTAGTTCAACTCACACGGATACAGGGCAGCCCAGAAAACCAATGTGATTAGCAGTGCAAGCACAACAGTTGTATAGTGAGAGATCCAGTATATCTTCAAGGCCCGACTTCCAGGAGCTGAAAGAAACAGGATAAACCATAAATCACATTAAATAGTTTAATTAATCTTAAAGTTAATAATATTCAAAGCTATTACTCACCGAAATAGGAGGGTCTGATGAAGTAAATTGTGGCCAAAACAGCGCCGTAGGTGCAGCAGTAGAAGCACAGCGAGAATCCCCAATCCGTCAGATAAATGAACCAGCGGCCGCCATTAAAGGAGGACACCATGCTCCCGATGACTCCGCCAGCAAAGAAGCCCGCCAGGATCCATCGGTACAGAAGCCAGATCAGATTGCGGTCCCCCTTCTGCCACTGGGAACGGCAGAAGGCACCAGGATCATCGTGATGGAGCGAGAACTTGGAGCGCTGGAACTCCTCCTTCAAAGGCAGACAGCAAGGCTCCTGGCTCTTGTCGCGCATACTGGAGGCCGGATGGACGCGTCTTCGGGTTCGCTGGACTAGGAGGGCCACAAGAGTCCAGAGCAGGTGACTGCTTCGCCGGTAGATCGCAGACTGGCGGAACCATGCGACGCAGGTGTCAAATACTCTGAATCGAGACCCATTTTTTCCGCAAATCGTTTCGGCCAGAATCGGGGTAATCTTCGAGTGTGATAGGAGCCGCTCTGCTACGGCTATCTCGGTCTTTATCACCCGAACGAGCACCGTTTATGTCTAATTCGTACGCCTCCGATAAGGCCAGGAGCTTGGACGTGGATGTGGACAAGCTCGGCCAGATGCGTAAACCAAAATGGAACCCTTGGCTGGGAATTTTCCCACCTCATTAATATCCCAAAGGGGGGGGCGGAGCCCAATCGATGACTCTGAATTTTTAAACATTTTTGGGAATTTTCGCATATGCAAGTTCGGGTCGTAAACCTATTGATAAACCCCTTTTGTTCCTCAAGTGTCGGCGGTTTTCCCTCTGTGACAAGCCAAGTGCTGTCAGACTTGTTCCCACCAGATAAGAGTTTGGCAAAATAAACTATTCAATCAACAATATAATGGAAGTCCAGCCCTCCGAATACTCTTTTTTATTTCAACAACAGGTAGTGCTTAGAATCAATTGCTTTAAATACTGAATATTAAAAAATATACAATTAAGAAAGTTATAAAAATAAAATTCCAGCCAAGAAAAATATGTTTTATCCAACGTTCATGTAAGTTAACATTTACAGGGATCTGTATTTCCTTTGTAATTGTGTTAGATACATTTTAATATAGGATATGTTATTTTAAGTTTCAAACTTTGAGAAATTCGTCATACATTTTATACTTAGGTAGTTTAAAAATGTTAATTTCAGGTTTAATATAATTGTTTTCTGTTCGTAGCGCTTGTTTGCGGTGTGTTAATCAGTGTAATGAATCGTAGATTACCTGAGAATATTGATAAAGTGAGCAACATGTTTAAGAACTTTCAAAAAGCTTTTGGGAAAAACAGGGTGTTTCTTAAATTCAAGACAGTTAACCATAATATTTAAGCCAAACAAGTTTATTTAAAAATTCAAAGTTCTTTTTAAAGGTTACTAAATATCCCATATTTTCCATTGTTTACCCGATGACTATTGAATTTCCATTGCGCTACTTGAATTCGAAAAAAAATTCCATGCTTTACAAACAGCTAATCTCTGGTTTCCATTTAATGTAATCAGAAAAACAACTGGAATATTCCTTTTAAAATCACAGCTCGCGGTCGGTCAATTAAAGATCTTGATTCCCACAGAAGAAGAAATCGCAGAAAGTGTCAACTTGATGTGTGCTTCTTGAAATCAAAATTCAATTATAATTTATTTATGCAATAAAGAACCAATTTCAATTTGTCTTCACGCGGCGGCTATCTTTACAACAAGTGCCGACGACACATTCGCTCTGTGGCAAGGCCAGATATTGGGGTAACGAACCCGTAACCCTTCCGATGAGTTACGATCGAGGGGCTCCGGGAATAATATGCAAATTAGCCGGAATGTCGATATGTAATCGATGCTCGGCTCGGTTTAATAAACGGTTCAATTTCAATTGCGCAAAAATATGTCGGCGAGAGAGTTGGATAGCTCTTTGGCTATATCAACAGGGTATCAGATAAATCGCCGACTTGATTCGGTTTATACCTACCCAAGTACATCTGTATATTCCGTAAATAACCAGTTTTATAATTGTTGCCTTAAAAGCTTCTGAGTAATGTGATGAATTTGCGAAAGCTGATCAAATTTTCATCAACTAAGTAAGTTTATTTCTTTGGAACAGAATATCAATAAAAAATTAAACTAAATATTTCTACAGAAAAGGCACTGCGATTGCATATCGTATTCCGAAAAACTAATATCGCGTTAACGCCCTTTTGCTTAAATTAAATTTTCCACGAAATCTAATTGCTTGGCAATTTATAACAAATCATATTTGTGGCTTTAATATTATTATACTTGAAAATAATAATAGAATGAAATATTTCCCGAAATGTAAATAATAAATAAAACTGTTGCCGGAATTTTATTAGAATAAAATAGTTAAATAAGTAGCTTGAAGATCCATTTTATTTTTCTAATTTTTCAGACATCTTAAATTCATTTTTATTGATATTAAATGAACCAAAAATTAATTTAATTTAAATATAAAACAATAATAATAACATTCCATTTAAACACCAAATACTTTGCATCATAAATTTGTACAGAAAACAATGCTGTTTAGAAATCCCACTGAAACTATTTAGAAATCTCAGTGGAAGTGAACTTCAGTCAATAATAATTGTTATCTTGTGCGATATTTAATTAAAAGCCAATTAGCGATTCTTGAAGTGCGTGAAAGCTCTCTCCGGGGATTAGATAAGGCCGAACTTTTACCCCGTTTTAGCTTATCGCTAGACGGTTATATTTTTGTGCCATTTGTGGACAATGTAGGTCAGCGGGAATTTCGATCGAGAAGTATTGCACGGTAATTGGGGCTCTCGCATTTTTGGGGTGGTACTACTGCTTAATGGCGATCTTAATTGAGCGACCTCTATGGCTTCAAGTTCAGTGCTGGTCAATGGTGACGGATGTGTGTGCGTCGCTGTCAATAGCGATCACTGATACAATATTATCTGCGTAAAACGGTTCCCACCAGTGCGAGAGGGCGGCGTTTTGCCATCCGACACTCTTTTGGCGGGCGGCTGCTCCACATATTTAATTGAATTTAAGCGGCGATGTCGCCTATAAAGCTATAAAGCCCGATACGCCACTGGTCAGTTTTCCCATTTCCCGTTAGGCAACCGATGTGCAAAGTGATCGTGCGCCGAGTGATCACCGAGTTCGGAATCGATCTAACTATCAGTCAGTCGGCCGTTGGGAGTGATCGAGTGCGCGTGCCTCCAGACTCCGAGAATCCGAAAAAAAAGCCCCATTTCAAGATCGGGGAACCCTCTCCTCTTCTTCCTTCTGAGCTCCTTCTCCCACTCTCTCTCACTCTCTACTCTCTATATCTCTCTCTCCCTTTTGGTGCTCGTGCGCGTCGTAAACATAACTCAAAAGCACTCTGGCAAAGTCACACGAAAAAGGTTTTCGACGCCAGTTGCCGGTCACAAGCGACTCAGGTCGGAAGTCTTCCCTCCTCGAAATATTCCCCTAAATAAATTCCTGTCCGCGATAAAAAGTGTAGAAAAAAAAAATAAAACAAATTACAGTTAAAAAAAAATACACCAAATTATATGAAACGATGCAACTTTTCGACGACTTCTGCAAATGCTTCAACAAGGAACTGCAGCGGGTAAACTTTGGCTTCTCCTACAGTCGCGTTCATCTGTTCTACAGATCGCAGGTGAGGAGAGAGTTTCCCCCCCAAATTACAGTCCAAATACTGCAACCTTATCGGTGCTGTAACCGCTCTCAGGTGCATCGTACGAGCAGTTCAAACATCAGTAGCAAAAAAAAATAAATAAACTAAGACATTGTAAGTCCCCGTCAGAAGTTGTAACCGTTAGTGTGACATCATTGCAGCTAGAAGCACGAGGCACGTGTTCCTGAAACACAAACAAAATATATGTATAACAACCCCTAAAAATGGGAAGGGTGACCCCCGAAATTCTTACAAAAATTCCGCGAATTTTGTGTTTTAAAAAACAGGCAATGACGTACAACCGAACTATCTGCGAGACAAATAGATAAGTGCAATAAAAAAATATATATATTTGATAAGAATAAGGGAGTTAACGTTAAACAAAATAAACATAAAAAGTGAATTACAAGTAAAAAATTGAATGCAGAACTTGACTCGGTTTAAAATGTCATGTAATAAGTGTCAGGTAATAACCACTAAACGAAGATAAATATTAAAATGATATAGTAGTATTTTAACAAAGAGCCACAGGGTCGTAAAAACTTCATAAAAACTTTATAGAAACGTCAGAGAACCCAAAGGGGTCACTTTAGAAACTTGACTAGAAAGAATACATAATAAAATTAAAGGAGGAATGCATAAAAGTTCTAATTAAAGTGGCAGTCTAAGAAATGTTGGAACATGCATACAAACATACTCGCAAGCAATGTTTATTCATTCGAATTTAATTAGCGTAGCTTAACTAAAAGCCGTGCCCCATACATACATTCGTTAGATCATTCATGTGGAGTACATAACCATGGCAACGTCAGAATGGTAACCCATAATGGTACGGAGTTAGATTGTTTATGAATGAAAGCTGTGCAAACAAACAACTTTTTATAAATATTGATCGGAACCGTATAGTGCCAGGCACACAAAAATCTTAGACACAGTTCTACAAATAAACTGTTGACTGGATAAAAGACGGTAATCTTACTCTATTTAGATATTAACTTTGATAACAAAGGTATTCTTATCCCGCGCTTTGAGCTAAGCAATCACAAATATTTTTTACGTTTCATAATGAGTGCGCTAGCATTAATAGAACAACATCAAAATATTTTCAAGCTTATCAAAACAATCACATTGGTGAGTCACTTTAAAAAATACCCTAACCGATGGGACCCCAAAAGTTAACCCCAGACGCGATTCTGGGAATTCTGCAATAAAAGAATTACACATTTTTTTGCCAATAAAAAGCTAATCAAAACAAACAAGGAACCAGATAGCAATATAGTTTTGGAGCAAACCGTCATAAATATGCCGGCCAGACCTTATCAGACAGAGTTCCATAAAAATCCATGGCGAACGAAGTAATCTAGCATTTCCGCAAAACTTAAGTACAAATCAAACTAATTTAATTAGTATTAGGCACGCGTAATCAGAGACTTTGGATCGAAGGACAAGTGTGACTAGCTAGACAGGCCCGAGATTCTGGCTACGTCATTGAGTGATAAGGTGATAAGCAGAAAGTCATGATAGGAGATGCCATAATCATTTATGGCTTGTTTTTGTTAATTTGAACGGGCAAAGGTGTGGAATATTTAAATTAATATATTACGTAAGCCGACAGCAGATCATCGTGTAAGGGCCAAATAATTGACCCCGATAAGGAATAATGGGAATATTCCGTAATAGACTCTATAATCAGAACATCAACAATGTAAGTTAACAACTTCATAAAACGATTGCAACGCGTATTCTGTTGAACTCTAAAAATTACAAAATATTTTCAGCTTAAATTATAGTTTAGGAATAAAAGTAACAAATTACTAAGCAGGAGTTAAACATAGTTTCGGCTTTCTTACTACTACTTACTATAAAAAACGTACTATAATAAACCTCATACAACGACTGAAACGCATATTCTTTTGAACTCTTAAAATTACAAAATATTTGCAGCTAAAATTATAGTTTTAGAATAAAAGTAACAAATTACTAAGCAGGAGGTAAACAAAGTTTCAGTTTTCTAACTACTACTTACTATAATAGGTAATAAATTTACTATAATTAGTAAAAAATCATTCTCTTTAAAATGTAACTAATCTACACTTTTAACTTTTCCAAAACAGTGGCAAAAGGATGAGACCAACACAATATACCTGCTCTATAGATGGCTCTGGGCCCTGTTCTTCCTGGGAGTTTATATCATGTGCATGATCGTTCAGTTCTGCGATGGCAAGTTCTTCATTTACATGACCAACTGGGGCTACGGCCTGTGCACGATCACAATGCTGATCTCTGCGGTGCAAGTCACCTGCTGGCACTTTGATCTGAGAAACACCCGGAGCCTGGTGCAGGAGTCCGGCAACAAGGCGGATACCTCGAGGGGCCTAAAGATATACTGGTGGCTGTACAATATGACCCTATCACTGGCGCTGATTATATCGACGGTCTACTGGGTGTTTCTTCATGGCAATATGAGTGAGTAGAGTCATCTATGTGATCCTAAGATTGAAACATTTGAAATGATTTTAAAATTTTGCAGACAAACCCACGCGCTTCCCAGCTATTAGCATAATTACCCATGGACTGAACACTGTTATGATGCTGATTGACTTCCTGGTCGTAGCATTTCCATTGAGGCTCCTTCACATGGTGTACAGCATGAGCCTGGCCATCTTTTTCTTTGTCTTCACCCTCATCTATCACTTTTGCGGCGGCACAGATGAGTGAGTACTGGCACCACTCGCATTTGGGATAGTTTTTAACTAATAATTTACCTAATTCCCTGCAGATTTGGCAATCCCTATGTATATCCCATCCTGGATTGGAATCAGCCGAAGCGTTGTCTGGTGACCTTTGTGGGCATCTTTGTGCTCATCCTGTGCTATTGGATACTCCTGTTTGGACTGCACAAGCTGAAGAGGATGTTCAACAGGGCCTTCAGTGTGGTCTGGTCCCCGCATTCAGTTGGTCTGATCTAGAGGTCATCATATACATGCAGATCGGCTCAGTAGCACCCTCACTTCTATAGGATTCTATAAGTATCACCAGCATTGTATTTTATTCCTACATCCACACACAAACACACAAACACACTCGCATGCATTTATTTATGTCTAGTATTTCTATAGTAAGTTTTAATCTTCTGGTTCCTTAACGTTGAATTGGTTTAGTTAGGCTAATAAACAATGATTTTGTTACTACATTATATGGATTGAATAGTATAAATATGAAATTTGTTGAAATACTCTATTGATGCCATCACGTTATACGGGATGCATTCAGAGAACTATGAAATTGTATAAACTACATAACAAGACAACATATAACGAACATCGAAATAAAAGAAGTGTACATAAGAAGCTAATGTGATTTTTTATAATAGGGGAGGCAAAAAATATAATTTTCTAGTCCATTTCAGTAAAAGGAAGCTACTAGGGAATAATTTTATAATTGTAATATAATGCAATTTTGGAAAAATACCATATTTAATATATTGTTTAGTTAATTGAATAGTTAATTACTTACTAAAAAAGAAAACGATTTCAGTTACTTGAAAAATAATTTTAGAATAATCAAATATTCATTATATAATGTTTGGACTACAGTTTGTTGCAGTTTTTAAGATTGTGTTTTTGGTTTTAAGTTCCATAACATTTAAATCTATTTAACTGTGAACCCTGCATTTAGCAATTTAAATTTTAAAATCCTACTGTGAATGAACCATTTAGATATTTTGACTGTGTTCTCAAGGACCTAGAGGTGTATGTAAATGTATGTTGCTAAATGACTAAATTATCGTAAATTTGTGTATATGGGAAATGCTATTTTTACCTGCCGATATATTAGTCATAGCATTTAAGGTTCTACCCCAACTAACTTAAAATTAAGATATGGAGTCAAGCCATCATTCAAAACAGTCTGTTTTTTTTTTAAATAAGAGATGTAAGTTACTCTAGAGATTAGTCATAATTCTTAAATATGGCTTGAACATCTCCCTTAGATTTTTTTCCAATTCTAAAGATAATGTTTTTGAAACTCCCCAAAGAAGTGAATCAGGCACACTTACACAAAAAATTAGATTACAAGAATTATATTTTTGTGGCTCAGTTCCCTAACCCAGTTTGTACTCTTTCAATGAAGCTGTGACTCATCATTTTCATTGTAAGTCTTAAATTAGATCAAGTTTTTAACAAGAACGGTGAGTATTTAGTTCTTGGTTAAGGTGAAGAAACTTCGCGTTGTCATTAAGACATTGCAAAATGTGAAGAACTTCTATCTTTTTTTTTTGCCAAACTGTACCATCAGCTAAAAACTTTTTTTGATTTTCTTTGACTCTCAAACATTTGCCAAATAAAAGCACACACAAAACACACACTTAGATGAACGAGTAATTAAGCCCAAAGTGGATAACAGAGAAGGGCAGAAAGCTGAGACGAAAGCACACATCGTGTTTTATGGCTATTTTATCGTTCTGACAAAATCGCTACACAGTTAAGAAAAGGGATTTAAATTAAAATATACATTTACAATTATAAAAAAAAAAATACAAATAATAAATATATATGTTGAGATGTGGTCAATTTATAGCAGAAGCTTTCGATTAACTTTACTACCTAAAAATTTCACGATATCGTTTAATCTTTATATTTTTCATATATTTAAATTTTGATTCCATTATTACAATTCTAAGCGATTATAGCTTACATCAAATAATTATTTTGTAAAAAATAATATTTCTTCGCCTATTAAATCATATTTGGATTGTAATTAATAGTGATCGCCTAATTGGTTCTCAATTAAATTAAAAGAGATCATTATCACAATAAGAAATAAGACAAATTTCTTTTATAAGTCGACTAAAGTTATTAATTTAAATCAGTCATTTTTGGTTTCATTTGTAAACAACAATCGCGGAATTTTTCATTTCATTTTTTTCATTATTGATGGTTTTGCAGTAAACTTACATTATACATACAATATTATTTAATAGACTTTAACCTAATATAAGTAATTTTCGTGTCTCTTCATCTCTTAAAACCATTCATGAAGATTCAGTAATTTATTCAAAAAGGTAATTCTCGGGAAAATATTATGATTTTTCCCCGTGTACATCAACAGCAATGTGGAGAGAGACCCTCTCTCTGGCGTACACTAACAAACACAGCTGCCAGCACACCTGGCTGCGTCGACGTCGACGCCGCAGCAGCCGCGTCTGCGCTTACGTTAACAGCGGCCGACCGTCCGCATAGTGACGATGGTCAACGAGAGTGTGCGACGGAAGAAAACTTTATTAAGTGCTTATTACAAATTTAATTAAAAATCACATTTGATTGTCTGATCATTGAAAACATTATACAAATATAAAGGCACATATATTCTGTAAGTGGGGTAATATTACGCCTTCAATTTTAAAAATGAATAGTGGTTTTAAATACAATTAAAAAATATATATATATGTATATTTTTTTTTTTGTAATCGCCCAAATAAGAAACTAAGAATTAAACAAATTTTTTTTTGTTTATTTATTACTATTATTTATTATTTAAGTTCTCGAAGTTTAAGGTGTTATCGTAACCATTTTCCTACCTCGTTAAGATGTGTTTCGTGTTGAATATCGGCAGCAAGTCACTCCACCGCAGAAGCCACGATCATTCGCGGTACGTGCTTCGCTATGAGAAGTCGTGATTTGAGCTCCGCTCTCTCTGCAAGCCCCAATCGTTCGGTGCGTGTCTCTCCACGTTTAGTTAGTAATATTATTAAAGTTGTTGCTGCTACCTGGATGTTCTTGTGCATTGGTGCGTGAATGCGAAGTACTGTTGTTGCTGGCTGACAAACCAAACACAACAAAAAAATTGCAAGGCACAGCAAACAAACTCGAAAACCGACTAGATACCGTTATGCAAAGTTGTTGTTGTTGCCGTTGCTGTGGTGACCCAAATAGAAATTACCACCGGGCCAAAAATACATAAAAGACAATCCAGACCAAGCCGAGCTCCGTTTATAATTCCAGACAATAAAAAACTATTTGGCAATCTTTCAAAAAGTGAGCGAGTGTGTAATAAATGAAGTGTGTGGCATTACCAGTGAGAAATTTATGATAGAACCTAAAATGTTGTAAAAATCCTAAAAATTGATTAAATTTTATAATTTTAAAGAAATATCACTGAAAGCAATTAGCTTTTAGTTGTGTGGAAATTCTCTTTAAAACTTGTTAAACTAGCAAAAAAAATCCCACTTTGCCTGCAAAATAAATTGAAATCTCCAAGCCAAATGTTTACTTAAATAGATTTTGCAACCAGAATTTGCTTAATGATGAAGTGACTTAATAATTTGCAAACAAAAGGTTTACAAGTATAGGGTATAAATAATTATTAATATCTCTCTCAGTTCGTGTTTATTTCTTATTCCACTGAAAATCTAAAAAAGATATTTTTTGCTTGATGATTAAAATGTATATTAATTCAATAGAAAAGTTTTAATTATTTTAAAGTATTGTACTTTTTTTTGGGCTAGACGTCATTCGATTTATTTTGAAGGTTTTTGAAGGTCTTGCCTAAATTTCAAAAACTGAATAAAAAAGGTATACCTCCTTCGGGTATTCATGCAAATTTAGGTTCTTGTATGTACATACATTACACTAAAGTTTCTATTCGCATGGCTTTAGCTTTGCATATAGATTGCCTCATTGGATTTTTAACGTTACGCTTGAAATTTTAGGCACGTCCCCAAAAAGCGTTAATGAAAAAGCCAACTAAGTGAACGATTATAAGTTTCCTGCTCACCAACAACAACATTAACAACAACGATTCCAAGGAGCGGCAATTTGGATTCGGCCAAAACGTTATTCATACTCGAATGCCTCCGCCTGCAATTAGTTGAAGGTGAGCCTATAGCCATGTAAAATGTGCAAAAGTGGGTTTGAATACACATAAAATCATTACTGTTATCTAATTAACCGGCATTTATTAGCAAACTAGTTAGTCAACATTTTTTCTGCGGTTTGCTTGCCCGATGAATGAGAAAACTCTGTCATTGAGAACTGGACCATTTAACATTTGTTTATGTTTGTAGTCTCACAAGTGCTTATATAATCATGAAGACTTTTAATATTTTCTCACTTCCGCTTGCTGATCATGTTCCCAAATTAATTATTGACACCTTCTATATGAAAACTGACCTCGTTCAAACCTTTAATGGGATTTGCTTAGGAACTGGAATAATTCTAAGGCAGAGAATATAATTTAAGCACTTATTAGAGGTACTAACTAATATTTTTTCTTGATATTCTTTTATTTTTATTTTTTATTTTTTTAATCATCAAATTAATAACAGAAATATAGTACTTTTGTTTACCAATTAACGTCTTATAACCAATTAGAATCAAACAATTGGCCAATTAAAGTCTCCAAGTGGCTTATAAAAATCTCAAGAATTTTTATGACGATATTTGGTTGGACTTTGACTGAAACCTCTTGAACATCCACTTGAAAACCATAAGAAAGTCTGTTGTGACCAAGCTTTTTGTCATTAACATAAGAAATGCTGCCAATGGCGATGAACTCTTGGTTTCACTTTCTATTAGAGTGATTGAAAAGATTGTTTATTAAGGGGATGTTTATTCAAGGGGATAATATTGATAATATTGGAATCTAAAGATCGGCTCTTGGACATTGCCATTCACCCGAGCGGTTTGACTGCATTTCGAGACGAAAAATTATTTACACAGCTTGTAAAGGTCAACGAGTTTTTGCCTCGGTTCAATGTGGTACAACTCCAAGAGCCATAAACCTATATATTATTTGGCTACAGTGCGTTTCACAACTGTCAGTCTAACATGATTTTAATCATGAGACAATTTAGCAAGTAATGATGCCAGTTTTTGATAACATCTCGTAAAAGCATGTTTAGTGTGGGATTAAATCTAAAAATACCATTTGCCTTTACCTTTTCGAAACGCACTGTGAACATATGTTTAATGCGGGTTTCTCTTCGCTTTTGTTGACGAAAATGTAGCACAGGCGACAGCCGAAAAATCGTGTAAATAAAATGCTCACTAAAGAGACTCGGAATTGTCTTGGCCACCAAGGTACATAGATGGTTTTTGAAGTTGTTTAACTCAATAGGCCACCTGCCTGGTTTCTCGCTTAAAAAAGTTTCATTAGCGTGCCGCTCGTGCAAGTTCAGGGACATCGCACTCGAAAATGTTTATATCAGAGTTAAGGCTCCGGAGAAGTTTAATTATTGTTTAGGCCCGGTGTTTGTGTATAACAAACCAACGAAATAGCCGCAAATATGATGACTATATTGGAGTCAGGGTCTAAATGAACAGCTGTTGTTATTAATTAAAAGATCGAACCACACTTTTTGATGTAAAAAAGCCAGCTGTCAATTTTCTTAAATAAGAATAGAGTAGATTGTTAAATGAAAACAAATTTTTAATTATTTCTTACTATATTTGGGGTGCTACAAACCCGATTTCTCATTCTGTATTCAAGTGCCTCCAAGTTTAACCTCATTTGTCTTATTTCTGTCCAAGTTTATATGTTTTCTTGCAATTAACCTGTGGAGTTTTTCTCTGTTTCCTCACAAGCGCCATATCTTATCAGGAATGACTATTCCACTCAAGGTAATATAGTCACAAACAATAAAGGTGATTATATGTTTTTCTCTCGTCAGAGCGTATCATGCAGATTGTTGTAAATTCGTCTCGGAGCTTAAGTACTTGGCTAATGAGTCGACTCAGAGACCGACCTACACCCCAATGGGCCAAGCCAGGGTTCTGTTTTTTGTGCCAGCTAATTAATACATTTTTATTGCGCAACTTAATATATTTTTATTTTTGCAATTAATGAACGACCAATGCCAGAGAATACACAGAAAAAATTGTGCAGGGTTTAGCTCTCTTTCCTGGTGAAGCAAATAATTATTCACTGACTGCGCCCGACGAAGCGAATGAACTATCTGGTAAATTGATCCATGAATGATGGCACCCCGACCGTCATCGTATATAATAATATATATGAATAGTCATACAATAAAAGGCATTATTAGCGCGATTAACCAGACAACTAGGCCCAGTATGTCGGGCTTCGCAATTTGGTTTCGCACTTTGCACACAAGTTACTAACCTGTCCAAGTCTGGGTCACGCCAAGGGGTTGCGCATGCCTAGTTCCAAAAGGTACAGGGAAGTTTAGTAACGGCTCGTGATTACCAAAGTCCATTGGATAAAAATAGAGAAAAGATATTAAATGAATAACAAAAGTTATGACTTAATAACAATAATTAAAATGGTTGTGGAGTAAGAATGCTTCCTTGCTTAAGCTTTATATTAACAGACTCGGTAGATTAAGCCAGATTTAAAGCCAATACCTTCTAATCTCATTACCAACTTAGAAGTTCTATGCAATTTATTCCTGTAAACCATAATTTTAAACATTTATCTCAAGAATTCAAACGCGGCCGAAATATGTCCGGAAATATCAACAGCATGGCCGGACTTATGGCTCCATATCGCCATGTTCAGCATCAATCTTATGATCCTCATATACGTCCTGCAAGATGTCCTTAGCATCCTCATGTTTGGCCTTGCCCAGGGTCTTGGATTTGCCATATAACTTTATGTACTTCTTGTTGGTGTCGTAGATCAAGTAGCCCCCACCCAGACCTTGAGTGCACAAGCCCTTTTCCTCGGCCTCCTTTTTCAGCTCGTCATAAACATCAACTGATAAAAGGATGTGGTGTTATATCGTTAATTAGAGAGCAGTTCCTTAAATTCTGCCCCGAAGGACGCCCCGAGTCATTTGGCTTTTCCAAAGTCGAAAAACTCGGGATCGCTTGGACAGCTTAGGATAGACTTACGGTGATATTTGGCCTTGGCGTCACTGCGGATCACCTGCTTGGCATTGCCCATCTCTCCGTGGATGTAAACGTGGGCCATCATGTATTTGGACTTTCCGGACTGGATTTTGGCAACAGGAAACATGGCCAGGTTTCTTACCGGCTTCTCGCAATAGGGACGAACCACTGTCGATGTATTATGGATTCGGATACTGCCTTTACTGCGAAAATGCGTCTACTCACCGCACGATATCGGACGCCATACAGGCTTGAGAATCTTTCTAGCCAACTCCATAACAACACAAAATACAAAAAATTTTCGAATTTTTTTTTTTAATATTTCTGGAATTTGACCTGTTTGTATACTAGCATTTGAAGATACTGAGAATAACTAGTGTGTGTGGAGAGAAGTAAGGTCATCGGTCGATGACTTTTAATGCCAGGGTTACTGAGATTCAAGAAATTTCGCCAACCTTGTTTTTAAGTTTATTTTTAAATTATTATAAAAGCAATCGAATATATCTGATGCTAAACGAAAAGGATTTTAAGCAATGACATTAAAAATTATACTCTAACCTAAGCCCTCACTCGATTCAGATAATTTCTCTGTATATAACGCACAGTAAGCTTCAAATGTAAACAAATCTAGATTTATCTAGAAATAATTTAGATTTTAAATGTAGATTTATCTAGGAATAATTTATAATTGCCTAAATTATTTCTAGATAAATCTAGATTTCTATATGAAAATATTAAAAACTTTTTGTATGATTCTTAACTTTACAAAAGCATATCCAACTTCTCAATTTCATGCTTTAAGCTAAAATAAAACGTCATATGGCTACGGTTATATTATCCAAACAAAAACAAATAAACGCTTAATATCTATATGCATATGAAAAGCAGTAAATTATATTTATTTAAACTCAAAACCTTAAAGATTTCTACCCAGTCTAGACCCTATAATTCTATTAAAACGCATTTTCTCACTAATTCTTCCAGACCTGAACACATTCTAAAAATAAGTAAAAGCGTGCAAGGAGAATGGCTACGCTGAAGCCGGCTTCAATTGCATAACTGTTTGGAGGAATCACAGTTGCATGCAACGAAATAGACTGATTGCATAAGCCTAAAGCCACATTATTTAGACACCGATCGACAGCAAAGCCACCGAGATGAGCAAACTCCAGGTGATCGTGCATCCCGTGAAGAAGGAGTTCCAGAGGAAGAGCTGCGGCTTCGACCACGACACGCCCGATGACTTCGTCAAGTCGCAGGTAAGGATTGCTCCCCGGGTGTGGGATTCAATTTAAATAGTTCGATGACAACAGTACAAATAGCCGCGTCCTTGGGCCTACGACAGAAACGCCCAGTGTGGACACGCAACTGGGCAGGTGTTTATTTCGTTTTCGTATTTGAGTTGCACTTGGGCCGCGGGTCAATGTACATTGATGGGCATTTTAAAGTGTTGCCCAGTGTCCGTCCGCATCGAGGTCAATAAGGTGTGCTTTGGCTAAGTGAGACTCTTGAGATTACATCAACTGATTACTGTTTAGTCAATACTTATTTATAAAGCCTATTCAAAGCTCTTTAGAAATTTTGTAAATGCATTTACTGCCTGACAAATATTTTGTTATTTATAATCAAGTTAAAAGTTTTTCAAAAGAAGTTCCCTCTGTTCCATCTGTGAAAAATGTCAATTGGTTTATAAGGCCCGAAACGAATCAAACTATTGGTAAGAGACATGGGCGTTTATCCATTTTGTATGGCTCTTACCTTGGGAATATTTAATAAACTCCTCCATTCACAGTATCAATAGTGAGAGGGTTACAAATGTACACACCAACAACTATATATGTATATATGACAAGTACACTTTGACTGTTCTGTTCACCAATTGCTCGTGCATTATAAATTAAACTATTGAAATATTCATAAGCAGCAGGCCGTTACGAACTCCTGTCCTGTCCTGTGGCCTGTCAAGAAAGCATTACTTTAAACATGCGATTGATGGGTGCCGTCAATTTTAAGGAGATTTATTGGATCACAAATTTAAGGATCTAAGAATAATCAAAGCCTTGGAAATTATAGGTCTGAAAACCTTAACTAAAATTATTTGAATTTACTAATTGGGAAAATTTTGAACTGTCTTTAAACTGGTTAATGTAGCTCCCGATAGTTTTATAATAGTTTTGAATATTTTTTCAATTTTAAGGAGATTTATTTATAGAAACATAAGATTATAAGCCTTGGAATTTATAGTTTACAAGTTCTGCAACTCTTAAATAAAATTTGAATTTATCGAATAAGTTTGAAATGTCTATAAATATGTTATTAATAATCAAAAACAATTGAATAAGCTTTATTTATTGTGGGAATATTTAATGTAATTGAGAGAGTTTTAATAATAATTTTCTATAATTATAGTAGTAAGTTTATGTCGCTGTATAGAATCCATTAAGCTTTGTTTTTGTATTTACTCTTCAGATATTTAATTTATAATAATTAAAATTGAATTTTTAAAACCTTGTTTCAGTGGCAAACATGCTCGAAATGTATGGCTTATTTATTTTACCGCTGGTTCATGGCCCTGTTCTTTGTGGTTGTTGTTATCACGTCAATGTGGCCGGATGCAGATGACGAGAGCAGCTACTGGCTGTACTTTATCTACATGACCAACTGGGGCATATGGATGTGCATGCTCACGAACCTGTTGGGGGCAGTACTAGTCACCGTTTGGCACTATCATCCAGAGTATGCGGGTGAGTTGTATCTAAGTATCTCTAGAATGCTTTTAAAACCAAAACTGTATTTCTACTTTCAGATAAACTCTTGAATGTCAAGAGCTCCTTTAGCTATTTTAGAGTCTACTGGGGCATGCACATCATATCTCTGGTCTTATCTATTGTCATCACCATTATCTACTGGGGGATACTGTATGACGGTGAGTAGTACTTGGAAATGATCTGATTATATATCTGATTCCTTGCCTAATCTGTAGCTAATGAGAACAACTTGGATGCCACAAATGTGCTCACTCACGCCTTCAACTCGATCTGCATGTTCGTCGATCTGTGGATCGTGGCACATCCCATGAGGCTGCTGCACATATTTCTGCCAGTATTATTCGGGATTGTGTTTGCCATATTCTCGTACATCTATCACCTGTGCGGAGGCATTAACAAGTAAGTGTTCACAAAATACAAAATCTATAACAAGATACAACTCTCCAATTTCGATTTAGGAAAGGAAAACCCTACATATATCACGTGATTGATTGGAGCCAACCGGAGAGTGCCTTCGTCACAGTCGTGGGCGTGCTCATGCTGTCCTGTTTCATCTACGTCCTGCTCTTTGCGTTCTTCAAACTACGATTATTCCTGTTTCGACGGTGTCGCAATGCCAACTTTGTCCTGCCCACCAGCAGTGGCAAGGGCAATGGACAATCCGGTGGACTGGATGACAAATCCGGAAACGGAATACAGCACTCTCCCTCGCGGATCTCCATGGTCCTTGGCAACTTTGCCGGATACGAGAACCAGGCCTACTCCGCCAGTGGGGAGGTGGTGGTGTCCAACAAGAGCTAAGGCGTAGTTTAGACCTTAACAATTAGTCACGTTCAGCTGTAGGATTACGACCAGTGATATTATATTTTATTAATTCGTGTTAAGTGAATAAACTCGTTCTGTGGAATTCTTTGAAGGTAAAGTAAGGTGCGTCCCAATTATCTTCATCAATGATGCCAGTGTCCTTATATGGCGAATCAATATTTATACTCAAGCTGAAAAACAACTTTCGGAACTTTCCGATCAATCATCAAAAATTCAGACAGTTAAAAGTTCAAAGAGGACAACATGAACAGTCTTTGGGGGTTTTTCTATTTGATTGACACGCCCGCCTTTGGGAACTTTACAGTTGATAATTAATAATTGATATCCTTCACATTAGGATCGACTTGAGTCCCAAATGCACTAAAGAAAAATACAGGTACTTGGGTATGAGATCTGTAAATATTTTACTCAAGCCCCTAATCACATTCCAATGGCTATATTAGCCCAAATAGGTCCTGAAGGACGACCATTAACCTGGGTTAGCGGGGAACCTATTTATAAATGCTGGACAGTTTCAAAGGAGATCTAATCGGGTCAAGTTTTATCTAAATATAGATTTATTTAAGAACAAATTTTTGTAGTAAAACTATATTAAAATTCCCTTCCTTTAATTTAAAGAAGAACTCAAGATTTATATTTGATGTTCAAAGACTTCTCACCCCCATTTCTTTTGCATGTTTTTTTACAGTTTGTTTTTAAGGTTATTATTATAGATTATATATTGCTATTGTCGCAAAGTCAATTTAAATTATTGAACGCTATGATTTTTTAATTCAATTGACCTCAACCTTTAATTCGCAGGGTTTTCCTCGAGTATATTGCTTTCACGGAGGTTATTTATTGTCCTTAACACAATTAAATGATTAATTTGTATGATTTTTTGAAATTAGGGTTGTCATCTCTTCCCAGCTTTCGTCGCCAACAACAAAAGCGGTCCTTAGCCCTTAATCACATATGTTCGGTTCGTATTGCTTAACCCTAAGTTGACCCCATCCGTCGGCAGTTGTGTACACATGTTGGCCAAAACGCGTAGCCTTAATTAAGTTTGAAAAGGCATTTAATAACCAAAGGACCCGCCCAATAACCCCAAGGACGAGCACGAGACACGAGCGAGTTGCTGCTGGCATGTTGTGGTCGCCGCTGCGAAGGATTTACTTTACGCATAAGTTGGAAATCCGGGTCCCACTGGACTGTCCCGGTCTGGTATGGGTGTCAATGTCAATCGCCGGTTTCAGTTCGATTCGGCAGTTGTTATCCTTGTTGTTGTTGCCGCTGTCCTTGTGTCGACGGCACATGACATGTCCACAAATTCCAACAAATTAGGCGTCGCATCTGTGGTTGTCCACGGATCAATATGAGACCAATTTGATCGATATGAAGTTTCCTTGAGCTTTGAACTTCTTTCGGTGTCCTTGCCGGGTCTAATCAACCTGCCTGTCCCATATTCCAGAGTGGCCAATGCTCTAGCTTCGAAAACCCCCCCAAAAAAGAAACGCAATTGAATTTTAATTAAACACATTTTGAAAATTTTGACAGCTGTCGGCGTTCCAGGGAATTACCCAGCGTACAGCACAACTGGAGGTAAAATAAATAATTTAGGCCAATTAAGAGTGTGAAATATTAATTGAATGCTCACCTATAACGGCCCAGTGTTCCAGTTCCCATTCATTGTGCCCGGAAAATCCAGCATATCACGCTAAGAATCCTTCGAATCCTTCTTTCCTGTGGGATTTTTCAATTTAGAAACGATTGTCATTGTGCGGCGCTATGATTGCGCAATTTTGCTGCCATCAAGCACATGAAATCGCTTCAGAATGGACACGTATCATACTATATAGCAGACTCATGATAGCTGAACATTTTTTGCTAGTAAACTACAGGATGTGCTTTTAGGTCCTGTTTAATTTAGTATTTAGTTCTTGAGGGTTTTTAAATTTTTTAGTTTAATATTTTAAACCATATTTTTATTCTGCTTTTGGTACTTAATGTTTTCTTTGAGTACATAATATATTCCGAGAACCAAAAGTATGTTCTGCTTTACCTATATTACTCTTTATTTTAAAGGATAACGATTCTAGTTTATCAAATTTTTAATTTAATAACTTTTGAGCTTAGACAATAATGAATGGATATTGTTATCCATTATAATAACTATTTAATTTAAATAATAATGGATGGATATTATTTTCCATTATTATCTAAATTAAATAGTTATTATAAGCTAATAAAAACTAGCATATAAAAACGTTCCCATTCGAAATGAATTAATTTTTGGCTTAGTTATGATTAATTTTCATACAACAATATAAAAACTTCAGTTTCCAAAATTCGCTTCCTTTCTTAGTGGTTCTATTTTTGTTTCTAGTCCCACATAATTTTATAAATTAATACAAATTATTTCGAATGCTTGTGACTATTTTTTCGCCCGCAGTGATTTCTATTTCGCGCCTTTCAACCTGAACAGCTGCAAGTCAGAGCCTTTATTTACACCTATAAAAACAAAAAAAAAAACTAAAAATGACAACAACAATCAACATAGGCGACAGGACACCACCAGCAGGGCAGGACGCTGACAGCCAGCGAGAACATGGAAAGTGTTTTAAAGAGCCGAATGTGTGAGAAACGCACTGGTGGCTCCAGGACACAGGACTCAGGATACCGCCACGTTTGTTTGGAGCGCATAAACAAATGGCGGCCCATGAATGACACGGACATGTGGCTGGGGGCTCGGGCTTGAGATTAGTTTTGGATTTGGGTGGTGAATTGGGCTCCAAGGATGTAGAGGGAGCTAGAGAGCCGTGCGTGAAACTTCCAACTACTGGAATCGCATGTGGATACGAGTGGTGGCCAGGAAACTGCTGGAACTCATAAAGTATTCATTAATTGGAAACGCGCGCCGGGCGCCGGACGCCACCACAAGTGACCAAAGTGAATCGGCTCGGCGAGGTAAAAACCGAGTCACTTGTCAATTTCGAAACTCAGTTTCGTTTCGGACGCTCGTCGAGGCGTACCTGCCCCGGTTTTTGTTGAACCCTACGCGGAAATCAGAGCAGAATCGAATCGAATCGAATCGAAATCAGGAGCCCGAAAGCATAAAAACCGGCAACGTCATGCAGTTCGTTGTGGTGCGTGTTGCCGACGATAAAACGCGAGAACAAGTATCCCAGAGATACCAGTAATAAATGTACACAAATTTATAATATATATACATATAGAATATACATAGGAGTGCTTACCGCGCGCGTAGTCATGGACGGACTCGGTTGCAGGGTGCAAATCATTTGTGGAATTCCACCGATTTTCGGTTAGAGTTCTGGGAAACTTCTGCGAAAGCTCCATATATATATATATTCGATATATATATATATATAATTCTGTAAAATACAATACTCTGAGTGAGTGCACGCGGGCGGGCGCGTTTGGGAAAACACAATTGCGAAAATTCAGCTATACTGGCCACCGAATGGATAATGGGTATTTGTTTAGACACAGGTGAGTAATGTGCGCAACGCCCCTCCCCGTTCCGGGAGATCCGTAAGCAGAGATTACCAATGCCTCTCCACACGGCCAAAAAGATAACAAAAAAGAACCCTAATGAGTCGCGGCCCGAACACGCCAGGGGGACTACTTGTAATACACAACTTTTCATTAGTTTTTTTTTTCTGGCAATGAATTTTAGATGAACCTAGGGAGCTTAGTTATAGTTTTAATTTTCGATTTGTAAAGCATACTTCTCAGCTGAGACTTGTGGTTGATCGAAGATGGTGCTGCATACTTTGCGGCATATACTTTTTGAATAAAGGAATGAAATATGTAAATAAAAACTAGTAAAAGTTTATTTATAAAAAAGGTTAGACATATTAAACTTACGCAGTTGGTTTTTCAAATAAATTAAATTAATAAATATTAAACATTACACTTTTATTATCGGGGAGCTACGTGAATTAGGGATTTGAAATCCCTTAAAGACATGACAAAAGATTCAAAATGTACACGGAGTTGGGAACCTCAAACTTTTCGACAGCTTTTTTAAATTAAATTTAAAAAAATCTCATGTACAAATGTTCTATATATTTTCCCCAAAAAAAAGGTGTATTAAAATACAACAATAAGACAAAGTTTTATGCGACTCAAAATAAAGCCATTATTATTTTCAAGTCTAATATTTCTTTAAAGCTTAAATTAATGCTTAGAAACTAAAAAAAACCCCTAACCTCCTGTTAATTAATTCCCGGTGACATATTCAATTGTCTACAATTCAAGGCACAATTGAAATTCAAAATTACAGCAATCAGTAGCTATGAAATTCATTCGCGAAAAACCATTAACTTTGACAAAACGATTTTACGAAATATATGTATACGGTTTCTATATATGTATCTGATTTATATGTCGTCCACAACACGATACTACCAAACATATATACGGATATTCCTCAATTTGTGTAAAGCAAAATAGGGACCTTGCAGCAACGCTATAATTTGTATCGGAACTTGGGCTCGTTGTCCACCAAGGCTGGCTGGTCCTTGGACATGTACGTTGACCACCAAAACCACACATAAATCCTAATATCCGCGTCACTCACAAAAACAAAAGGAAAACGAGAGCGAAGTGGAAATGGAAATGGAAATGGGAAACCCCGCGCCGGACAGGGACAGCAACAATAACAAAACATGTCAATTAAATAAAACTGCAGAAAAATCAATAAAAATGTCACAGAACCGAAGGGCTAGTGAAATTACAGGAGGGGGGCAACTAATAGGAGTGCGGGCACACCACATATATCGAAAGCTATAGAATCGGCTGCCAGGCCGCAGCTGATTTTCCATGAATGAATTCAGCGGTGACGCCATACTATTCTAGGCACGGTTGCCATACAATTAAATAATTGTTTAACATGTTTTAATGATGTGTTTCGCGATTTACTCCGCTTATTTTTCGTTCCCCCGTCGAGTGCGTGTGCTTCTGACACTAATTTCCTATTCCTGGCAAATGGCTTCCGGAGCTCTGAAGGCTGGCTAATGCTGAGTTAGCACGTTACCCGGGACCGGGATTCCTCGCACTAACTTGCCAACACATCCGGTTTCCGGTCGACAAATGGCGGTACTTTAGCAGCAGGGTCAACTGTTGCTTTTGTAGAGTATGTGAAGGACATCAATTAAAAAGTAGAAAGGAATGTAAAAAAGTTGGAAGGACATAAATTAAAAAATAGAAAAGACTATAAAACAGTTGGAGAATGTTGAGGGTTTTACAATTTTTAAACATTCTGGCTTCTCTGTGTTACTTAAAATGTTTTCTAAGAGTATAGAAAATATGAATGTGTCCCTAATCCTATTACCTATTTTGAGCAATTAAGAAGAAATATTTTTTATTTTTTGTGAAATACTTATAACTTATAAGTTGTAAGTCATGAGCTATGCTAATAAAGAAGAAGAATTTAAATGGGGTGGCCTTCAGGTTCATAAAATATTTTTCATCTAGACATTTACTTATTTTATTAATTTTAGGGTTAACGATCTAGATACATAAAATTAAATTAAAGATCTTGAAGACTCTAGTTTTTTTAAGTATTTAATTTATTAATTTTACAATTATCTTGGAAAGGGAAATAAAGTATCTCATTGCCATTTGAAAGTTTTTCTAAGCACAGCTGAAATACTCGACTTTACCTTTAGTATGATGAATTGTAATAAAATATAATATAAAATAACATATGGTTATATAAATTTCGTCTCTGATTTAATTTTTAATTAATAAATAATTTATTTAGATGCCAGCGCGGCACAAGATACCGGCGAACAAGGCAACGATTGGAGTCATACACGGAATCGGAATGCCCAAAATGCTGGCGACTTGGAGGCCGCCGCGGCGGCGGGAAGATTGGGTTCGGCCAATGTCGGCGCTATCGATATGCAAAATGCTGGAAAAATCAAATTCGATCCGCCCAAAGTGCCAGTGATATTTGTTTTAGGCGGCCCAGGTAGTGGCAAGGTCACCCATTGCGATACATTCATGCAGGAGCGACGCGGTGTAACGCACATCAATATGATGGATCTGCTTCAGCAATATGCAATGGGAAATGGTAAGATTTATGTTAATTTTAATTTTAATTTAATTTTTTAATAAGATTAAAGAGTTAAGTTTCTATAAAAGTTGCTTATATTTAGCAAGACTCTTAAGACTCTTCAAGAAAAAGTATTTGCTAAGCTTAGAATCAATCTTATTTTCGGTAAAATCGATAGATTTTTATAGAATTGGTAATCGAAAATGTTAAGCTTTCTAAAATTTTAATTTTAACCTAATTTTATATGAGAATATAGAGTTAGACCTTTATTAAAACGGTTTTTCGTCGCAATAATGCCAAATACTTTTCAAGAAAACGTACTTTTGAGGCTCAGAAATAAACTTATATAACAAGAAGCCGAGTTCTGTCTATAACTTTTCTATATTTTTATACAATACTTAAATAAAAACTAATATACAGTTGAGTCTATTAAAAATTAATTTCAATTTTTTTTATATATTTAAAACAAGTAATAAAGTTCGTTTTAAAATTTCTAAAAATTGGATTCCCTCAGATAAACCTTTCAGTGAGTTTTCGGACATATAAAATTAAACTACAAATTTATTTTAGGCACAATATATATTTGAATTTATTGAAGATAATATTAAATCGGTAAAATATGTATACATATGTTACATAGATCTCGAAATTTAAAAATCTGCTTTTAGATAGACTATAAATTTATAAAATTAGTGCGTTAGTGCGTAGTGCGTTAGGCGTAAATTGATCAAATTTCTAAATTATAAATGTTACTTTTATTTAAAAAAAAGAATAAAACAGAAACAAAGTCAGATCAAGATGTTTTCTATTCCTTTTCGGGCATTCATGAAAGAATTTAGCTTAATGCAAATTTTTGGTGTATTCTAAAAAGATGATCGAAAATAAATAAAATTAAGAAAATATGTAGAAGGACCTTCTCTTAAAAAAGAGGCTTTTACATCGTTATAGAAAGATACTTAATTAATGTTAAAATAATTAATACAATAATAAAGATTATAAGAGTTTGTATATTTTAAATATTTATTAAATAAATTTTATTTCCCTCTTAATAAAATTCCCCTTATTTCTCCAGACATGCAGGACTTTTCGCAACTATCGTCGAAAACAGTCACCGAGGTGCTGATGTTGGAAATGAAAATGGCTCCAGCTGCCAAAGCATACCTGATATCGGGATATCCACGCTCCATGCGCGACGTTGTCGAGTACTCGGAGAAGGTAATATCCTTTCTTTCTTTCCACTCGTCCAGCCAATTTGCGCTGTCTTCCCCCTTAGCCGAGTCCTTTATTTATTTGTTACGAAGCCATTTTTTTGTTGCCGCACTCTTTATATTTACCCAGTAAATTGCTGCCGAGCTATTTGAACTAATTAACTGGCAAATGGGTCGCCTTTCGGTGTGTGTGTGTTGTTTGGCCATAATTTCCATGGATTTACAGCCAAGCCAAGCTCACATTCACAGTGTGATACATATGCGAGTGCTAATTGGACAGTACTTGGAGAGTTCCGAGTAACCAGTCACACGAGGCGCTAACTATAGCATATTGGCCTATAATTGTCAAAAGTAGGACATTCTTCGAGGAAGCAACCACATTATTTAGAGCCTTTGCTCAACATTAATCTTTTCAATGATTCGTTTTTATTCTTAACTACAGATACAAGTCGTGAATGGGGTGATTCTAATATCCTGGCGTCAATCGGTTCTACAGAAACAAATCGATTATGGGGCCAAATTAGGTCATGTAGTACTCTCCTTAGCCAAAATGGAATTGGAAAATTTCTTTAAAAATGTGATGCCAGTCGCTGATTATTTTGATCAGAGTGACATGCTGTTGGCCGTAAGTATTAACTATATAAACTATAAATTATAGAAATAAAATAAAGATTTCCCCCAAATTTCACTTACAGGTTAATGGCGAGCGTGCTCCCACTGAGGTGTACAAAGACTTTCGCACCGCCGTCCTCGACATACTCAGCACCCTCGAGAACCAAGAGGCGGTGATGAACGGAGTTACAGGTATGGGCAGAGGGGTGCATGACATACCCGGCAGTATAGTTAGCGTTGACACCGCTCCAAGTCAAGCCCAACAAGCGACTCAAATTGCAGAAGGCAGCGCCATTAATGTGGCCAGAATCACCACCAATACCACCACCACGGACACCGATACCACCGGCACCGTTCTGGCCAGGGACCTGGCCATGGATCGGAGCGACGGTGGCCGGAATGTGGCGGTGTCTGCCTTGAAGATGGACACCACCAGTGCGGATGACGATAGCGGTGTGGTTGTTACCAAGCAGCCAACATTGCGTCCCGGCTCGGATGATTCCGGTCTGCCGCCCATTATCTGGGTAATCGGTGGTCCGGGCAGCAACAAGGCCACGCTCTGTCTCAAGGCTGTGGGCCTGAACCCGGGCTGGGCACACATCAGGTGGGTTTTCTATAATGTCATTATAGAAAACCTTTGTGACAAACCTAGTTACCTTTTATAATCCTTTATTTCCAGTGTGGGTCGCCTTTTGCGCAATATTACGGACTCAGCACCACGTGCCAATACCGAGAGCTATGCCGTTAAGGAGTCCTTGGCCGCCGGGGATATGGCGCCGGAAAAGTCGCTGAATCAGTTGCTAGAGAGTAATCTGCGCCTTTTAAGGGATAAAACTGGAATCATTATAGATGGCTATCCAAGGAATTTGCAGCAAGTCAAGTACTTTGAGAATAAGGTAATCTATCAGTTCTTTAAGTTTTAAATTGCAATTTAATTGTAAATTATTCCCTTTTTTCTCCTCCCAGTACAAACAACGCCCGCCCATTATCCTGCTCGATTGCTCCAAGCTCCAACTGGGCAGAGGACGTATTGACGACACTGTGTCTTCATTCCGGCGGCGTCTCGAGCTTTTCCGCGAGCAAACGCTGCCTATGCTCAAGATCCTGGATACAAGCAATCGTCTGCAAATCGTGAGTTGTCATCCAAGGTTGAAGGAATACAATTCACATCAATTTACTTCCCAGGTCGATGGCGATACGGATAGTCCGTCGGTGCAGCGCGAATTCGAGCGTCTTATCCGGAATCACATTCAACGGCTGCTGAACAAGGGCGATAATCCGGATGACTCGGCTCCACTGGGTGACCAAATGATGCGCAACGAGCAGACCGACGCCATTCTCCATGACTTGGAGACCAATGTGCCTGGGGCAGTGCCCACGATTAGTCACCATGTGAGCATGATGAACGGACACCTGAAGAACCGGGGCAGTGCCTTGGGCAGTGGAAAGCAGCATCCTGCCCAAATGATGAACGGTCATGTGCCGGGAAGACCCGGAACCGGAAATGTTACTCAGCCCGTGCCCGTTGATTTCCGGCACATGCTCGAGGAGGCCGAGCGATATCCGGTCGACTCGTATATGTAGATGTAGTCCGTTTCGTAATCAAGTTTTATAGTTTTATAATGGGTAAGCTAGGGTAAGCGTATTGTTAATGCTGGTTTGTTGAGTTTTCGTATTTCGGTGCGAGGGACCAATATGTTTGCGAGAGTCCTGCTTAGGCTAAGGTTTAGAAGAATTTAATTCTATATCATACATTCACTAGAGATTTACACGCAATTCGGATTAGCCTAAGAGTGCTTTTATTGGAGGCTCCAAATGTAATTGAAAGTTAGACATATAAACTTGAACGAATTCAATAAAAGCAGAGAGTCCAAATATAGTCCATTAAGTAGTTTGTTTAGCTTATTTAAGCTTCAAAAAGCAGAATCATTGATGAATCATTGATGAAACATTGATGATTCGTTGATGAATTCCTCTTTTTTCTATTTTCGGTTAAGCAAATAATGGGTATGCTTGAAAAACTCCTTAAAAATTTTTTTATTTACCTTACATTCTCATTTAACAAATTTAAATAATGTTAGCTCTGAATCAGCCTGGTTGAGAAATTAGGACACAAAAAGGAATACACTTCAAATCAGGCCTCAGGTTTGTACGTCATCCAGTAATCCATCGAAGGGTCCTTGACTTTGGGAAAACAGAAGCAAAACTTCTTAGCAGTCCTGTCCTTCACGCAGTCCGAGGGATTGGTGTCGTTTAGGCTAATAATATCCTTAATTTTCCAATCCGACAATTTACCCGAATCAATGTTAAAGCGGCCTGTGGACGCAAAGACACCCTCGGGTACAGTGCGAACCTGCAGACGGAATGTCATGATGGGTCCATTAGGGGAGCTATCCAAGCTCCGCTCCACGTAGTCCAGGTGAGTGAGTCGCAGCCGCTGGCAATGTTGGTTGTATTCGTTCCTCAGCATCCAAAAGTTGATGACGGAGACTAAGGTCTTGGCCAAATGGTAGGCATTCAGGTCGTTCGGTATGATGGCGAACTCATTGCAGGCGCACGGATGCAGCCCGATGCAGGCCTCCTCGCAGGTGCGGTTTAAGGACCCTAAATGGAGTAAAGACCGGCTGTTGCGGCAATTTGGCAGGGATGGCAGCTGCTGGGGGATGGAGGCCCGCAGATTGAGTATGTGCTTCAGGGTGAGGTAGAGGTCGAAGGGCGTGGTGAGGCGATTGCGATTGGCGAGCAAGTTGCTAGCAAACTCCGGATAGGTCCAACGGAACCACGGTGGCAGGTAAATGTGCAGCATGGGCAGTCGTTCCTCGAGGAACCCGTCTGTGAGATCAGCCAGTTCACCGATCGTTTGTCCCTGATCGCTCAACAGGATCACAATGGCGCGTTCAAACACTTTGTGCTCGCGCATCAGCTTCAGGTGCTCCACTAGCCTTTCGTCGAGACTCGTGGGTCCGTTGAGGTAATCGTGGGTAACGGTGGAGCTCCAAAATACCCCAAACCCTGGCTGATCCAGCTCCTCGATCACTCGCTGGGCGAACTGCATGCAAAAATCATACAAATAAGAGACGCTCTGGCGTCTGCCAAGGCAGTACTTGAACCCAAATTTGTTGACGGTGCTCATGGATCGATCGATATCCTCCAGCAGAGTGCGAAGATCGTAGTCAGTGCGAAACTCCGCAGGATTAGGAAACTTCAGACTGTCTGCCCCAAAGGCAGTCAAGTAGCCAGCTTCCTTGTACCATTTCCATATCAAAGGATAGCGCTGTTCGCAGGCCTTTTCCCAAAGTACGCCGCCCAAGAGGGCGCAGAGGTTGAAAAACGCATTGTCCCCCGCCTTGTTGTATCCCTCCATCTCGACCCAGCCCTCCTGATTGACGAACTCCGCTGTCTTCGGCATACTGCGTTTGAAATTCATCCGTGAAATACTGTCCACTCCGAGGATTATCACACTCGGTCTCCTTGTCAATGGATCCTGCTCCGTGCGCGCTTTCCGGTAAGGCACCTGGACTATAGGAAAGGCATCCTCTTGGATAGTCCTTGTGGAACTCAGAGTGACACACTCGGCCACAATGCCTGCAAGCAGCGAGTTAATGACGGCCACCTTTTGAAAGCTCTTCCAAGGGGTATTCCTGACGAGTGGCGAGTTATAGAAGACCAAATATATAGATTGTTCGATCGTCTTACGTGTCATTCGTAGCTTCTCTGTAGCTGCAGCTGTACTTGGGTAGATTTGGTTCCAGTTTTGCGACCATAGCTGTGTCCAGCTGCAGCCGATATCGCTGCAAGTTTTGATCAAATTTTAGGGAGAAAATAGATCCGTCGTTGCTGCAGTTACTCAACTTGACAGGCTTCGGAATGGCTAATGCCTCGCTGGAGAAGGGATCCGCATATGGCATCTTGCACTTGGAATTCGACACAAAGAACCGACTGGCCAGCTTCCTTCGCCACTTCCTGCGCTGAACAACGCTCAAGGAGTCCAAGTCCTCTTCAAATTCTTCCGTCTCCTCAATTGGGGTCTCTTCGGCGATCGTTACCTCCTGTTCCTCGGCTGTCATAATACGCTCATAGAAGAGCATTAAGCGCTTCATGTGCGGCGATTCCGTCGTTGTTGATGGGGCTTCTATTACATGGCTGCTGGGTTCCACCTCAATGGGTACTTTCTTGGTGGTCTTGGCCTGAGTGTAGTGGTTGATCCATATAATGGCCAACAGAGTAGCAAAGAACATAAATATGTATTTCTTAAATTTTAATATTGACCTGCGTCTCATTGTGGGTTCCATATTCCAGGAAATTTCTAAACTAAAAAACTTGGACCGATGAATGAAAGAACTCTGAGTTTTCATACAAAAAAATTTATTTAAACAAAGTATAAATTATAAATAAATTACAATTTAAGTTGGAAATCTTTAAGACTCCCGGCAAATGCAGAATTTCTTGGCCATTTCATCTTTCACACAATAAGAGTCGTTGCTAAGGGGTCCAAGCCGAGTGATCATCTTCAACGGGATGGTGACAAAAGTGGTATCCTTGTTGCTTTCAACCATAGAGCAAAACCTGGTTCCATACGGTTTAGTAGTAAACATCAGATGAAAGGTCTCAAGCCCACTGGGAGAAGGCACTATTTCTCCCTGTCTACCAAAGTGAAGTTGACGCTCTGCTTTTAGGACTTGGTTCAACTCCATTAGATGGCACTTCTTCTCAACATTTAGCCGCTTCAAGTACTTGTTCATTTGGTGCACAACCACGTGGGCTATTTTTGCAATAGAGTCCCCAATAGGCACTCTCAAGAAGAGCTTGCAGGCACACCATTTTGCAGGAATTGAGGCATCATCGCAACTGCGAACCCTCGGGAGTTCCTTCAGGATCGACTGACATTTAAAAGTGCTCTCATTGAACCATATTCCCGGATGTGCCTCTTCTATCAACTGTCTTACTCCTAGGTACAGATCGCAACTGGAGCTCAGACGATTCCTATTCAATTGCAACGCCTTCACTTTCGATGGGTGGGTCCTCCGATACCAACGAGGCAAGTAAATGAGCAGCATGGGCAGTCGCTCCTCCAGAAATCCAGAGGGATGATCCACCAAAGGCCCGTGCCTTGAACCACGATCACTGACCAAAACCACAATGGAGTCTTTGAAGAGTCCGAACTTCTGGAACTGCTCCAGGTAACGAACGAACAGCTTGTCCAAATTTCTACCTCCCCGGAAGTCGTTGTGGGTGAAGCTACTTGTCCAGAAAACACCGAAGAGCGGCATTGGTAGCTCAAGGACATATCGTTGGATCAGTTGCTTAGCAAAGTCAAAGACGTAGCTAAAGCTGTGCCGCCTGCCCAGGCAATATCCGAATTTGCTAACCGTTTTAAGGTACTTCTCGATGGCGACCAGGAAGGGATGCAAGTTAAAGTCTACCGAACCCATTCCGAGGTGGTCAGAGGTCACGTCCTCGGCATATGCTGTGAGGTAACCCGCACTCCTGAAGTGTTCCCACAGCAGGGTTAGGTCGTTAAGGCATGGGGGTTTTCTGGGATCACAAAACGGTTGCTCTTTCCAAGGAGTTTTATCCGTCACACTGTTGTATCCTTCCATCTCATACCATCCCTCCTGACGAACGAACTTCGAGGTGAGCGGCATGGTCCTTCGGAAGTTCATTCGCGACATGCTGTCAATCCCAAAGATTAACACACTCGGCTTCGAGGCATTCCTTTTGGCATTCGTCTCTTCGTAGCGATTCCTCGGATGTTGCACAAAGGAGAAGGCATCGCGCTGCAACACTAGGGACGTGTTCCCTAGCGCATGGCACTCGACAATAATACCTAGAAAATGACTGGGCACTATCCAATCCGGATTAAAGTGTATTGGCTTTGATCTGCAATAAATTCATTAATATTTATTAACTTTACATTAAAAATTGCACATACTGAACAGATGAGTTCTCCGATTTGGAATGTATCTCAATATACGTGCAACGAAAAGGGAAATAGCTTGCAAAGTACTTCTCAGCCACTGTTTTATTCAGGTTTAACCTATAACGCCTTCTGGTACGATCATAGGTAACTCTAAACAAATCCGGTTTATCGGAGCAGGTCTCGATTTTCAGTGGTTTCCACTTTAGGAACTCTTTTGCAAATGGATTTACATATGGAATCTGGCACTGAGGATTAAGCACAAAGAATCTCCAGGATCTCCGTCTGAGAAGCCTAATTTTATGAAGGTAAATTTTTGGATGCCATTGGGTTACGTCGGTAGTTGATGTTGTCGAATTGCTGATATTGTCACTTGCGAGAAAAAACAGCAGCACAAAGAACACCAAACCAAGGCAGAGCCTTCGACAAAAAACACAAAACATATTTATTTGTTTGTCTTTTTAGACATTTTTTGTTAAATTGAGCATGGCACCCTAAAATATGACAAATCAGATTTTAAAAAGTATTTATTAAATAACCAAGAATGTTATAATTTAAATATAATTGAAAGGTCCAAAGATTGAACTTTAATACGGTTTAATATAAGAATCAATAATAAGTTAAGTATGTATTAATTTTTAGTTTGTAAAGGAAGGTCCTTCGACCTGACAAACCTTAAAGAAACCCCAAAAGACAACTTAAATCGTTGTAGTTTCATTATGTGTAAATATGTATTTATTTAAAGACTACAATGCGATTATAAAAATATAACAATTACTTTTTCTTTTTCAATATAAATCTACTGGTTTCGTGTTCTTAAATGTTATTGTCAGAAATTTATTTTCGTCATAAAATTCGTCTTCGCGATCCTCCTTAAATTCGTACTTAACCTTCCTCACTCTTTTTACCCTTTGTTTTTGATGAATTTTCAAAAATTTATCCTTGCGGCAGAGACAGAATTTCTTTGCCACAACGTCCCTGACGCAGTACGACTGATTGCCGTACGAATTGAGACGACTGATCATATCGATTTCATTATGCACAATCGAATGATTGTAGTTGCTCAGAATAATTGACCGAAACGTTGCGTCATTCGGATGTGTGGAGAAGACCAGGGCGAAGGTTTCCAAGCCATTGGGAGCAGCCACTTCGTTGCCCGAATCACTAAAGTGCAACTGTCGGTCCGCCTTCAGGACCTCGTTTAGCGTAATCAGATGGCAATCGCCATCCACATTTAGCATCCTTAGAAACCCATTCATCCGATCGACCGTCAGCTTGGCAAGTGCATCGAAGAATGGCGATACAGGGACATCTACGAAGGCGTTGCACGTACACCAGTGCTCGGCAATTCCGGCCTGGGCGCAAGTCCTGTTCCTGGGCAGCACCTGGAGCAGCGAGCGAACAGTATGGGGGCGAAATATGTGTGGGAAAACAACTCGTGGGCGAATCTGCTTGATAATGTGCGTGAGGCCCACATATAGATCAAAATTGGAACTCAGGCGATGCCTATTTAAATTTAGCGCCCTGGCAACTCGGGGGTAACGTTGTCGGTAGCACGGCGGCAGGTATATGTGCAGCATGGGCAGTCTCTCTTCCAGGAAGCCAGTTATGTGCTCGGCCAGCGGTCCGAACCGCGACCCATGGTCACTGAACAGGATCACGATGGACTTTTGGAACAGGCCGTACTCCTGGAACTGCTCCAGGTAACGAGCGAACGGCTTGTCCAAATTTCGGCCACCCTGAAAGTCGTCGTGGGTGGCGCTACTTGTCCAGAACAGGCCGAAGAGCGGCTTTGGATCCTCCAGGACGAATCGTTCGATCAGCTGCTTGGCATAGTCAAGGACGTAGGTGAAACTGTGTCTCCTGGCCACACAATAGTTTTGTCCTCTGAACTCTTTGGTACTCATTGCTTGTTCTATGACCAAAAGAAAGTGTCGCAGGTAAAAGTCAACCGGTTGACGGGCAAAGCCATAATTCATGTAGTTAAACGTGGAAATGGTGGCGAGATCCTCGGCATAGGCTGTTAGGTAACCGGCGTGGCGGAAGTGGTCCCAGAGATAGGTGAGCCTGTCCAGGCAACCCTCCTGCCTCACATCACACTTGGAGCGCCATTGTTTCGGCGTCCGACCCGTGAGCACGGCCAGCAAGTTGGGGAGTGTGTTGTCGCCCACCTTGTTGTATCCTTTCATCTCGTACCATCCCTTTTGGCGCACGAAGTTCGAGGTGAGGGGCATGGTCCTTCGGAAGTTCATACGCGACATGCTGTCGATCCCGAATAGAAAGACATTGGGGTACTTGGCACCCCTTCTCGCGTCGCTCTTCTCGTTGCGATCCCTTGGATACTGGACGAAGGAGAAGGCATCACGTTGCAAAACCCGTGACGTATTCCGGACCTCATGACACTCGACAATCACACCAAGAAAGTGAGCCGGTACAAGCCAATCCTGATCGATATACACTGGGTTCCCTAGACTGTAAGATAGGTATTATTTAGTTAGATTTAAGCCTCGAAAGGATTGCATAAATACTCACAAGGCCGTTGTGTCGGTTGGTCCAGAACATACCTCCTGGTAGGTACAAGCAAAGTTCTCATAACTCGGAAAGTTCTTCCGAGCAACCTCTTCGTTCACGTGCAGCCTATACTGTCGTTTAATAGGATCGTAGAAAACGCTGATCAAATCCGAATCATTTGAGCAGGATATAAACTTTGGGGGCCCAAACCCCATAAAGCTCTTGTCAAACGGATTAACATATGGAATCTTGCACTGCGGGCCAAACACAAAAAAGCGTTTCTCAGGCTGTTTCTGAGACCGTTTCTTTACAGGACCTTTACTCCTTAGGTTACTTCCATTTGCATTGATTTTTGTGACGAGTTTTGTAGAAAATATTTGGAATACAGCTATTGATTTGAGCCTGAAGTCTTCGTGTCTCTGGTTAAGCAGAAAAAAGGATAGTAAAAGAAGTAAAAAAACGAATATGCTAAGCGTACGAGCGTTGTACCGAAACATTGTAATATTTATTAAATTTTATAGTTTTAGAGTTGATTCTGATTTACAGAGCGAAGCAGACTGCTTTATTTATAAAGAAATTGTGTCAAAGTCTCTGAGAAAGATTATTCTCCTCAGTGCCACATCCTTGTAGGAATGATCCTCGGACTATGTGGGTTACATTTATATAAACATAATATTCTTGTTATCCCTATTCCTTGACGGAAAGCTTCCCCCCGAGTAGCAGCTAAGAATGTTAAAGATATATTTCAAAAAGAGCATTGGGTGTTTAAATGCAGAAAAACCTTTAGAAAATAGAGCTCCCTAAAGTTATTAACCTTTAAACACAAAAATGAGAGATCCCCTATAACGATAAGGAATAAGAATGTTACTTCCAAGAAATGTTATAAGTATCTCAAATGTCAACACTTGTTCCATGTACGCAAAGATTGAAAAACAACGCCTCTTCTAAATATTAGATTGTCGATTGTTCTTCGTTCATATGAGCAATGATATGATTAATTCTTTGTATTTTTTTATCACTAGACTAAAAGCAGAGCATGTATACTTATATTAATTTTCTATCTAAGATTCGTTAGTAGGTTCTTAAGTATAGATTACTCCGACAAAGCACTATAGCAAATGCAGTAAAGTTTGGCGAGTTTATCATCGATGCAGAGTGAGTCCTCCTTGTAGGAGTTTGTTCTGCTGATTTTCTCCACATTTACTTCGGCATTTTGGGTGACGTTATTGTAGACAACGGTGGCCTGAAAGTCGGCACTGTTCTGGTAAACCTTGAATTTGACCCGATAGACGGCCGTCTCCATCTCCCCAAGATCGGCGTATAAGCTGATGTCCCTGAGACCCTTGATCTCGGTTTTGTGGACAAAGTGTAGCGTGAGATTGCTGCACAGGCTGCTGAGATTCTTGTCCACAAAGTACTCGTTCATGCGATCAATCACACTCTCTGAGATGGCATCGGTCCAGTCCTGGCCACTGATGGGTATGTAAGAGTCGCAGGTGCAATAGTGATCCTCAATTTCCGCATCCTCGCAGGATCGGTCCTCGGGCAGCGGGTAGAAAAGGGACTGGCAGGTGGGGCAGTCGAAGGCCTGCGGCAGAGTAGGACCGTCCGGGGTTCCCCCAATCTCGATGATGTGCTTCAGCGTATTGTGCAAGTCAAAGTTGGAGCTGAGTCGATGCTGATTCAGGTCCAGGGCCTGGGCGTATGTGGGATATGTCTCGCGGAACCAAGGCGGCAGATATATGAACATCATGGGCAGTCGCTCCTCTAGGAAGCCCTCCTTCAGCCTGGTCAATTTTCCAAAGCGTGAACCGTGATCGGCGAAGAAGATCATGATCATCTCCTCGAATGCTCCTTCCCGCTTGAAATCGAGGAGATCCCCAAGCACCTTGTCCTGCATAGCGGATGGCAGGAAGGGATCGTCGTGGCTGAAATGATTTGACCAGAACATGCCCCAAATGGGACGTTCCTGAACGAACCTATGGGTAAACTGCCGCCCATAGTCGTAGATATATCGATTCGCCAGCCGCCGGCCCAGACAATACCGCATATAATCACGATCCGGCAGACGATACACCGGCAATTCGGATTCCAGAGCCTTCAGCAAGGGCCGGAAGTAGTAGTCCATGGGTTTCTTTGAGAAGCCCGGCTTCAGGTAGTTAAAGTGATTCGAAAAGCTCTCGTCCTCCGCATAGGCCGTCAAGTAGCTGGCGTTCTTGAAGTACTTCCAAATCATTGGCATCTCATCCAGGCAGCCGGGCTTGTCCGTGTCGCAGAGCTGCTCCTTGGCCGCCTCGACCGAGTAGCCGCTGAGAATAGCAAGGATATTGGGGAACGAGTTGTCGGCCACCTGTGAGATGATTCTTTTATTTATTAATGTTATAAAAATGCAGAGACACAGTATGTATCTGTGATCAAGTGACATGGTTTTATAGTTCCTATGTGTTCTATTTAACTTTACATTTATCTTATAAATAACTATTTGTCTGCTGTTTAGATGTAATTGCAATAAAATTAAAAAAAACTAAGTACATACTCATGCTAGATGCAAACTTTTAACTATGTTCAGGTGTCAATAATGATTTATATTTAACAATTAAATAAAATGCAATGCTTAAGGCTGTTTGCAAACATCTTTCTAATGTCCGAAAGTAATGAGTGCTTCATCTTTCTTTAACTTTAAGAAACCATTATCAATTAGTATTTTTATATCTATTTTATATACCTTTGAGTTGGCTTATCAAAGTAGAAAAAGGTAACGATATGTAACTGTCATTAAATATATTTGATTAATGGGAAAACTAAACTAAATAAAACTCGTTGCTAGGCAAGTAACTAAATAAGAAAATGAATGAAAAATTCCCAGAATTTCAATAATTTTGTCATGTTTCACTATTCATAATCTATATGAAAATGTTATCAAGTTCTATTTCAATAGCTTCTCTATTGAGATAACATTTTGAGACAGATTGTGAATAGAGAAACATTATAAAATATTATAAAAATTCTAGAAAAGCTATTGAAATAGAACTATATAACAATTTGAGATAGAGAATAGAGAAGCTATTGAAATAGAACTTTATAACATTTTGAGATAGATTGTGAATAGAGAAACTAAGCATGCAAATATCGAATTTTTTATAGAGTCAAAATTAATTATATATCCTTTAACATCCTTTTCTGTACTCCCAACTTACCTTATTGTATCCCTGCATCTCGTACCATCCGTCGCTTTGCAGGAAGCTAAAGACCTTGGGCATGGTGCGTCGCAGATTGATGCGGGATAGCGAATCGATGCCGTACATGATCACACTGGGCTTCCGGGCGGCCAGCGGTTCCCTGAGGTTCCTGGGCAGCGGCTGGTACTGGACAAAGGTGAAGGCGTCCTTCTGCAGGAGCACCTTGGGCTCCTCGGCCGTGTGGCATTCAACAACCATACCCTCCACGTGCTGCGGCACCACATAGCCGTCGGTGAAGTACTTATTCGCCTTGAGACTGCTCAATGGGAAGCAATCGTTAGCGTATAGATATCGTATTGACTGAGGGGATTCACCATATATCTTACTTGTCATAATTATCTACTTTCTTTCCGTACTTAATTTCCCGGTAAAAACAATTGTACTCGGATTCGGTGTAGTTCATTAGTTGCTGAGCAACTTCCTCATCGATGTGAAGGATATATCTTTGCAGCAAAGAGCTGTACTCGGTGGACACTAGATCGCTTTCGTTCGAACAGGTGATCAGTATTTGCGGCTGATAGATCTTCATAACCTCCGCGTTAAAGGGTTCTACGAAGGGAATATAACACTGGGAGGTATTCACAAAATACTGCTGCGGTTTTGGTTTTATTTGGAGAAGAACTCGCGATCGCGGTGAGGCAGAGAGTGGTCTGAGTTGATCCTCTGAACTTTCACTGCCAGAGTGGATAATGTAAACAAGGACTAGCAGGAGACAGCACATTCCCAGGAGCTTGTAAATCGGATGACCGGTTCGGAATCGCGACTCCATGTTGCGTCTTCGGCAAATACAATCCAACTGAAGCAGCGCGTAACGGGTTGTCCCGTCAACAGGTTTCCGCTAACAGAACACACGCGCAGCGTTATCATGGCGCTGGGCAGGCACAGGTGGTTGGAGACCCCCCCGTGCGGAGTTTGGAATTGCTCGAGCTTCGATATCGTGGGCAAGGTCAGGCACAATGTATTATATTTATCTAGATAACAAGCAGTTAAGATTTCTGAATATAATATGGAATATATATGTCTTTTAAAAACTACAATTGTCATCAAAAAACTAAAAATACCTTTCAAGTAAGTAGTTAAATTAAAGACTTTATGGGAAAAGAAAGACTCTTTAAGGATTGTGCATTGTCCTTAATATTAATCAATAAATGAAATGAAAAATATAAATTTTGTGTCTAGTTTTTAGTAGATTTTCTTGACTCCAGCTTCTGGGATCACTTATGACTGAGTCTTAGCTCAGATTCCAAATTTGTTGAGAATGTGTAAAGATTATCCTATATTTATTTTCCCCAAAGAAACATTATGGTTAAAAATGAAACTCAACGTTTAAACTAATTATTCACTTTACACATTTTATTTATTCACAAAAGAATATCAATTACAATTACAACAAAATATATATATATATATACTCTTGTGACACTCAAGTCCACATCTTATCCAGACAAATGCAATATAGCTTTATGATCTTATCGTGCACGCACTCGGAGTCATTTCCATACATATTCGTGCGACTGATGAGCTCCACGTTGAGCTCGAGGGCCTCCGTCTCCCTATTATAAAGCGTTGTGGCAAAGAACTCACCGAAATTCTGGTGCACCTGGAACTTGGTGTGGTAGTGTCGCAGTCCGCCCGTCAAGTTGGAGTCCCCATCGAAGTTGTCCACTCGCTGCTCGGTGGCATTGACAGCTCGCAGGGTGAGATTGCTGCAACGTTGCTGCACATTGTGCTGCCAGAGATACTGGTTAATGCGCTCCACCACCTGGCTGGCCATCCTCCAAGTCCAGGTCGCCTCCTCGACCTCCTCGTACTTGTGGCAAGTACAGTAGGGCTCGGCAATGGCCGCCTGCGAGCAGCTGCGGTTCTCGGGCAGCGGCAGCAGAAGCGACTGGCACTGGGGGCAGTCGTGGGACCAACCCCTTGCCACTCCATTGATGTTTAAGATGTGCTTCAGGGTATTGTACAGGTCAAAGTTTGAGCTAAGCTGATGCTGATTTAGATCCAAAGCTCTCACATAATTGGGATATTTCTCACGGAACCAAGGCGGCAAATAGATAAACATCATCGGAAGTCGCTCTTCGAGGAAAGCCTCCTTCATCTTCATCAGCGGTCCAAAGCGGGCGCCATGATCCGAGAAAAATATCATGATCGTATGCTCAAAGGCCCCGTCCTTCTCAAAGTTCAGGAGATCCGTTAGGACCTTGTGCTCCATGGATGAGAGCATAAAGACGTTGTCGTGACTAAAGTGATTGGACCAGAACATGCCCCAAATCGGGCGTTCAGCCACAAAGCGTTGCATGAACTGGCGGCAATAGTCGTAGATATAGCTATTTGCCAGTCGCCGGCCCAGGCAGTACTTCATCAGACAATCCGGGCAGTACTTCACCTCAGTTTGGTTCTCCAAAGCGACCAGGAAAGGCCGGAAGTAGTAGTCGGTGGGCTTCACGGAGAAGCCTGGCTTCATATACGTAAAAGTATTGGCAATCTGCTCATCCTCTGCATAGGCCGTCAAGTAGCCGGCATTCCTCATTTCCTTCCAAATGAATGGTATTCTATCCAAGCAACCCTCGAGATCAGTGTCGCACACCTGAGTTTTTGCCGTTTCCGGTGAATAGCCAGTGAGTATGGCAAATATATTGGGAAAGGAATTATCAGCGACCTAAAAATGGGTTTAAAAGCATATATTTAGGATTCCAGAAATAAGTTCTGAAGACATATACTTTCCTTATTATAACCCTTCATTTCGAACCAGCCAGGCGACTTTAGGAACTCGTGTACCATGGGCATGGTGCGACGCAGATTCGTGCGTGACACGGTGTCTATGCCATACATTATAATACTGGCCAGACGATCTGGCACTGATTTTAGGGACGGCCTTTCGGGTTTCTTCTGGTATTGCACAAGCACAAAGGCATCCCTTTGCAGGACTATTTGCTCGTCTTCAGTTGCGCATTCCACCAGCATACCCTCGACATCTAAGGGAACCCTAAAGTCCTGATTGAATCGAGTTTTGTTCCCTAAACTATGCTTGAAAAAATGTTGTTGTCTTATAAAATACTACACATTAGTTAAGGCACAGATTTACCTATCGTAGACATCAGTTTTGCGACCGTAAATAATTTTCTGGTAGAAACAGGCAATGGCTTTCTCTCCCACCTTCTCGTGGATCACTTCCTCGTTGATGTGAAGCACATACTGATTGTACAAGCTGTCGTAGTGCACCGTAATTAGGTCACTTTCATTGGTGCAGGGCATAAAGGGCATCGGCTTGTATACCTTCATTACCTCGGCATTAAAGGGCTTTACATACGGCATTTGGCACTTGGCGGAATTCACATAGAATCTTTTCTCGATTTTATTAATATCCCTAATTCTAACTTTAAACTTTTCCATATCTTTGGACCAGAGCATTTTCAACACGATTACAAAAGAAAGAACTGCGAAGCACCAGAGATAGAGAGTCAGAAGCCGCATCATTGTCGATTTATCAAATAACTAATGTTGAAAACTTTTCAACGAATCGGACGAATAAACCGAGAAAAATCCATTTCACAGTGATTATACCATATTCCTCGAGAAATACGTGACTAATTAGTTGAGAAAATTGGTCTAGGTACTTTTCTATTGTACACAGAGTTTCTCGTTCTTAAATTTACCATAAAAATAGAGAGGGAAAGCTTAATGAAAAAACGAGATAGAACACTCTATTTTAATATAATTTATGTTTAAAATTAAACGAAGAAGAACTAAAAAGTTATGTTAAGTCCGAAACTTGTTAAAATACATTTTTTTACAAACGGTTATTAGCTTCCTTAACTTTGCAGACTAAATATAGGGTTTAAAAGCTTTAATGATTTTTATATTTATGACTTTAGTTTCTTCTTGACAAAAATAATTATCTAGAAGAACCATTTGCATTTGTTTTGCCAAATGTAAATTATTGCAGGTATTAAAACTTTAAACAATTTCCCTTTCAAAAGTTAGAATTTGTTTTCCCATCATTGCTGACATCCCAAAAGTGTTTCCCTGTCACTTTTCTGGTTGTTTTAAGTATTTTAACATTTTGTGCTAAGATAAAGGGTACACAGACAAGGAGACAAATATTTACTTAATGGGCAAATTTTTTTTTTTGTTTATATTTATGCGTAGAAAGTGGAAAAGTGGCAAAAGTAGAACACACCAAAAAGATACATAAATGTCTGGAAAATTAGTATAATGAAACTTGAAAGATCGCCGCTTATGTTTGATTTTGAAAATAAATAATTCTTGTAAAGCATATGAAGTGCATAAATTGAAATTAACAAAATATCAAAATAAGAAAACAACTATAGAAAAACCACTAACCAAGGCGTAAAAAGATTAAAAAGAGCAATCCTTCAACTCCTGGCACACCTGTCATCATTTGGATTCCAGAAAGTAGTGACACCTTGGCAAAAATTCCCCATAGACTGCACTTTCAATGTAAATCTTTCCACTCCGTTAATAAAGGAAATTGCACTAGATAAGATACACTGAGAGCATAAATCCTTCATTTATTTAATGTCTCAAACACTTGATACGAGGATCTGGAGATGGTTGCGGCAATTAGCGATTTTATCTCTGTTTGCAGATGACGCTGACAGGTGTCACCTAACTGCGTATCTGATAGATAGCAAAAAACAACTGATGAACTCGGTTGATAGCAAGCTAACATATATCGTTACCAAAAAGGGGGAAGAGGTAGTACATTTCCAATATCTTTGTAAATTAACCCTGACACGTGCCAGAAGACTTTCATTTCATGGAAAAGTATAATTTTAATATCGTTAAACTAGTTATTTTTTGGGAATATCTTGAATTTATTAAAACTATTTTTGAACATTATTATAAGTCTAATAATCATTATAATATATATCTTTATATCTTATTGCAATATTTATTCCATTTTCTTTTCATAATACACGAAAAAACTCTTCAGTAAATTATGAAATGGAAAACTAAAACTTTAAACCTTAAATTAATTTTTGTTTAATGTTTATGTCGGGCTGTTAAGTAAATTATGAAATGTAAATCTAGGTCACATGTCAACCTTAAAGCTTAAAATTAATTTATAAAATTAAAAACTAATCAGGCATTTGAGATAAATACTACTAGATATTGATTAAATTGCCTTTTTCAATTTGAACTCTTATCTATTGTAACTTCCGGAAACTTGATATTGGTCTGCAAAATGATAAGCACGTTTCCAGTTTATTTCCAATCGAATACGGTTGCCAGGTGGATATCGAACACAACCGCAGATAAATATATATATTTATAGGTGTGAGCTTAGGTTCAGAGTCAGTGTCACTCCCGGTTAGACAGACAATCACAATTAAGCGCTTATCAATTGAATGGCTGGATAGGCTGCATGTTCAGTAGACTTTATGGCATTGTTTACTAATTCATTATGATAATAGGCCGAGAAGCTATCCGTACAGTGCCAGTTTCAGTATCAGTCTCAGATGAGGCCCACGGACGGACGGACGGACGGACAGACAGGGCGACGTCTGTTTGGATTAGGCGTCATCGTCATCCCACAGATGACGCCGCCTCATCGGATTATATTTCTGCGGTTAGTTCGTCGCAGTTATTCGCACGCTTCGGTTCTATCGAGACTCCCACCAAGTCCTTTGGCAGGATTCTCATTCCGTGTTCAGAATGGCCAACAAGAAGATGTTCAAGAGGGCTACCTCCATTAGTCCAGGACAATTGCATTATTACCACACGGATTTCTACTATTCCATGCCGGACTTGCATAGTAAGTTGTTTCGATTTTAATAACAATTTAATCTAATGAATCTTTCATATAAAATAAAATGTAGTGTCAGTGTGATGAAGTGTTTTCTGTGAGATATTTCAGATATTTCCTTTTGATATAAGATGTTTACGTTAACGATTAAAATCTGTCTTCTCACTTCTTTTCTAGACTACAGATTTTTCTAGAGGAGCATTTAATTTATATTTTATTTAAGCTTTATGCTTAAATCTACATACTATACATATATAAATGATTTTCATTGGTCAAATAGTTTAACAAATTTGATATAACATTAAAGTTTATATTATTTGTAATATATTTTAATTATTTTTAACTGCTGTTTTCTGTTCCATACAAAATTTTTATTATTAGAACAATTGTTATTAGAAATTTTTATTATTATTAATTTCAAGTTTGCTTATTTCTATCTTATTAGTATTTTTTTTCACATTTTAAATCTAAAAATGCAGGAAAATATATTTAATAATCTGTGCAATGATTTGAAAGTTTATTACGCATACGCAATGTAGCTTTTTCGTTTATATTCATTAGACGAAATAAGTTGAATTTAAATTTAAAATGATTTAAATATTTTATAAATAATTAAAAAAATACATTTATTTTTCAAGCATGTGTTATTTAATTTTGTTATTATTATTATTCGCTAATTCTAATTTGTTAGTTTGCTATTGAAAATTACTTCTTATTTCTTAATTTTAAAATTAAATTTGAACTAGTTCTTAGCAAAGACGCGAAAAGCCGATTTTCCAACCAACTGGCCCTTCATCGCAACCAACTTCACGTCAAAAAATAATAACGGCATTGCTCTTAATTTTCATCGCTCTGAGAGTTTTCCGAGTTTTCTCTTCCATTCCGGTCGCAAGCTGAGAGCACGGCGGAGAGCGTATTGCGCTATCGCAACGTCTTTATTGTTTGGGGTTAAAAATTTCTGTTGCAGTTCTGTTTTTTCCATCTGAAAAGTTGCTTTGTTTTTTCCTCCGCCGCAATTAATAATTTCGTAATAATATTAACAAATAAATATTGAATCAATGGGAAAAACGAACGAGAGCGAGATGTGCCTGTCGTGAATAAGCAACAATAAAAATGCCCCTTTAATTTTAAAAATAATCAGAAAACAAACAAAGATATGCGGAAGCAGAGCTAAAAACAAAGTGTTAATACTAGACAACGAGTGAGAGAGAGTGTGTGTAAGAGAGGCGATAAGCAGCCAGAGCGTGAGAGAGAGTGAGCGACTAAGCGAGCGACAACAACAGTTGTTGATTAGAATGTGTGTCAAAATCCAACCGCCGAGCGATGAAAAAAACAGTTGTTATTGATAATAAATCATGGGAAGATGCACGTGCACCCCCGCTCCCACCCCGTGCATCCGTCTAATTCTGGATATCTGCTCAGCGAAGCCACTCAGTTGATAGACAAGCGACAGCAAACAGAAGACACACGCGAAATAGACAACTGCCTGTGAAATTCACAAAAAAATCACACTTGTCACCACCACCACCCACTGACGTCAGCTGGCGCGCTAATCCCAGATATATAGTGCAGCTATTGGAAGGACAGGGCAACGCGAAGAATGTAAGTGGCCACCGACAACAGAGAAGGCAACTATCAAAACCAAATGTGTAAATTTGACTCGGTTCCCACGCCCAGGTAATCGAAGGCAAAGGCGAACGGGAACAACACCTCCACAGGTGCTTGCAGCGGGTCTGGCCTTTCAAATGCATTTTAAAAGACTAGCCAACAAAAGTGTGTTTTTGGTTTCGGAACCCGAAAAAAAACCGGCTAGGGAAATGCCAAGGTTTTCCTCAGTCTAAACAAGAAATCAACACTGATAGAAAATATGGCGTGCAATCTTCATTTTTAATAAATGCAGTGCTAATTTTTAAATTTTTTAAAATTTTTTTTTTTTTTTATTACATGCATACATATATGTATATATCTCAGTAACGCCTTAGATATCGGTAGGGATTTATACTAATAAAATATCCATTTTATAAAATCAAATAAATTTACAAGAATTTCTTGATTTTAAATATTTTATTGCATACTTTTGGGCGACCGCTTAAGTGAATTTTAAATCAAAAACCATTTCTTCGGCACCTTTGATATAAATAAATAAAAATATATAATTTTAATATAATTATTTAATTAATTATATAATTTTTCACATAAATACAGTTAAAATATTCACATCATTACTTTCAGTGTATGCACAACTGTTTTTTTTTATAGCTTTACAAAGAAAACATCAAGAAAACACAAGAAATATGGGCGAAACTCGCGAAAAATGTCAACAAAAGCGAAAAACCAGAATAATGCCCCGACCTATGGCATTATTTGCGTCCACAGATGTGGGTCTTTGTCATGGGGAAGACCTGGGAAAACCCTGACAAAGAAATATAAAAACCGGAAAATGCTGACAAAGAGCGAGAATGGTATTTATAATATTTCTCTTTTGGCAATAAAAATTTTTAAGTGCAATGCTATCGAGCACTCAAGATTGTAGGAATATTGATAGTGAATAAGAAATAGGCCACATTAATGTGAGTGAAATAAAAGCATTTAAAGTTGAATTAAGAATTTTGGTAGAGAATATAAGGTACTTCCATTAAATCAAAGTTAAAGTAAAGTACTACACTTAATTCAGTTATTATTTAATTACCAAAAATTCATACAATACTTCTTATAATAAATAGTAGTTTGTAACTTGAACAATATCCCAACGAAGGGAAGAAAACTAATAATAAATCTGTTAAATCTTAGCTACATCTCAATTTACATTAATTCACACTTAATCCATGTTTTATTTATTCATGAAAAATACCCTTTATTATGCTTCTTATGAACTCTATTATACTTTCACTTGTCTGAAAACTGATTAAGTTTTCTTTGGCATTCTCGTATGTACATTTACTTGATAAGCCGAGGGGGAGGAGAGATATTGTTTATGCATAGCTCGGGTTCAAAAAGCACTCGACAAAAACGTGACAAATAAAAAAATAACTCGTGTGCGCCATAAATATGCTATGGAATATATATAGCTGTTCATGATCGATAAGACCTGACTAATATTAACAGCATTTTCATGGAGGAAAACATGGCTTATCATCAGTAATTAGCAAATGGCAACCGATAACGTTGTTATATATTTTCTATGCGTAACCATGTCAGATTACGAGTTTCATAACTCTAGAAAAATAATTAATGTCTGTCTTTGAATAGAGAATATGTCTATTTTTAATATATATAAACTCTACTGTACTTAATTAGAACCCCTTCTTATCCATAGTCCGCTCCTGTTCCTGTTCTGACTAAGTTAACAATGATAAGCAAATCTTTTCCGCAAAAATCAAGTAGGTGAAGAGGGAGGAGGATGATCCGGAGTCGTGGATCGCTAACTATCGATCAAACAGAGGCCGTCACTTGCTGCCCACTTGCCTGGCCATCGGATCGATCGATCCGAGCCTGTCAATTGAATCTTGTGAATAGCTTAGTTATACACTCGAACAATATATCAACATTCGTGGCGGACTCTGTTGATACAATCTCGCCTCTCACAAAAATACTCAGCTAGCCAGATAAAAGCAAAAACAGGCGTGAAATCAAACTGAGACCGACCCGGCCAGACTAATTTGATAATCGCACAATCAAGACAGTGAGCAGCAAACCAGGCTGGCAATCAGACGTACTTCGCGAATTATTTCTAAAGGAAAATCCTGTGCCGCCAAGATGCAGCCCCTAACAGAATATCACTTTGAAGGTGCCACACCAGATTAACTAAAAATAAACAGAATATATATCTTGGGCCCTTAACTTATCACAACTAGATAGTAATACTTATTTTTCTTTTTTTCCGATTCTTTCCAGAAACCCGCAAGATGCACGGGGTGAAGCGGGTGCTAATCTTCTGCCTGATGATTGTGATACTGCCGGCCATTCTGATCATCATGCCACTGCATCTGCGGAAGACTGTCTTCGCGGACGTCATCTATCCCATGGCAGAGTCGGATATCATTGAGATCCGCGCCGGAATCTCGTCGATCTTCTGCTCGAAGCACACACTCCGAATGAACTCGAACTTTAATGCCTTTCAGCTGCGCAACAAGCCAGAGATTTCCACGAACCGCAAGCACATCCGGCTGAAGAAGTCGATGACCCTGCCCGACGACACCCTGGAGTACTGGGGCTTCTTCCTGCTGACGGGGGCCAATGTGCGGGTCAAGTTCTGTTCCCGCTACGATGGCTCCCGCATCCTGATCGTCAAGGGTCAGCGGCAGCTGAACCTGTGCGGCCTCACCGATCACAATAAGAACAAGATGGGCGCTAATTATGCCAACGGCCATGAGGAGGTCAAGGTGTTCTTCGAGGATAACGTGGAGATCACCGAGGAGAAGAGCAACCAGGATGTTTTAATGGAGCACGAGAATCATGGAGGGGAGGATTTAAGCGAGGATCCCGCCCAGCCGTTGGTGAATATATCGGTGAAGCCAGTCAGTACGGGAACAACACCCAAACTAATACGGAAAAAGCTGAAAAAGGGAACCATTCATCATAATGATCACGAAACAGAGAACGCTGAGCATGTTTATCATCACATTCACAACTCTGGAGTGGCAACGCATCATCATTATTCATCAGATGGAACTCTTGAAGAACAACCCAGTCACAACTCAAGTCAGCCGCACGAGGAATCCCATCGAGGTCGCCGAAGGAGACACATGGCAGGGACCCAAGCTCATCAGAGGAGGCAGGAGCTCTACGAGAAGCTCTACAAGAGAACCAAGCGGGAGAATGTCTACGATCGAAAGTACGTTCATGGCGGCAATGCCATCAACTTTACGGAAACGGACGAGTCCAACTCGGTGTCCAGCTTTGAGACCGGACTCCTCGACTGTTTCAGTGGAATGATCCTGCTGAAGGAGTTCTTCCGGCCGAGCAACGAGTGCTCCAATCCGCATGTGATGGATTCCTTTGGCAATCGGAGCTCCGTGGCCGTGCACAATGTAACCGATGATGCTTACTACTACTACATCTTCTACAGTGACAACGATCACGTGCGGAACGAGATCCATGCCATATTCGATATATATAAGCCGACGTATCAGTACTCCAACCTGAGCGAGTCCCAGAGCTGCCTGAACACCACGAACTGCACCTTCAACATCAGCTTCCTCTCGGACGAGATCGTGGTGGTTGAGGTGCCAACGCGAGATGGAATCGAGCACGAGGAGGATGATATTACAAACTTAATATCCACCTGCCATCCGCGCAGCGAGATTTATGCCCTGTTCCCGATAACGGTGCTCGTCCTGATCCTGTGCTGCTCCTTCCTGTAGTCCTCCTGAGTCCCCATCCGTTCCGGCGGAGGAGCCTTGTGATATTTAATAGTGAGGTAACTGGGTGATATACGTGGCTGGCCCCAAAACGAGAGCTTTTCAAGTAGCCATATAGGATCCAATATCTGAACAGTCTGAACAATTCATATATTCACAGAATATAATCCATAAAGTGTAATATAAACTGTAGCCGTAAGACGCAAGCATTTAAATGTCTACAAATACTGATATAATTTAATATTATAATTTGTATATCATGTACAAATACAAAATAGAATAAAGTACATTTAAGTGGGAACTGTAGTACTTATCGATCAAGAGACTCAAATTATTTCTGTTTTGACCTCAAACTAAGTAAATTTTCTTTTTAAATTGATATTATTAATGTTAGTTAAGCTCTGTTCTGTTATTATTTAAGTAATTTCCAGCTGAACCTTAAATTTAAAGGCAATTTAACTAAGGAAATAGAGTCGTAATTGCTATATCCAATGCAGATATTTTCCCGTCAATCACAAAGCATCATACTTTCTCAGTGGTCCCTAATTTCAGAGCAGCAAAACAATTTTGTTGATTTTTGTAATTTTAGATTGATTCACACACAAGTCAGCCATGTCATTGACTGTGACTCGTTATTTTATTTTCTAATTTGGCCACGAGAATAATGCTAATATTTACACAAAATGTCTGCCTGCAGTTGGCATAATAAATGAATGGAATGGAAAATAACATTGTCATCAGAAATGTATTAATTAACTGTACAGTCTGTCGGATTATTGCGTTCAATACTATATGTCGCGCAAACAAAGTGCCTTGGATTATCACTAGTTTTATTAGGCTAACCAGAAATGATTGTAGTAAAATAAATAAATAAGTACAACAATGAGAGAAGCATTTTTATTGGGATTAAAATGGAACTGAAAAGGATGGACCGATATGTGTTTATATACATAAAATTAAAAATTATAGATAAATCTATAAGGGCTCGGACTAATATATATTTTAAAAATACAATATTTTTATTTGTTTGTACAAAAGTTTTTTTTATATGGCAGTGTTCATTTTATCCTTACATTTCATTTCTGAAAATTGCGTATATTAATTAGCACTCTTAATAAGCAGTTCGATTACGAAATAATTTTTTAAGGACATTTTCATATTTGCTTTATTTATTTATTTATTTTATATAGAACACAGACACATTTATTTTTTTAATAAAATTATTGTTTACTCTTTTACTCTATTTTGTTGTTATCATTTATTTAAATTTAAATAAAGAGGTGACCATAGATATTTAGCATGTTTCCTAACCAGCGGCAGTAACAGCCAATTTGGTTGTTGTCTTAACTGATCTTCATTCCATGCTACGTGTAAATTACTTATGGGTAAAATGTAAATGTAAAATTACACAAATCAAAAGAACGGAAAACAAAATCGATTCTATAATCGATTATTTTTCAAATTATCCGGTACATCGATATAATTTTTCAGAGTCGAATTAATAGAAAAAGTTCTAACTCTTTTTTAAAGCGACATCAAAAAGATATATAGAATTTATACATGTTTTATTTATTATTTTAATTTTATATTATACATCCATGAACAGTTATATTGGAAATATAGATAAAATTCGACATACATATATATTAAATGTTATGTATCCGATTTTAAGTAAAAATGGGAAGAAATCAAAATAAACAGTAATCAATTTTTTCATTTTATAGAATAATATAGAATAATAATACAAAGATTTGAAAAATATTCATACATTTCTACTTAATTTTAAGTATTCTAAGCCTTAAAAGTTTGAACGTGTTTTTGATTTCAATCAGTTTTAATTGATTAAAGTTTATAAATTAAGTAAAATTATAAGAACAGAAATTCAATTTAAAGTTTTGTACAGTTTACATCTTCAAAACATCTTTACACTTATTGTCAGACTAATTGACTCTGCACACTTTTCTTATCATATTTGTCAGTTACTGAGTACATAAGGACATGTTTGCAATATCTTATCATAAAAGATCGATAGCACACCATTATTAGATAAAGCTCACAGCTGAAAGTCGACCAGTACAAAATTTAGCAAATATTTTGTTGCCCAACAAGAACTTCCGAAGTTCTGGAACTATACAATTTACCAATTATTTAATTTATTTATTTTTTAATAAATAAAAATTTAATTAAATGCATCACAATTTTTAAAATAAACAGAAAACAAAATCGAACGTGTTAAAATTTCCGTAAAGGAAGTATTCTACAATTTTAAGAGAACATTCAACGGTAATTTTTCCGGCCTAAAATACTCTTAGCCTAGCCATCAGTTCTCAACAGCTGTTTTCTGCTGCAAAAAGCTAGATAAAGGCAATGAAATCAAATTAAAAATAAGGCATTTAACGCATGTATTACAATATGTATTATATAGGTAAGTATGTAGAAATCTTTGGAGATCTCTTCTACTTATCAAAAATATTTATTAATAGTCATTTCCCAATCATCCTCTTTATCAGCGCTCTCTTAAGCGCTCTCGCGACAATGTTGCAGCCGGCAATTTGCCATCTCTCTCCTTGCCCCTCTTTCACCCTCGCAAAGAAACGTATCGTGAGGTGTAGAGAGAGCGTGCGCTCTTAGTGCCTGACACTCTCTTCGTTGGCTTTCGCGGCGTTTTCCTGCTCATCTATAGAATTTCGCGGCAGTTTTTTTTTCCAACTCGTCGCGTTCACTCATGTTTAGTTCTACGCTCGTTTAGAGGGGGGAAAATAAGTTTAATTAAATATTTCGATTAACGCAATTCCGCCGCTCGAATGACACGCCGAGCAATTAATTGGCAGAGCGAAACGTGAGTGCAGTTGCCAGAATTGAAAGTGCAAATCGGTGTTTGTGTAGCGTCCTGCGATTGGAGAACATGTGAGAAATTGTGCAAAAAATCAATTTGTAAGTAAGGGCGCCGCGGCAGCTGCACTTTCCACTTCAGTGCAACCCACAGAAAAATTAAACGAAACGCAAAATAATTTAGTCAGCAGAAACTGCATTTTGTATCAAAACAAAAACGCAACGAATAACGAAAATTTAAGTGCATGAGCAGCGCGAGAAAAGCTAAGAAAGATAACAACAAATACAATTGCGCAGTGTAACTGTAACAACGCCGTTGTTTCTGTCGGTCAAGTGGAATGTAATGAATCAGAGCCATGCGGTCCTTTCCTCGATTCCTTCCCATTCGGTCTCAAGTCATAAATGAAAAAGGTTCATTTTTGTTTCTAACCAAAAACCGGTTTTTGCGCCACAGCGCGGAGTGCTACGTGCTTTTGAAAGCTTAAAAGGGATCTGAAGGAATATGTACATTCTTAGCCCCTGTGGAGTGTTTTTATATGTTTCTCAGAAGAGATCTTTGAGCATCCGCTTTAATTTAATGGTCAAAAAAACCGTACATAAAGGTTGAGCATAAAGAATTCTAGGAAGAGAAACCTCTTAAAACAGTGATCGAAAATTTCCAATGTTAATTATGAAAGTAAAAAAATGCAAAATATATTTAAAGACTTCAATTTTTAAAATACAGTTGTTACCTCGCACACGCGTAGAAAAAAAAGAAAATACTTTGAATACATTAAAATTCAATTAAATTAATTAAAGTCAAAAAAAGTTCCGGATTTTTTAAACGTTTCAAAAACAATTTTCAATACCTCACATAATTTGGAATTATTTTAAGGCTGGGGGAAGCGTGATCTTTATTCGTCATACCTTATCCTGGTGGTTGTTGTTATTTTTAATATTCTGACATTCCCCAAACAGCTGCCCTTTCGTCTCCTTTGCCATCCTCTTCGCTCGCTCTCCGGCTCTCTCTTTAGTTGTCATTTCCGTTGTTGCTGTCGCGTTATGTGCTCTGTTTCACCCCCTGTTCTCCCGCCCACCCCTCTGCACTCCAGGGGTGAACTGTCTGCAGCCGAACTGCATTTACTTTAATTTATTTGTGGTTCCAATTCCACGAGGGCGTCGCGTCGCGTCTCTCTGCCCGGCTGTGCGTGCTTTCCGCCCCTCTTTATCTCCGGCACATGTGATTGTGTTTGTCTGACGCCTCTCTGATTAGCTGCTGCTGCTGCTGTTGTTATTGTTGTGCCTAATTCGTATGCAGATTGCACCCTTGATTTGCCGTTCAACTGCAGTGGCACTGATAACAGAACAGTGAGTAAACGAGCTTCTGCTTGTAAAAGGAGGAAATAGTTTTTGTATTTCTCGGAGATCTTATTTATTTTAAGATTTTTCGATTCTAGGGTATAATAAACAAATTTGTATGGAGAACACCCTAAATATAAAAATGTCATAAAATCTATTGTAGTATATTTTTGTACAACCTCGCAATTATTTTCTGCAATTTTGTTGCTTCTTTGGAATAAATATTGTAATTTAAATTCACAGCCACAAATAGATGTGGCTATTTCTGAGTTAAAAATTACTATTTCTCGTACTAGTGTGGTGTTTACATTTAGAACGGTCTGTGCTTGAGCCGTCAGAGAATTTTGTTGACCCGTGAATCAAGACTTTGATCTGTATTTAATTAAGTAACACAAAATAGCTTATACAATTTTATAAATACAATTTCTATAGATATAAAAATCGATTATGGAAAATGAATAAATTTTTTAATTACATGAATATAATAATGAACAATAAAATGAATGAATAAAAATTACAGAAAAATTCATTGGTTTCTTTAATATCCTGCACTCACAAGTAGGGTATTCTGTGTTCGATCCACTTGACCTCGTCAGCTCCATTGCAATCATTATCAACGTACTTATTAACGGAGTACTTGAAATGACAGCTTAGCTGCTGATTCGTGCTCAAATATTTCCTAGAAGGGGGGAGGCTTGCTCTCGAGTGCATTGTATCTTCAAGGGGGTGACACAAACCTTGATCACTTTAAGATTTCAAAGTACTTTAAAAGATGTAAGTAGATACAAACCTTGATTAAAGATTTAAAAGTACTTTAAGAGATGTTACTAGATACTTTTTATTGCACGTTAATGCCCTGAAAATGAGTCTCGAATCATTCAAAATTTGATGTGGGTCATTTCGTTCGATGTGTGGAAACTTTATATTTGAATGAGATGTGTCTTATCCAGCTTCGATTCCCTCAGGGTAAAAGCGAAACAATATCCCTAAATTTGCGGCGTAAAAACAGCTGAAAAGATTTATTTATCAATCAGCGAACCAAACAATTTTCATTTAGAATCCAAAACGACCTTTGTCGTTGTCGCGTACAAAATTGTTTGACTTTACAAACACGTTAATTCTTAATTTAAACAGTATACAACAGGTTTCTGGCATAGCTGTTAGCTCACCTAACTGTCAATTTAATAGAACAAACTAGAGAATAAATTGATTTCAGTTAATTTTAGGTAGTTTGCCGGGGTATTAAATTATTTGAGTTAGTTGTAAAAAGGAAATTTTTGAATTATTTGGTGATTGACACAAAATTAAATATTTATTATTTAGAAAATAATTTAAGAACTTTTTCTCGTTAGTTAAAAGCTTGTAGATTGTAGCGCTTCTTGTTTATTCGGCTACCAGAATTTTACAGCAAATTTTATTAATGATAAAGTTAATTTACAAATGCAAACATTGTCAAAATTTTGCCTGTTTTAATTAGTCATTGACACGAGTTCTCGATATGAGATAAATCTTTACATATGTGAAACAGCAAAACAACTGAGTTCCTGAAACGGATGCAAGCCACATTTCTTCTTTGTGCCCGATAACAATTACCAGCAGTTAAAGTTCCACATTGATAACCAGCGACCACCAACTATAGTAGCTGCTTTATTGTTTATCTGAAAGGGAAGCCGCTGAAAGTGAAGTGAACTAAAATGGGCCACATATGGCCACATTTTCATTCAGAATAAAGTATAAAATAAAACAATAACAGAGCTGAAACATTCGCGGAATCGCAGAGCGTGGCTGATATATTATTGCCCTCACAAAACAATTTGACAATTGGTTTGCTTTCTGGTTTGGTTTTTCGGTTCGGTTTCCCCTTTTGTTCGAAGTGCAGTCAGTGTCACGCTAATTTGGGTTGAGTATAGGGCAGCAAAAATAGCAATTCTATTAACTGAATGACATAATAATTTATTTATTTTAACTGCCATTTAATGAACAGACGTTTCAACGTCCATTTAAACTGATTTCGAAATTGTTCTCGTTAAAAATAGAGTACAAGTAAACTAAATGTGTTATAGATTATTTATGATACAAAATTGAATTAAAAGCGTAACAAGCACTTAAGTTCTCCAGATATACATATAGAATATATCTTTAAATAGAACATTAATCACATTTTTATGGCAAATTCTGATAGATTCCAAGATATATAGGTAATATTTATTATTTCTCAAGTTAAGCGTAGGAAGAATATTCCTTTACAATCAGTTCTTTTTGAATAATATTTGAGATTGTGGAGTAGCTTATATGAAAAGATAGTCAGTTTTCAGGGACATCTGGCTATATTTTACAAGCAACAATTAAGGTTCTTCTAGCATAAAACTAGTCTTATAATAAACTTATCTCTATCTTAATCCATTTAAACCTTGCCCATTCAAGGCGTTAAACTTTAGCATCACTATAATAATTTAATTTTCAATGATAACGACATGATAGCGTAATTACATAAATAAAACTAATCACGATAGATATCAAAATATGTTGAACAATACACAGAAAATGGTATGGAATTAAAGGCACGTTGGCAAATGAGTTCATATTCGTGTTACGAAATAAAGTTATAATTGTATAATTTTATTTTTTTGTTCACCTGCAAAATTTTTCAATTGGCGGCTGCCGGTGCATGGCAATGGCTCTAAAATTAGACTATCTGTATGTAAAATATTTGGTTTAGATTGTGCATCTTTGTTTGGACTCGCCACACGCAAATCCAGCTTCCAGATTCCAGCTTCCAGCCTGCAGTCCGAGATTCCTCAGTCGGCAAATATGTATGCTGTTAAATTGCGTTTAATTGCAATTGCTCACTGAATTGGAACGGAGGTTGGGCATGCCTAAATTTAATTAATTTGCAATTACAATTGCAACTGAAAGCTGACAAGCAAGTCGGGCAAACATTTAGGTACGTTTTGCCTTGTCACGGTTACCAATTGAGAACATTTGTAGAACTCAGCTTTCAGGGTTTCATCTCGGATTGTCCAAGTCCTTGACCTGCTAAGGGAGCATCATTTTTCTTAAGGTCCTTTAAGCGAAAGGTATCAAAGTCATCAATGCGCAGTGGAATAGATACAAGCTTAGCCAGGATGATAAACACAATTAAACCCAGGAATAAAGTCAAAATAAGTTGGCCCAGTGACACTAAAATATAAAAGCCTTATTAAAATCGAGTTTATAGTATAGTGTTACACTTTTGAGACCTTTTCTGGAGGACCAGGGCACCTTCGATATCATTTTATTAACGCACTTGTCACTTGGATAACCGAATTAAAAATGAACTATGTGATCTTGTGTAGTACGGGTTTACCTCCCATATAGATATCTATGACGTTAAGATTGACCAGCTGCTCAAACAGAAACTACTACAATGGAGCTGCCAGAAGCTACAGTGAACTCTGGAAATAAAGGGAGTAGGAAATAACTAAACTGGCATTACAATCAAAACACGGAAATGTACATTTTTAACAATTCTATACAATTCAATTTAATCTTTATTAACTTTTACCCTTTATGAGATTCCCAAACAATTAAAATCAGTTTTTGCCTTCTGATATCAACCTTTTCATTATAATGTAGTTAAAAATAGATAGGAAACTGTCAGAAAGTTTTAACCAACTAAATTGATTTCTTATTTTCTTGATAACCACATATCAATTTACCAAGAAACCACCTGAAGTATAAAAAAAATAGCCTTCCCCGAAATCTACTGTGCTAATATATCAATAATGGGCAGTACGAAAAACCTATCACGCCGACAGAAGTTGACCCACAGAATGTGATTAAAAACTGGGCAAGCAAGCGCTATCACACTTATGGGCAAGTCGTTGATAAAGTGTAATTATTGCTATAGATAAGTTTTGAATAGAGGGTCCAATGATAAGTCCTTCAAATGAGGAGTGGCAGACCCTCAGACCCCTGTGAATCACCGGAAACCCAATATAATATAATGTTGAAACCCAAAAAACACTTAAATATCCAAGTGCGGCAGGGCTCTAGATAGGGATGAGTGCTTTCGCTTTTATTTATCTGCCGAGTTGAAAGAACTGCAAGTAACAAAAGAAAATGAACTGAATGTATTTTGCTCAAAAACTCGGTATTTCGGCTGTCTTGCTGCATTTCTTCACAAGGTGTCGTCTTGTTCAGGTTCCAATCTGAGCTGTTGTCGCAGCTGCTTTTAATATTACCAAAGTTATTGTTTCATCCATGCAAAAAAGTTGATAAGTGAGTGCTAATCCAGCTATTTGCTAAACAATGACTAAAGACGATTCGAAACAAAGAGTTTTGTTTGCCCAAAACAAAGATTTAATTGTTCTAATAAATGTGACGCTAAGGAGTGCAAGTTGAACGAATTGAAAATGATCAGTAATTGTTTATAAAAGTGAAATGAAATATGATTTAAGGTGGCAAGTGATGGAATTTTTAGTCTGGAGAGATTTCTTACTATTGTAATTTTTTTTACAATTACAATTCTTGTCTAACTAAATGATATTCTTTTACCATACGTATCAATTTGAAAAATTTCTCTTTTGTTCCCCATTCATAAATTGGTTAAAAAGATTGTTAATTTGACTTATAAATTTGTAAATATATACAACACCTTTCCAGCATAAATATACCTTAACAATTACCATTAATTAGGCAGGTGAAGAGATCAACAGCCCCATCAACAGCCCCATCTACCCCGATTTGTGTTTGATTTGCTTAGCACTCGCGATAGGCTAGTTCCTATACAAACAAAGTCTTAAACCGAACAGAATCATCTTTAGTACGGTGTCAATAGTGTAATTGCTTTTCTATTTGTTCTTCGCATGCAAAACATGCAAATTGTTTAGATTTTATGTTGTCTGTTAGTTTTACGACACAAGCTCGGAAATAGCTGGCTGCTCGCCGATGGTGTTTACGTATGCCAAAAAGTTATCTCGGAAGAGGAGCCCTCCACACACTCGCAGCCACGTACAAAATTTCAGAAGAGCAAATAAGAATAACTAAAATGTTAAATAAGAAAAAAATAAATTAATATTTATCAGCAACGCGCAGCCGGAGAATGCAGTTCCGAACGGTAGCAATTGTCACGTTTTTGCATGAGATTAGCACAGTTCGGGCACAAGCCGAGCGCGGAGGCGAGACCCAAACTTCGACCGAGGCAGAACCAGCACAATTTTCAGATAGTTGACACTAGTAATCGAGTGACTGACGCGAGTACAACACATGCATCACTAAAGGGAGTTACCTCTTATTTTGCATTGCAGAAGATGTAAGGCGACACCCGAGTCGAAACGCAACCAAAGAAGCTGCAGGTCCAGGTCCCTGAAAATTCAACCAAAAGTTCCTTCCATTCCCGCAAGAGTTATCCCACAATAAAGCCAAATGACTGCAAATAGTCTGCTGGGAAGGTCCATACTAAATGAAGGTGAGTTAAAGCTACACTTACCCTTTAAATTTTATATTAATATATATTCATATTCACAGGCCGCTCGAATAAACGATCGTTTGTGTCGCTTATTGTGGGCCTGGTGGTGGGCTTCTGCCTGGCGGAGCTATTCGTGTACTCCTCCACACCGGAACGGAGCGAATTCATGCCCTACGATGGCCACCGGCATGGCGATGTGAACGATGCCCACCACAGTCACGACATGATGGAGCTGACGGGGCCGGAGCAGGATGTGGGCACCCATGAGCACGCGCATGAGAACTCCACCATTGCGGAGAAGCTGTATAGCGAGGTGCGAGTGCTTTGCTGGATCATGACCAATCCCAGCAATCATCAGAAGAAGGCGCGACACGTGAAGCGCACATGGGGAAAACGCTGCAACAAACTGATCTTCATGAGCTCGGCCAAGGACGATGAGTTGGATGCGGTGGCTCTGCCCGTGGGCGAGGGACGCAACAACCTTTGGGGCAAGACAAAGGAGGCATACAAGTACATCTACGAGCACCATATCAATGACGCCGACTGGTTCCTGAAGGCCGACGATGACACCTACACGATAGTGGAGAACATGCGCTACATGCTGTATCCGTACAATCCCGAGACTCCGGTCTATTTCGGCTGCAAGTTCAAGCCGTACGTCAAGCAGGGATATATGTCCGGCGGTGCCGGGTATGTCCTCAGTCGGGAAGCAGTGCGTCGCTTTGTGGTCGAGGCTCTGCCCAATTCAAAGCTGTGCAAGGCGGATAATACGGGCGCCGAGGATGTGGAGATCGGCAAGTGCCTGCAGAATGTCAAGGTACTGGCGGGAGATTCCCGGGACGCCAACGGACGAGGTCGCTTCTTTCCGTTCGTTCCAGAGCACCATTTGATACCAGCGCACACGGACAAGAAGTTCTGGTACTGGCAGTACATTTTCTACAAAACAGATGAGGTGAGTGTGGGGAAAATAGAGAGAAAGAGATTCAAATAAAGCTGTTTTCCTTTTATTTCAGGGTCTGGACTGCTGCTCGGATAATGCCATATCGTTCCACTACGTATCTCCGAACCAAATGTACGTTCTGGACTATCTGATCTACCATCTGCGGCCGTATGGCATTATAAACACGCCGGATGCACTGCCCAATAAGTTGGCCGTTGGAGAACTGATGCCGTCGCCCAAGGAGCAGCCAACGGAAGCCACAAGTGATGCGGTCTCCAAAAGATCCGCTGAAACGAAGCCGCAATAGTAGAGAGACGGTCGATCCTAATGTATATAGTTAGCTTTTGTATATATTTCTACGTACTTCCACACGATAGATCGCCCTAAGCTATACTAGCATTGCCATTACTACCCTCATTTCCATATATATATTTTGTGTTATGCCGACGGACCTTGAATTAGTATAATTTCCCCCATATGCTCTCGGGGGTTTCGTTTGGGACTCTATCATCGCAGGGCCCGCATCTTTTGTACAAATACCAAATCTAGATATAATTTAGAGCTGTTAATTTAGTTTGTAATTAAGTCTAGGTTGTACATTTTGCAAACCATCACTAATTTAATCGAGATAAGTTGTCGTTTCATTTAGCTAGCCATTTACAATTTTGGAGCAGTCTAAGTATATCCTATATACATATGTAGCTATATATATTTAATCTCTCTTGTGATTGAGATATTACGTATTATAGATATTAAAGTACCACACAATTCAACAAGTATTTAATAAAATGCTGCTAATGTATTACAAAGGAATTAGAATTTAATTGTTTCTTTTAAATAAAAAGATTCAGAAGCCAGGAAAATTACGGTTGGTATTGTGTTTTTTTATGTCTATTAAATTGTATAATTGTCCTTTACTTTCTATCCTTTAAAGCCTTATCAAAAATAACTTCGAATATTTCTAACTCTTTATTGTTACATGTTTAGTGAGAACTCTTAAATTGTATCGTCTGACGGGGTTACTTTTTTATAAATAAATTATTGCTATATACAACCAAACCAGTAAATGGTTAGGCTTATCATTTATCGCCATTTTTTTAACTCTTTTTCTTTGATTAAGATTTTTGGAATTAATTTTAAGTTCATGTTTCTACATTCCTTATGAATACTACATAATTTACATACATAACTTTACATTACCACCGAATTCCACTTACATGTAAATTAATTTCTACATGAATTTTACGCTGCAGTTCTGGTGTTCATATAGGTGGCGCCACTTCTTATTTATTTGAAAAATCTCAAAAAAGGAACCAATAAAATAATCAGTTAATCAATTGTTTATTTATTAAAAAAAAAAGAAATTGCAATTGATGTGGGGATGATTTTAAAATTAACCATGACAAAGGCCAAAATTCACTAATTTAAACTGGGAAAACGGTTTTATATTGGTCTTATTGGGTAAAAAACTAAGAAGATTGATTTTAAAAAGTTAATTTTCTTCAATTTAAAAAAATGTTGATTAATTAGTTTAAAATTCGATATATATTGAGACAATCTTTAGCTTGTTGGAAAAGAAGACGTATAATGTGTGCTTCACAGGGATTTCAAGTCGATATTTTTATAGAAAAGCTATACTCCTATCGAGAATCCTCTTTTTGTACAAAAACCGTATTTATTTGAAAAATAAGTATTAAACAAATCAAAAATCATGATTAAAGTTTTATTATAAAACGAAGCAATTCCATTTATCTAACAACAGTCTTAATTTATTTGTCTCTTTTGTTAATATGATTCAATTGCGAAACTAAAAAAGTACACGTGTAAATATTCAAAAATATTTCAGATAAGGCTTCCTTTGCCTTGAATAAACTTGAATGACCCTTCACTTAATTTCCCTTTATTCGGGTCACCGAAATATTTGATTAAATTGTAATTATTTTGAGACAGAAACGGGTCACAAAATAAGTCCCCGCTAAGCAGTTAAACACGAATGACTTACAATAAAACTGTCAAAACGTCAGCCACTAAGCTGGGAAATGGAAACCGTCAGGAGGCCGCGGCGGACCACAGGACCAATTTAATTGATTCGCGCTAAGCTGCGTTGGCAGCCGCCTTCTGGGACGGGGAGACAATTCGGATGCTTCCGGCTTGGTGGGGCAGTATATGAATAAATGTATATACATATACCGCCTATAAGTTATGCATATTTTAGGCAACATTACCGCACATAAATCCCTACCATCTATTATGCAGAATCCGCTTGCTGTTTGCGGAAATGATTTATTCACGCGTCGCCAAACCCAGCGGCCAAAGTGCAAATTTCTGGGTTGTTTATTTTGTATTTGTTTTAATTGCATTCACAGAACTCTTAAATGCGAACGTACATTTGAATTTATTGCATTCGCTGGTATGCAATTAAACAGGCTTAATCGAGGAATCTAATTCAATTATTGATGCAAATAAATTGCTGCTTCTTTTGGGTCAGCGAAGTGTGTCTAAAAGGAAATGTATATGCTGTAAACTCTTTGTGCACATTCCAAAGAAAGAACATGATGTTGAAGAGTATTTAAAGTGTTGTGTTAACAAGTTACTTTTCTTTTGAAAGTATTTCAGATAATTTATTGAATATTACATTATTTCATTCATTACATTAGAAATTAAACTCATTTATTAAGCTCATTCAGTGATTACTTACATTAAGATTTAAAAAGTATTTACTTAAAGTAATCGTAAATTGCAAAATGATGACATTCAAGTGATGCCAAGCCATTCAATGCAAGTTCTTTGTTCTAGGGTTTCTTTGCCCTGATCGAAGTATGAAAAAAGCTTTCAATTTGCTGCAGATGCAACTTTTTGCCCCATCTTCCTTTCCGCCCTGTGCTGTGCTGCGCTGTCTAGTGAAGCGTTAATGAAAAACTTTGACAAAAAAACCTGCAGAGTTCCGACCCATCTCAAAAGTTTCACGAAAGACAGCAAAGTAAGGCGGCTAGAGGAGAAGAATAACAATAGTCTGCTTGAGGCGCACGGGCCAACATGGCGTATGATTAATGCTACCGAGGCATCAATGAAAATCAATTAATTAACGACAACAACAACAAGGGGCTCCCTGGCTGGGAATCGGAAAACAAAAGGACACGCGCTCTCGTCTGCTCATAAATGAATCAACGATTGATTGAATGAATGAGTGTAATGACTCTTTCATTAAGCGCTGGACCGTGAATAAAGTATTAACCCACTCCGGGAGCCCACTCCGGAACCAGGCTCTGAAATGAACGCCAAGGCAGGAACTCTCAACGACGACGAGGAGCTGCATAAATTTCCATTTAGTTAGACAAATGTGACAAAACGGAAATTGCGAACGGAGCTAAGCACTCGTCGGCAGTGGCTCAGCAGCATTCTGGCTTCCTGTTTGCAACCGAGTCCCTGGCCGGGCTCAAGGATCCTCGCTGCTAGCTCCTTTATTGGCATTTGCCAGCTGCCTGCCTGCCGCTAGTCCTTCCCCAGTGGGTTAAATAAATGATGAACACGTTGAAGCATATTGAAATGTAATTCATAACGCAGCATCGGCTCACAGTGTCCCTCTCTTTTGCATTCCTCCTGTTGCTGCCTCCACATTGCGCATACGTCACGTTGGTCACAGGATGTGCCAGCAGGCATTGGCCCGGTGTACTCTTCCACATGCTAATTGAATTATGCATCTGCATCGGGACGACCTGCATGTAATTCAATAAGAATGACTTTGTATACTGTTACTGGTCTATTTTAGCTGGCGGACTTGGTATTTTATGATAATAATGTCAGCCTTAGGGAGGTCTTTACAGAGCAGTATATGCCTTGAAACTGTTGAGATATTTAGGAACAAAATCTGGATTGGAAACTTTAATATAAAAATTAGTTATTTCCTTGCTTTAATGGTAAGAAAAGTAATATATTAACTGCTACTTTTGAAAATGCCTTAAAAAGTAAGTAAAGCGAAAGAGAAAAAATGTAGTGAATGTAAAAAAGACTTTCCTTGTTATCTGTACTGTAAAATTATTAATAAATCAATCATTCATTTCTTTCTTTTCCCCATCAAAAGTGAAAACTTAATTAAATATTCTGATTAAAGACCAAATGCCATTTAAAATCGCCAATAATTGACGTACATATATCCTCAGGTAATTTTTTAAAATCACTTCCCCCAAATAACTTTTCATTTCATGAAAAACAGAATCACTTAAAAAGTTATCAATTTATTTATTGAATTCAAAAAAAAATTGCAATTAAACTTTCGCTGGCACAAAAAAGTGATGACTGCAGGTTATTTAAAATCGTTTTTCATCCCAGCTGACTGCGCTTAAATTTTCGACATATCGCCCTCGAGTTCGGACACATTTCTCCGACTCGGCCAAGATAAGCGTACAATTTCGTTTCCGACCACAGTCCATAGTTTACTCTTGGCCAGCTCCATCTGTCCCCCTCCTAGTCCTAGTTCCCTCCCTGGCGCCCCAACGAAAACTTTCATTGGCCACTTTTGGACTGTGATTTCCTTTTTCCTTTCTGGCGATCTTTTTTCCTTCGGCTTGGTCCTCGAATTCCGCGCTGACAAACTTTATTATTTCGCTAAAAACTTTTTAATGACAAAATCAAATTGGTGCAGGCAAAAAAGTTGCGGGCAAGAAAAAAGGAGCACAAAAAAAAAACACAAGCTGCTGTTTGCCATATAATTTGAGGCTTATTAAAGCGGACCCCGGGAAGCAGCTGCAGTACATTTGTATTCCTCAAAGTTGGTTTCGCATAATAGCACGGGTCCTTCCACGAAATCATTTCATGTCCTGCCCATCAATTGCATTGTCAGCCGTGTCGTGCCGTTGGGAGTGCGATGAAAGGGAGAAAATTAGTTCTATTCACTGTGTCATGCCACATTTAGTTGCACACTCTGCGAGCATGTTTCATCATTGATGTCTCCACATATAACATAAGCAATGTCCAATGGAGCATTCACTCATTGTGGGCGAGTCCCCTTTGGAAGTGGCAAGCCATCAGGGATATTAAATTTAAAGCTCTAATGTTTATGACTATCGATTATGCGACCGCACCCGCCCACAAATATATTTATATGTATAGTTCATTCCCTTGAAAAAGTATTTTTATGATACAGTAAAGAGACTTTTTGATGTACAGTCTAAAGTAGGAAAGACAAAAAATAGCAATGTATTGAAACTTTATCGATATTTTACCAAAGAGCTCATGTACGTATAAGTCCTCAGTTTAACGTTGCTATATATGTATGTTCAATAAATAATTATGCTGTTCGATATATCGGAGTCTAAACTTTGTGAAAACATTTGCTATAGTTAGTAATAGTAGTTAATATAAGACCATTTCCAAGATTGTTGACAATTATTATATCTTATCGTTCAATGAGATGTTTTTACCTAAATTTCAATATATCATATTTTATAATAATTGCTCAATATTTTAATAAGATATATTATATCAGACCTTTTTCTGCTGATATATGTTTGTACATTCGTAGCCTAAATTATTATTTTTTATTTAATTCATGTTAACTTACAAGAATCTGTATATTTTATTTGACAGTAGCTCGAGTTTTATAAAGGAAATTTTCCTTAAACCATTTTATATCTTAATATTTATATTACTTAAGTTCCCTATCAACAGTTTCTCGCTTATGAGAACCTACTGTAGATGTTTGAAGAATGGACGGTCAAATGGTTATATGGTCGCTCAATCAAATGTCTGGACATGTCGTGGGTAAAGACTTCGACATCGAAGTGGATGAGCTTCTGACGGGATGTTTTTAGGGGCTTTCCAAATCTCATCCCCAAAAGGGATAATTGCAAACTATTTGTTAGACTTCACAGAATAGAGAAAAGGTTTCGTGGGGGCATAAATATGCGGGCCATAAAAACTAAAGTAAAATGCAATTCTTTAGTAAATTAATGTGTTTCAGAAGGACGAAGAGGATGGCCCTTGGACCCCATCCATCCATCAATCAATGGCTTGTCGATTTTGAGGGGGACTATCCCCCAATATGCGGATCAGGAGGCGACAAGTTGCACTACAAAATCAATAAAATTGTTGGATACCTCGGACAGTTACTCATTTATTTAAACAATCCGTCGGATGCTGAGCCAAATGTGACTCAAAAGTACATTTGTTAACCTCGTTTATGGAATTTCCCCGCTCGGTTTGCTCCTTTTTGGCTGTTCGGTTTGCCAACTCACATGTGTTCCGGTCGGAGGCACCATCTCATCCCCGTTTCGGCCATAAATCTTCTTGGGGCTGACACAGAAAGCAAAAAGTTAGAAATTCTCTTTCTATTTTTCGTCAGGCTTTGTATTTGAGTTTCGGCATATGATTGATGTTTCCCCAAAAACATGGAAGGGTTCATGTGAGGAGGAAGAGGAGAAGTAGGAGCTCCCTGTAATTACTCGAGTGTTGCTAATTTAATTAAACACAGACCATCAACAATTGGAAATGATTATCAGCGGTATCAAGTTGAAGGGAAAATGTGCATTGCTTTTCCTCGCATTTCGGCCACAACAAAGGCTAATGAGCCACTCCATACCCGCCCCTATTCCCGCCCACTTCATCTCTGTCTGCGGCAGGATCCCGAGGACTCAGGCTCAGGCTCTCCAACTGACACTGAGAAATTGCAGGCGCCACGAAATTAAAAATAACCCAAGCAAAAATCTTGAGAAACAAAGGCGAACTGGCAATTTATGAAGCTGCCGTTGCCGTTGCCTCAGTTGCCCAAACTCCTGTCCCTCGAAAAGGCTTAAGGTATTGTTCGTTCACCTTCTCTGTTTTTCTCTGGTTTTTCCGAGCGAAACAAAAGCCGAGAAAGCGAAAGCAAACGAAAAATTCGTTAGCGCGTTGATTTATCATCGACAGACCGCCTCTCGTGTCTCTGCCACCAACTATACTACAGGATATATGCACACACACTCTGGGGAATCGGCGTAGAGGGCCGCTAGGTAAGTTTCCGGTAATCCAATAACAGCCAAATAGTCCGGTCCCGCGACAAAGGCGGTTAAATTGTGATATAAATCACACAACAACCGAGCAAGGGGAAACGAAAAAATGTTCCTTGTTGGCAACTGACAGGCGGCACCAGGACCAGGCATCCTTCCGCCTCCCAGGCCTCACCCGGAGCCGCAAAAGGAAAACCCCGAAAATGAAACTCGTTAGAAGTTTTCTTTCGGTCACAGCCTTCCAGGGCGGTCCGGGTGGCCGCCGGGGTGACCGGAGCGGTAGAAATGAGTAAAAAGGCAACAAACAAAAATCAAAAGAGTCGTCGCCATGACTTGGGGCCTGGTGTTTGACCAAGTAACGAGGGTAGTTTCAACTGTTCTTAAAAGATACAGCTAAAAAAAAATATTTATTAAATTGGAGGAATTAATAAACTAATTTTTTATTACATTTTACATCATTAAAAATAGGTATTAGAATATTGACGTGTTTTTCTTATACATTCTATTTTTAATTTTCTGCTTAGAATTATAATTTTTGTTCTCATGTCCTTCACCGGATCCCTTTTTTATCTCATTCCCATATATACCTCCATAACAATTCGCATCCCTTAACCAACAAACACACTTCTCATCATAAACATAAAACCTACCCCTATTATATTCAGTTGCCTATTTCAAGGAGCCTCTTTTCTACTTCTCTTGGCCCTATAATTCCCAATCACTTCTAGTCCGCAGCATATAGAGAGGCCCTTTTTTGGAGGAAACAAATCACTCTGGTTTCTCTTCAATTGTCGAATAAATCTTTCGCCTTTTACTAAAGATTTCCGTGGGGAGGAGCACTCTAATGAGTCTAAACTCAATTTTTAACTAGTGCCCATGCAGGAGTTATCCTGGGGGGCCATAATTAATACATATTAAAAGTTACAATTACAAAAGTAGTTAAAGATAAGAAAGAAAGGAAAAGTTGCACAAAGAAATAAAGATTATCGTTAGGCTATTACGTAAATCAACATAATATTATAGAAAATAAAAAATAAACTATTTAAGATGTTTAAACTTTATTTATTTTTACTTTTTTTATTTTTTTTTTATTTTAATATAATTTTTTCTTAACCATTAACTCAACTTGTAAATCCCCCCTCTTGACTGCCAAACAAAAATCTGCAGCAATTTGTCTAAACCAGAAAGAATATTATTTAAATGTCGACCCATAATTGTTCACTATACAATATACACAATACATATTCTTGTACATACATACGATATCCTTGTGAACAGATATATATATATATATGGATACGCCCTCACATACTGCTGATGAATGGCCGTAAAATGAACTTTAATTAAATTTGTTGAACCAAAACACAAAGTCATAAATAAGTTAAATAGCACACCATGGTGCGAGTGCGTTATGTGGTCAAACAAAAAAGAGGAATTATAATTAAAACTTGATCAAAGATACACAAAATGTATCTTTTATATATTTATTCAAACAAGTTGCGCTGAACTTTTAACGTCTCGAATAAGTGCATATAACTCAAAGTTTCAAAGAAGTAGGCCAGGCTAATGTAAAAGCCTGATTATGAATGAATTATGGTAGTTCAACTCTGAATAAAGTCTAACGAGGACTACTTGACTAAAAGCAATGTTTAGTTTCGTCTGAATAGGAATTAAGTGAGTTGCAATGGCTTAAATTGTACAAAAATTTTTATAAATTAGTTTAATAAATGCTTCACATTTTTGAAAATCCTAAAACTTTGTTTTGTATGGTTAAAGGTAATCAAATATTGACGTTAAATTTATTAAACAACTTTTTTTAATCAAGGAAGAGTGCAGTCTTAATTTATATGCAATCTAAAATGCTCAAAATGACTTAAGTGTAAAGGAAAACATCTCGTCGACATGATTTGCTTCTGTAGCAGCAAATTTTCTGCAGTTTCTCTGAAGCCAAAACATGTCCTGTGTTCCGCATTTTCATTTCATTTTGAACACACACGCACATGTGTCGCCTGTGTCCTGCCAAAGGGTGTGGCTGTGGTTGTTGCTCTCATTTGCTGGGTGTGCAGTGTCCTGCAATATCCTAGACTCCTGTTCCAACAAGACAAGAGACACATGTTCCCAAACACTTGAACCAAAATGGTTTCTTAGTGGGCTTGCGGCCCACACGGCGTATGCGTAACTTTTGTAGAGTGAGCAAATTGCATTCCGTGAGAGACTAGAAATAGAAAATTCACAAAAAAAAGGACGAACTTTCAATCAATAAGAGAGAGAGCTCCTATCGGCTCTCTTGAATTTAATTTTGCATGATTTGTGCTGCTTGTGTGACCAGTCTGTGGCCAATAAACGTGACTCGGCCACGTTTCCTGGCTTTCTGGCTTAAGTCTTTATGTAAATTTGCCACCGCCCACAGTGGTTGTTTTGTCTGCCACATTGGTTGCAGGCTGTGGCAGCTGCAGCAACATTGATGCACGTACGGACATAAATAATCGTTGCGGCCAAGGAAGTTAGTTGAAAAATCCCCCAAAAATTGTGTAAGCCTAGCCACTGGCGATTGGCATTGAATTCAAGCGGTCTAAGCCGGAAAAGAAATCATTTACTGTGTTAGAGTTCTTACTTGAGGCAGAAAGAACAGTTAAAGTTTAATTTGTTGACTCGCAGCTTCATTTTTCTACTTGTTTAACTACAATTAAGCTTTAATTAGAAATAACTTGAGGGAACAAGGGGTGTGAGCGCCCAACGAAGCAAAGAAATGTGCATTCTCCACTCGACAGCAGTTGAGTTTATTTTTGTGGCTGCCATGTGGTGTTTATACATATATATATATATATATATATATATCCAGAACCTATATAGAATGTATATATCCATGTGCGTCCGTTGCCTGCCATTCGCACACATGTCGGTCGAGGGCTTTGCCATTGTCAGACATTGGATTGCAAAGTTAATTTGCAATTGAAATGGCAAATAGAAGAGCGGCGACCAAATTCACTTAACACAAGCTGTCATTTTCCAAAGGAAGCCAAGCTGCAGATGCAGATGGAGATGGAGATGGAGATATAGATATAGATGTAGATTCTACATAGATATGGCTGCCATGCTGACCATCCATTGTGCTTGTGCCACAATTAAAACCGGATGCCAAACTCAGCTCAAACATTTGGCTCCGGGTTTTTCCATCGTTTAAGCATTTACAATCGCAAAATGTTCTGCATAAATTGAACAAAAGGCATAAGCGCGTAGTCCTTTGCTGGAATGTGTGCGCATAAATTGCGGCAAATTGCGCTGGTAGCTAATTATTATGCGTCGGTCCAGAAGCCTGGTCCCAACAATGACCTCACTGGCAGCGCCACAAGGAGTTGCTCCTGGAGGAGGATGGGAAAGGGCCAGCTGGATTAACTCTTGATTAGGCAGCTAGTCGCTTCTGGAGTGGAGCGATATAAAAGCTGGAAAAAAATAGAACGCATAAAATGTTAATTGTCAGCAAATAGTGCTGCAGCGTGGCCATAAAACTCATGCAATGAAAAGCGAATTTGAAATTTGTGGTGGAAAGCACGAATAAAGGATACTCTCTGGTTTATATTTAAGGTAAATCTAGAAGTTTATAAAGTTTGATATTTAACTGAATTTAAAAAGAAACAATTTAGAGGTTGTTTAATCTTTTAACACATTTTAAACTAGTTTTAAAAGTAGGAGTAGTAGTCTAGAAGTCTCTAGAATTTAAGAAGAATCTCCTTCTTTGTAGTAACTCTCCCCGCCTCATAGTTAATTGACTCTACCCACTTGATAGGGCAAAATCACTCTGTTGATTCTGCAATGTTTGGCTTTAACGACGCATTCAAGAGCTTGTGGCATTTGGTTTGGCATTCCTCGTAAAGCCGCTCTTATCATCGAGAATTGCTGGAATAGTTACCCCCGATTCCTATGCAGCTGCAGCTGGTCAGTATATGAAATTATGATAAATTATTACGCACAGTTCAACGGAGAATAATCCGGCATAATATTCAAATTGAATGGCTAACCACAATTCACGGTTCAACTCCGCCAATTAAGCCAAATGCGTAATTATGAAATGAATTATCGGCCCAAAGCCGAGGGCATCAGATATACTTACACAGAAACTCATACAAGTTGAGCTCGGACCAAATGCAAATCTCAATCCCCAATATCCCGGACTGAAATCCTCCCCTGCTATCATTTACATCAAAGACCTATCAGTGCCGCCTCCACGGAGCAGTGCCAATCATTCGAAAACCAAAACTTAAAGTAATCAAAGCCCAAACAAAACAAGAAACCCCAACAATGGCAAAGATTGAAAAGGGAAGCCTAAAAATACCGAAAGAATGCGAGCAAAGCCCGGGCCATGGGAATGGGATTGGGAATGGGTATGGCTACCGGTGGGGTCATATGGCAGAAAGGATTACACGTGGCAGGCCGGGACTGGGGAAATCCCCTTTCGGGCCACTTGGGCACGCCGCTGCTGCGGCTCCTTCACCGGAACTGCCGGTCTAAGCAAAGGCAGCAGAAAAACAGAAGGCAGCAATAATAGCGACTAACTTTGAGCCCGGAAAAACAAAAACAAAAAAGAGCTGATAAACAAGAGAAGAAAAACGAAAAAGAAAAGCAAAAGGGAAAAAGCAAGTCAGGAAACATGCATGTGAGGCTTAATAACAGCCAACATTTTCCGTTCTGTCATAGATTAAGTTGGTAAGCCTTTACGCCAATTTTGTAAGAGCGCTGTAACGTATTTAAATTAGAGAAAATAAACCTTCTTAAATATAAAAATATTAATCAATTTATTTAAAAAAATGTTTGTACTTATTATTTGGAACATAGAATGTGTTTTAATCATATTATGTTTGATATAATATCTGAAATACTACTTATTCCTTTTCTTTTTTCTTTTCTTTCTTAACAAGTTTCCAAGAACAATCTTTTCCAACTCAAAAGTTAAAGAGCTCCTTATAACTGCCAGGGTCTACACCCAAGCTATTCGTTTCCCCTTTTAAGTTTGAAACAATTACCTGGGTTTTTTTTAAGCAAAAGAACCCTTTTTATAAATCTTGTCAGGCTTTCACTCTCCCAAAAAGATGCATCTTCTTTAAATTTTAACCAAAAACCTCGACTGACTCGTTTTCCCTTGGCCTAATCGTTTCCAACTGAGGAACCTGTGTAAATTAAGACCCAAAGTTGATGAAATCTGTGCTCCATTTGTGAGCAGCGCAATTTCCGGTTACAAAATAAAAAAAAAAAAAGAAATGAAGGGAAAGGCATGTTCTGATTGCGATCTCCGCCCTTGGCTCGTTATGCAATTAAATTGCAATTAGCGCGCGCTTAATGAATTGCATTTTTAAATTACACACACGAGGAGTTTGCAGACGGACGCTATCTCGCCTTTGCACGGGTTAACATCTGCACCTGTGCGCTCTAGTCGAACACGTGTAAAATCAACATGTTGCTCCTTGGCTCCTGTAAATATGCCACCTGGCGAGCCTGGGAGTTTCCCGCACATGCACTGGTTTTTCATCAACAAGTTTCGAGTGCCTGATTTTTGAATTTCTCGACTTTAGCCCGCTTTTCTCGCAGCGGGAAGGAACACCAAAAAAAAAAAAACAAAAACAACAATAAAATACATAGAAAATGTAACAAAACAAACAGATAAACACACGCACACACAAAAACTCCAACATACACTCCCTTGGACAGGCACCCACTTAGCATCCTCTCGCCTCTCCGGGCAATAAAAACTTCAACTCCGGCCGAGACTTTCCCGGAATCCTGCTCCTGCTGTTGCTCTCGACTTGCCCGCGTGCCTCCGTTTTTATTTTTTTTTTTTGGCTCTGCAATTTGTTTGGGAAAATAAAACTTTTATCAAGCCTAAAGGAAGCGCTCTCTCAGTGGCCGCAAAAAACTCTCTCTTGCCATCTCTCATACACTGCAAAAAAGCCCAGAACATACGGATAAACGTGATACAGTGGTTCAAGGTTGGTGGAAATATGGGGAAATATTTTCAGGGCAGAAAATTAAAGGAGTTATGAAGGAGCTACCAAAAAACGTAAATATGAGCAATTAAAAACAAAAAAAACAATACAGATTAAAATATTTTTATTATAATGGAAGGTAACTGCAGAAGCTTTTAGAAATTAAAAAGTTCAAAAAATTTTTTAAAAAATTTTAATCCCTTAAAATACAAAGTCGATGTCCGATATTTAGTTATTTTGGGTAGGTTTATTTTTAGTGATCTTTTTTTGCTTAATAGATAACTAATATTTTCTATTTAGAAGTTATATATATATATATAATATTTAAAAATATTACTCCAGTAAAATGTATAAAAAAAATAACTTAATTTTAATATAATTGTATAAACACATCGTATTTTCGCTTATTTGTTTCAGAATTAAATATATATTTTATATTATATATTTTACATTATACATTTTAGAACAAAATTGCTTGTTCAATCGTGGCCCACTGTGCGCTCAGCTGGTTTTTGTCGTCACGTTACGTATACGCCGTGTGTGTGTGTGTGCGCCGAGAGCGGGAGAGCAAGAGTGCTGGAGAGCAAGAGTGAAGCGGGAGAGAGAGACGGCGAGCGGCAGTTGCGCTCTTTGCCGCAGTTTTGTTGTTGCTCCTGGCCTGGCCACATGGATTTTCCGTTTTTCCAGGGGGTATTTCATCTGGCTGCGAATCTCAGGCAGCGTTCAGTTTCATCTGAGACGTTTGGCGCAGCGGTCGATACCTGGAAAAGAATTCTGGCCAAAAGCTGTGAAAAAGTACGAACGAAGGCGAGAAACTCGAGCAAAAAAGGTTCAAGAATTAAAGATTTTGCAAATATTTAAAGTGAAACTCTGCCAAACAGTGTGAACGGTGATTTCTATTAAAAACCAAAATTGTGGTAAAAGTGTTGTGTTTATTTTTGGAAGAGGAACTCGTCAGTGTCCTGCGGCCGTGAGGTTTTGCATTTTGCCGTCGCTAATTGTGAGCTACGAACTGCAACTGACAGGCGGCAATATCAGTGGCGAAAAGGAAATCGGAAAGGAAAAACTTTCTGCGCCTGCTGCCGGGCTCTTTCGTCCTGCCATCGCTTCACTTCAGCCAAATCCCGGGAAATTGTTCGCCTGCCAAGCCTCAAGCTGGGCGATTACCGCAAAATGACACGTGTCAGGCGCATTGTGGTGAGTCCCGCCCGAAGCTCCTTATTCTCCACATAACTCTCTCCTTAACTTTCCCGCTGGCTAATGCCGCAGGCAGCGGAATTCCCGCCTTTAAAATTAAACACTTTAAAGCACACCCACTTACCACCCACATCCACAACGAGAAGCAGACACACACATTTTTCACCGACCGAATTTTTGCGGCATGCCTTTTTTGCCCTTTGCCTGTTTCCTCTCTACAAAATTGAATTTCACATTTTAACGCGTTTGCATGCCGACTCGCTCCACTTCCCCTCCCTGTTGCCCTGCTAATTCTATATTTATTTTCATTTTCCATTGAATTTGGGGCTCTTTGAACTCTGGCCATTCGTCAATGGCCCTTTGGCCGCAGGATGTTTTCGTTGGCCTTTTGGCAAAGCTGCTCACTTACCAAATACAAACGTGGGCACAATCTGCTCAACCAATATGCTCAATCAATCCAATATCCACGGTATCCTTGAAGCCAGCGTCTTGGTCACCTTCTGCACGAAATTTTATTTTACGATTATTGCCGCACGAAGGATGAGAGGAAGAAAAGCAGTCCAGGACCATTCACGTGACATACACGTCCTTCCCGATGTTTGTTTCCTTTTTATGCGTTTACTGGCCCAAATTCGTGAGGTTAAATTTTAAGAGCACACATAAACACGGAGACAAAAAAAAAACTTAACCTTATCTGCTGGCCAAGTTGGCTGCCAAGAACAGGCACAAGTCGCGCATTAATTTCCCAGAGTCCTTATCTGAGCCTTCAAACTAACCCAACTGGCTCTGGTAGCAGCAATGTGCCAAAAAAGAGAAAGGAATTTCGAACACAAAAAAAAAGGCCAGCAGCAGCAGGCGGAAGCAGGCAATGAAAAAAAGTTCAGAATGCAAGTGCAGTTGGTAGAACCTTTGTGGAATTTCGCTTTTTTTTCGCCGAATTTTTGTACCTCTTAGGCTTAATTTGGGCAACAGCTGCAGCAAGGCGCAAAGGTATGAAGAGCCAGCGGAAAATTCGGCCCAAAAAACGGGCGAAAACAAAGGCTAAAAGACCAAAAACGAGAAGCGGGATGGAAAAATGTCAAAACAAGCTACTAAAGCGATTTGCGGGGCAAAGAGAAACAAGTTGAGGGTCAATGTCGAGTATACGCCACGTTGGACACGAATTTTTGGCAAATATGTGTTCCGCGGGGTAAGTTGATTGAACCTTGAACGAAAAAGTTTTTCCTCTACCTCGGTAGCTTTTCTAGGTTATCAGTTATCCGATTGGGGCTTTTACTTGCATTTGAACTTTGGCTTTGGCATTGACTCCCCTTAGAATTCAATGAAGTTGGCCAACACTTCTGGTTTTCGTATCTGAATGTGAAAAAAAAGTATATGGAATTTATTTGGAATTTATTTTCACATATTCCTACATATCAATTCATCAAGCTAAGTTCAAGTTCAACAGATGAATTTTTGCATATAGTATAGAACTATCTCTGCAACAAATTAATTTAATGATTTCAATAATACTAAAACTTAGGATTATTTTCGAGGCTGTATATTTTGTTTTTATAATAAAACTGGATTAAGTATAGTTACCAACATTAAAAGGGCTATTAGTTAAATTTAGATAACGTTGCTAATATCAAACTCATCTATCTAATAGGTCAAATCTCAAAATTGTTTAAATATGTAATATGAAAAACAGTTTAATAAAATTAATCCATTATGGGTCATATTTTGTTCTTATCTGGCTTAAATTTCTAATAAAGATATTGTGTTTATTACTATTATTTTTCTCAACAAATTTAACATAATACGCTTTAATTTTAAGCCATTTTTTGAACAGCCATTAATAACTCCATTGCCAAAACTGGTGTGAAGAGATACTTAAAAAAGAACAATAAAAATGCCAAGAAAATCGTTTGGTAAAATAGCTAATATTCGAATGTGAATTTGTCTTGGTTTCCGCCATTTAGCCAACAACTTAATTTGGCCAACTTGCACCCAAGTTCAGCCATTAGAGATCATCAATCTGGCCCTCATTATTCAAAATGCCACTCCCCCCCCGGCAGTCGCTTGGCTCGCATTAACCTGTTGTCAGCCGTGAATCCTGAATACAGCTTTTGGCCCGGCCCACACACACACACACACACACACACACAGAGAGAGGCACACAAATCAAATGTAAGAGGCACTTGTAAAATGTCCTGCTCATCCAGCCGGCTGGAGGGCGTGGCCCCTTTGGCACAGCGCGTCACGTTTATCACAACAGGGCAATAAATTTCATTTGCCTTGTCCCGCTTGGCTACAACATTTTATGGTCTCTTCATTTTCGACATCTGCAAACAGTCGAATCCGAGAATTCGGGAATCCTTATCTGAATCCGGGAATCCAAATCCAAGGACCCAATGCCAGCCAGTGCCTTTGCATACTTGACGAGGCCCTGTCAATGCACATTATTATCTGCACAGACCCCGCCCTCCAAGCGACAGAACAAACATTTTATTTTGTCATTTTGATTGATGGCCATAACAGCGCGACAGTGCTTCCTCTAGAGTTTCGTGTTTGTTCGTCGTTTTAATTAAAGTGTGCGTAGGAGGAAACTATGCTTCGGTGGGAGCAAGTTTTCCGCCAAGGCCGCTGGCACGCACACACCCTTCAAAAAATATTATGTTTTCTGAATCGGTGTGAAGCGGTCGCCGGCGGGCAAACGCTTTTTTGGTTTTTGATTAAGGACGAGGTGAAGACTTCTGGCACACGCACACACAATCATTAGCACAGGATGCGAGTGTAGTTGAAGGCTCTGCTCCTGCGGATGATGGATGACGGGGAATGCGGTTCCTGCGGCTTTGCCGGGCCGTTTCATCTCGAGATGAAATTCCATAATAAACGAAGGGATTAACTTGCTTTTGCGGATTTAAAATTCCAGCTCGCAAAAATTCCTCAAAATTCGCTACCTATAAAAAACGATGCTTTTATGTGATTTTATATATATATATTTTTCATCGTTCGTCTGGCGCAAAGCTCGGCAATTACGGGCCCTCGCCCCTTGGTCCTTTGAATACCCAATTTGGGGCCAATCTTGCCGCATTACGTATACGCACTGTCATCTCCAGCACTGAATTTTAATAGCCTAGATTATGTACCAGAAGAAAAAAAAAAACGCAGTGAATGAGTAAGTGAGTGGAAACAGAGTGACCCTCTCTCTCTCTCTCTTCCTAAATGGTTGTGTGTGTGATTTCCATTAAAGTTATGGTCGCCAATGTCCGGTTATAACAGCCAGCACAGACCATTAGGCAGGTGATGGGATCCTGTCCAGATCCCATCCCCGCTCCTGTGTCTGGAATACTTTCGCAGCTTCGTTGCCGCTGTCGTTATAAAATTGAAGTGCTAAAGCCAGCGGGGTGTCAACACCGCAGCGACAGAAACAGAAACAGAAACTGTATAAAATGGCTTGTTTGCGGAGAAGGGACACACAAGGGGGGGGCGGACAGACACGGCAGCACAAAAGGCTGTCAGCGGACCACGAAAGCCGCTGCTCGCTGGCAGGCCAAATTGCTTTTTGCCGTATGAAAACCCGGGGAAAGCAGTGGCAGCAACATCAACAGCGGCAGGACATCAGCCACTGACAAGGCAAGACAGAGGCGTGGAGCAGCAGGCGGCGGGCCAGAGATGCCCCGGAGTCGTGATCGTGTTGGGATATTACGCCAAATCTTTACCACTTAAAGGTGGTCAAAAGCTGTCTATTCGGAAGGATTGACAGGATATATTTAAGGCTTATTTATTAACTTTTGCCTAGCAGACACTTCATGACAACTTAAATTAGTAACAGACTTGACTTTTAATAATTCAAATAGTAAAGGCTTTCATGCCAATTTAAAGTCAAACTAAGACGTCCTGGCAATGTCTCTAAAGTTTTAGTCATAATAAAGTTTAAAATTACCACAAATTGAGTGTCCTGTCATTTGCTTGCCTGCAAAACCTTTGCTCAAATTCCTAAGATTACAAGCTCAAGCTATTGTAATTTTCTTTGGCTTTAATACAAGACACTAAAAGCTGTTAAATGTGGTTGACTTTAATATTTAATAAACGTTGTGGCCAAGAAATTCAATTCCACCTGTGACTTGCTCAAGTTTCTAAAGGCTCAACAAGTTTATTGACATTTAATATCACAGCCTGACTTATCACGTGGCCAGCTCCAGGGCAAAATTAGAGACACAAAAGGAAATAACCTGGAACATAAAAAATATAATAATATTCTATATATATGCCAGATTGCCTATATACATTTCCTTTTTTGTGGCCACGCACACACTTTGTTTTTTAATTAAGCTAAACAAACGCACCGAAAACAATTATGTAGAGTCGTCCTCGCACCTGGAAAGCGGTCCCGAAATGGTGTGTTTTAGCATTCGACCTTTTGTGGGAGCGGATCCCGACGCTTCACACTTCATTTCATTTCAATTTAAAGTTTTTTCTTCGTGTGCGTCCTTTGCCTATGCCACAGTCCCGATTTTTTATTCCTGGCTGCGGCTGCCAATTACGGCGGCAAGTTGCTTTATTATACGAGGCACTCCGGTGCTCGATGCCTTGGAATGGCAGCCATTTGCTCCGCGTTCCTCGCAATTCCACGTAATTGTCCCCCTCGACGGCGTCGTCCTGGTGTTGCTTTATTAAACCTTAGCAGCGCAATCACCGAAATGGGCGCACTCACACAGGCTCCTTTTGCAGGGCCAAGACACACGTGCCGAAACACCTACGAGGCACGTGCAACATTTGTATTTAAATTTGAATGTCTGTGCCGCCGTCAGAGCGCTTCACCTTGCACACTGAGAGAGAGATACATGTATAGTAGCTGTGCTCCTAATGTGTCAGACAGGCGCGGAAACATACAGACAAAGCTGTATATATATATATATATATTCATCCACCTCAGGAGAAGCAACAATTTTCGCTTGAGCCAGGAAGCTGGCACCAAGGTTGGCCTCAAAAGTTTCGAGACCAAAGGAAGAAAGTAAAAGGATGTAAGTAGTTCAAGACACGACCTAATTGATGGATGGCGCTGCTTCTTGGCGCTGATCAAACTTTGTAAATGATGCCTTAGGTAGTATTATAAAAGCAACTAATAAAAACACAAGTTTGTCAAAAATTAATCTTGTGATAAATGAAATATCTTTGACAGTCAGAGAGAAAATTTACTTGCTGGAAACTTTTGAATTTAAGCAATTAATTTGGCAAAATCACAAGTCTCTTTCTCACTGACAAAACATATTTATTCTAGGCAAATGATTCTGAAAAGTTTTCTCCGTCCAAGTGAAAACCTAATCAAAGTTGGTTGGAAACTTATTCTCGGACAAGATTTGAAGCCACCCGTTCGCATTACGCACCCACTACACACACCCATCCACTTAGCCGCTCAATGCCATGTCCATTCAACCTTGCAGGCACTCGCCGCCTTGCCCCACTTGCCACCTGGCAGCTGCCACGACCAGCAGCAAGACTCCCCAATGATTCCTGGCATTACATTTTGGCTGAAATGCGTTCGCATCAAACTATATAACACGTTCATATTTCTTACGGTTCGTTACCCATTTAATATTAAAGCAAATTGCTGACTGAGTTGCTTTCCCCCCGCCTCGTACAGAGCACGAAAAAAACATGGCCTTTTCGGTTGTTTGGTTTCGTTTCAAAGCCCATCAAAGAAGTGTTATTTCTGAATCAAAACTTTTAGCCAAAGTTCCATTTTGGGTATGCTCAGAAAGTCACAATGTCTGACTGCCGTTTAATATTGATTTTGTAATCTGACTGGTCCTTTGTTCAAGGACCACACCATGGGATCGATATTGATGCTCAACTTTTTATAAAGAGAAGTGTACAGAGTAAAATTTTCTCTGCATGCAGGCAGGTAGTTTGTCTTAGGCTGCCTTTTCTTTTATTTTCTTCCTGCCAGGAAACATTTCTCAGCACTAAATGATATGTAAATAAAAACGTTACCCAAGTACGTGGAGCACCCAGGCCCCATGTGTGCCTCAAAGGAGGAGTACGAGTCCTGAGTCAAAGGAAAGGCTATTTAAATTCAAATTTAAATGTCTGCGCTTCATTTAGGCGGTGAAAATTGCTCGGTTGCCTGGCATATGGCAAACTTTATGTTCCGCTGGCTTAATTAACATAATTATGACCAAAAAGCCAGCAAAATTCAGAAATTCTGAAGGTTTTGCCTCAGCAAGGCAAGTGCCACCTGCTAGAGGAAAAAAAGGGCGGCCAACGCTATGCCCAGATTTGTTTTCCTGGCATCCGCAGCTATTTATCTTGAGCGCGAGCTCCCCCAAAGTATGCAGCATAAGTAGTGCGCACACATACACAGACAGCACTCCCACACACACACACACACACAGTGATGCACTCGGTGTTGAGTGCACTTTCCACTTTCACTTTGCGCTCGCTTGTTGACTGCCTCCCTCCATCTCACGTTGCCTTCTCTCCCTGCCTCCCTTGCACTTTCATTATTTGCGTTTAGCTCACGCAAGTCTCGCATTACACACACACACCGACACACTTACCCTGGCTTTCGCCCACACACACCCGCGGCATTCCATACACACACACTCAGAGAGGGGCAAGAGCACAAAGCCCTTTTCATTGTCATTTGCGCCTCAACGTATGCCATGCATTCTGTCGCTGACTCATGTCCATGCTGTAAAAATTCCATGCCAGCAGCAGTCTCTCTCATCTCTCGCCATACTCTCTAAGCGGGCATTACAGTTGCCTTATGACGCTGCTCTTAAGTTTTGAATTTTGAGAGATGTGATTTCAAGGCTATGGTATTGGTTGAGCGATTCGAAATGATTTATAAATGGTTTTTATTCAGTTTTTCTGATTGAAATACATAGTTGTAAACCTCGAATTGAACTTGCAATAGATTTTTAAGGTTTCTTTCTTTTCAACTCAATATCTCTGAACAATATTTTGTGTAGTAATTAAGTTTTCTTCTTTAATAGCTTTATAAAATGAAATAATTATTATTTTACAAGAAATTTTTTTAATTAATTACATTCCAAATCTTCAAACATTTAAAAACAAAGCTCACTTCAAAGTTAGGCAGCAACAATTCAACTTTAAGTTCGTTAATCCTTATTATTATATTGTTTAATGTGTTTCAAAATACATAACATTTTAATTGTATCACACAAAACCCCTAATATAAATTCCCAACAAAATGTAAACTTAAAATTAGTAGATAGCACTTAACAAAGTGCATGTGTGCTTGTACTACATTCTTGTGTCCAAGATATTTCGACCATTGTTTATTCTTTTTAGCCTGACAGCATTTTGTGCTTACTAACTGGTCACCCACTGGCCTCCGATTTCTGCCCAGCGCCCACTCGTCGTCCCTCATTCTGGAACTTATGAAGCAAGTTTTTGCCATTTCATTTTTGTTTTTGTTATTGTGTACTCTCGTATTTGACACTTGTTTTTGTTTTCTGGTTCCAAGAGGGGACGACGACGAAACAATGGGTTTTGAGGGATGGGAACATACAGTTTTTGTCATGTTTGTTGATTGTGAAAGTTGGTGAAGCGCTTTTTAACAGTTTTCGTGACACTTTTCGGTTCGGTTCTGTGCCATGGCATGTATATTTTATGCTTTGTTGCCGCCGGCCAGGACCAGGATATACAGGACATGGCCGGGTGACCTTAATGCACCAATGACATGTTCGAGTGGAAGGCATCCGACATGGCCGTCAGTCGCTACTGTATCCTTTCTGGCACTGAAATGTGTCTATAATGCAATTTTCCGGTCATTTTAAGCCAACTCGAAATGAAAACGGTGAATAATTTATAAGACACGAACAACAGAAGTTGGAAAAATGGAGAAAAAAAAAACATTATCAATTATTGTATGGGGAAGGCATTGAGAATTATGGGGGAGGCGGCTTGCATTGTGGTTCGATTGTAGTCCCACATTAAACCAGTTCCCGTTGCAGCCACATTGCATGTGGCAAGGACATTGGCAAAAGTTTCCATGCCGCATTCCATTTGCTAAAGAGCCTTTCAAAACCGTTGTTGTCGATTTCACCTCTGTGCCAATGCAATTCCATTGAATCGTTGAGCGTAATGAGTTTTTGTGGTCTGCTTATAAAGTTGCTTTGAGGCTGCTCAAAATTCTGGAATTTTGATAAATGTTTCGTTATAGTTTGTACTCTGAAATAGGAAGTGCATTCAAAGGTTTCTTAATGTGGCTTTTAAAGGAAGAATGAAACTGGTTTCGATTTAATTTAATTTAAAGTTTTGATACATCACAACGTGTGTTAAATTTATCTTTATATTAAAATAATTATTATAAATTATAATACCATTACTTAACCTCCAACTTTTCACTCTTTTATTATACAACATTTTAAAGATTGCTTTTAAAACACTTCAATACCGACATTTACGAGTATTGGCCATCATTACTCAATCGCTGGCCATTTATTTGACTCACCTTGTCCAGATTTCAGATATATAGTATGTGCTCACGTACATATATCCTAGCGAGCAGCCAGAACAAATTACGCTCCATAAACATCAATCAGCAAGGCGTCTTCGTACAATTGAAAATGAATTCGGAAAACAGCCAACTAATGGCGTATTTTCAATTCGATTGAAAATTATATTTCCTATATAGACGCACATCGGTATATATGAGCGTGTGGTTCAGTTAACATATTATCAGCAATTGAAAAAGCAATTTTCCGCTTTAATAAGCGTTGTTTATTTTAATGCTAAATTCAATCTTGTTTGTGGCCACGAATATATGCTATTCTCTGCCTTAAAAGCAACTTTATTTAGTTATTTTCCAATTTTACACACTTTTGAATAATAAATATATAAAAATGTTTAAAATGTAACTATATTTTGTTTACATTTTAATTTAATATTCAATTAAATTTGAGTAGAGTATTGTTTTCGTGTAGAATATTTCTCTTTGTTTTCTGTTTAAGTATTTTTCAATTATGCCATAAATAATTTGTTCGCGCACTTCAATTAATGAGCCTCGCACCCCCTGTGTTTTCTTTGTAAATAATGTTATTTAATCGAAAGACTTTTATTGTTATTGTTTCGCTATCACAGAAAGAATCGAGTATTTTATGTGAATTAAAGCACTGAAAATTTTGTCCATTAAACTGCGGCCGTCACCTCGAATCACCTTCAAAGCTGTCCAATGCCTCCGATACCTGTCAGTCTGTCAGAGGATGGAATCCATCTCTGGGCTGACCTCAGCAATGGATGCTAAAATCGCTTCTATCGTGCTCACCTGGCTCACCTAGGCAGTCGAGCGAATGGGGATTTCCCCCCATACCCCGCCAGAAGTCCATTTGCGGGGCTTTGTTTGTTGGCTTAATGTAAAATATTGTGTATACGCCAGGTTGTACATTAAAAGCTTTGTGCCACAATAAGCAAAACATTTTCCTGTTATTTATAGTAATTTTTTTGTTCTCCATTCGCCAACTTGTGTGGCAGCAGGCAGGGTTAATGTTATGGGATTTCTAATATATTGCCTGGGATCAGTGGAGTTAAATGATGGTGAAAAGATACGGAATGTTTAACGATTATGCTGACGACAGATACGAGAAATTTAATTAGATTAATTAGGGTTATTTATTTGTTAAGAAATTGGGAATATATATTCAATTATAAAGTAACAGTTTCATTTGAATTGGTTTATTTATATTTATTTTTATTTCAAGCAGTTTCCCAGGTATAAAGTCATTTCCACAGAACTCCAATACCTCGAACTTGAACAGATTCCTTCAGAATTATCTGTAACTTTCGTATCTTTATTTATTTGAATATTGACCTTTAGATTACTCTGAAAATAAATACGAATTTTAAGCAATAAACTCGATCGGGTTTTTATTTAGTTGTAAATTTTTCATTTAAAAGAATAACCAATTCCTGAAAAACTCAAACAAAGTCAGACAAAGTTCATTCCGGGAATCTCTCAGCTAGCTGACCTTTCGTTCCAAAGTTTATCCTAAGAGGTCGTCGGCACTTGAATATTCGTTTACAAGCCGCAGCGGACACGTTCACCGCATAAATTGGTTTTTGGTAAAATGCGTACATTATCTGGTATCGAACGATTGCAGTTTGTTTATTGATCTCGATGGGCTTTTGCCTTCGACTTTGTCCCTTCCTGTCTATATTTGGGCCTTCCAGCCCATTGTCTCTTCAGTTGCCGGTGAGCTGTTTCAGTATTTCGTGGCCTGTTTATTATTGCTAAATATTTTCATGCCGATTTTTACATTTTTGGGGGAGGCGGTCGTGTTTGTTTTGATAATTTTTTGGGATGTGCACAGTGCACGCTGGAAATTTGTTTTTCTCTTCACGAAGCTTTCATGTAATTTTCCTTTTTTGTTTCGTGGTCTTGACTTTTACAAGGTGAAAAATGTTCTTTGGAAATGTGGCCCATAAATTTGAACTGAAATTGCCTCAAAGAAGAAAAATCGGAATAAGGCGAACACGAACACGGAAAGCCGGCAACGAGAAGACGCTGACATGGACATGGACATGAACTTGTCTCTTATTCTCTGTCATTTGTCGTCGTCGTCGTCGTTGCCGTCGTCTTTATTTGTTTATTTACATTGCCCAACGACTTCTCTTCTAATTTGGCTTTTATGCCTCGCTTTACAATTCGGCCAGCTTCTGTCGCTTCTGTCGCAGTTAACTAGTCTCGTTTCTGTGGGCCACTTTCGGCTGTCTTGGCCAAATTTATTCCAATTCCCCATTCCCCTTCCCCTGTAAATGCTATTTCTGTCTGGGCAAACATGTCGAACATTTTGTCCGCTTCGCTGCCTGCTCACGGCCTGTAAGCCGACGCGTCTTCGGCTCAGAGTCTGCTGGCCATTAAGTGTTGGCGCCATTCGACGGAAGTATCTAAAATCAACAGAGATGCCTACCAAATCAGCTGGAACATAACACATAATTCCATCGATCCAGCAAGGATCTGGCAGTGGCTCTTAAGGCCGCCCATTTCTTGGCAGGTTTGGTTATGAAGCTATTTTGGTGGAAGATGGATTTTACGGTCGAGAGTTTATAGTTTTTACTTGAGAATTTTCTCAAACATTAATGTATTTGATAAGTTATTTTCTTCAGATAATTTCTATTTTATAGTTATTTTTGAAAGTTGGTAAAGAAAGGCATCAAATTCATCCTCATTTGAATCCTTCTCTCATTTAAATATTCTCTTTATGTTAATTTTTTAAATCACATCACCAGTTTCTTGTACCATTTGATTTTTATAAAAAAAAACAATTAAATTTATATATATTAATGTGTCTCCTGTCGCATCACTGGAGGCCAGACAGGTCCTTTAATCAGAGCGCAAATCAAGTGCTGGTGGACATAGGCGGAAATCTAAATTTGGCACTTGGCATTTTGGCATTGTTGCTCACGACGTGCGACGTGGGCTGCCTGGGGAGCTGCTGGAAATCTCGTTGCCGCCAAAGCTGTCGCGCTCGATTCCAGTTCCCGGCCCCCACTGCGCCTGCTCTGCCATAAGAGACAATTTATTTGGCTCTGCTTTAAGCCCGGTCTGGCATGTTCGCCTTCTGGCCAGTGGCATTTATTATTTTTCTTAATTAAATCTTAATTTTTCTTGCTGCCGCGTGTGTGTGCGGACATCGGGCGCTTAAAATAAATGCAGGACTGACTGACTGAATGCCACCGACCGCCGGGCTTAATGCTGATACAGGAGTGGCATAAAAGACTTACTGCACATCCTGCAGCGTGTGACAATAATAAAGTTGCATGCATACCAGTTAAAGCCGCCTGTCGTCTGGCCGAAGTCCCCGCCGCAACCCTTGACCTCGAGCGCTACATTGAAACTCATTTAAGTAGAGCCCGGATGGGGGCTGCGAATGCCACTAATTAAGCCTAATGGCGCATGAAACATGCATTAAAACTAATGTGCAAGCCTCGTCGACACAGCCAGCACAGGGGAGGAGAGAGAGAGAGAGAGAGAGGCGTTGAGATGGAGATGGCCTTGCCAGTTGTGTCGCACTGAGGCAAGAGTTGGCCCTGTTGTTCGTCCCCCCTTTAACGATGGCAGCCTAATTTTATGCTACGCAATATTTTGTTGTTGAAGTGGTGGTGAAAACAGGCGAGTCCCCCTGGTAATAGGTGGAGTGAAAGCTCCCCATTACGATAAATTACGAAACTAATTCCCATTTCGATAATTTCGCAATGCATTTCCTGCTTCAAGTAGGCAAGTAACGTGTACTTACATTTCCTGCCAAGGAGAAGAGTGCTACATATCGTTGTTGAACTGTTGTTGAAAAACTAATTACAGTGACTTATAGTGCAAAGTTGGAGGAAATCAATTTTCAAAAACTTGTATTTTATTAACAGATAAAGGATGTTAGTTGCCTAACAGTTGTTCTGATCTGTTGTTGAACTAATGCAAAAGTTTCTAGGCAGATGCAACTATTAAAAATTCTCGTGCGAAAATATATTGTAAAAGGAAATATATATTAAATCTAATAAAAGATGCAGTTAATACAATAATCTCGACTCCCGGTTTCCAAGGTACATTTGCAGTTCCGCAATGACACCTGATTAGTCTCCATTGGAACTCCCCCGAACCCACAAAACATGACATTTGGTGTCAAGGAGCAGTGAAGCAACCACTAATGAAACATTATGGCTGTCGTAACCCAACGGCCAACGAGCCAGACAGCTATGCCGCAAATCCACTAAAAACGTTTACGGCTTACGTGCAACATGGGCCGTGGTCCAAGCCATAAGTGGCACGTAGCAGCCCCGTCCGCCAGCCGCAAAAGTGTCCTCTCAAATTGCCCCGCTGCAACACGTTTTCCACCAGCAGCTGCAATAGATTTTCCCTCGCGGCAACCGAACGTTACAAGCCCAGTTTTCCTTTAATATAATCAACAATTCATATTTTACGAGTGTAGATTTGGCTGTGTGACATTTTGTCGCTTCATTGAAGCAATAAATTTAAAAATGTTGCGAAAAGCAGATGAAAATGATATATATTTATATATACGTACGTTGTGACTGTGTGCGTAGCACTTTACGGAGCGGGCACTCGGCCTTCAACCGGAAGTGACTTACGCACGGCTGCATCAGGCCGGAAGTGGGGCTGCGAGCGAGATAGAGACAATAAAATGTTGGGGGAAAATTTTTCCCTTGCCCCACACACACACGAATGAATGTCAACATGTTGATAACAAAATACATGAAACTAACTTGCAGAGAAAGCAAAAAAAAAAAAAAGAAACTTTTTCGTGCTCTCAAAACAGAAAGGAAAAATAGAAAATGTGAGGAAGTGAATTTTCCTCCCGCTGAAGGTTGCATAATAAATTTCATTCAAACTATTACAACATGCAATATTTATTGCCACAGATATTTCAAATGGTATCGAAAAAGTGCAAAGATAAGATAATAAAAATACACACGCGTAATGTATAATCCTTTAAACCGCAAAAATATTTTTACTTTATTTTATTTATACCACAGCAAAACTTATATAGTGCTAAAAGCTAAATGGAAATGGAATTTTAAACTAATTTCTCTTATTTTCACCATTTCGTTAAGCTTTGGTATTTCATGGGGTGCCAGTATTTATGTATAAAGATTAAATTTAAACTAACCATGAAGTATTTATTGAAAAAGCAAAACCATTAAAAATAAATCAAAAATCTATTAAATTCAATCAATAATCACGATTGTTTTGTTTCTCTGAAAGCAAGACTTATGCTTGAGTTGCGGCGAAATTGCAACGGAATTCGAACTATTTTGTGGAAAGTAAAAGCCGGAACGGGCTAATTATTTATAAGCCACTCTTTTTGTGCTTCCACAGGGTTTTGGCATGCCTTAATGGACGCGCACATGGTCGTCAGATGATACTCGTTAGTCAACTCCCCGGGCCCCACTCCGCAATTGTGTGCGCCCGCAAATATGCATTTTGTTTTGTTTTGTTTGTGCTGTAAGGAATTTTTCAATTCTACATTGTTCGTCGAAAAAATGAAAATCATTTTTATGAAAACAATAAAATCTGCGCTTGGCTGCGCAAGCATGCCGCAAACAGAATAAAAATACCACCGACCAGAACAAAACAATACAAAAAAAACTTTGCCAAACAATTTGGCTACGTAAGAATTAATGAAATTTATGTTTGTATATCAAACAGTTCCCATTGTTCCCCGAAGTGACGTTTAGGGCGAGGATCCTGTTTCCTAGACCATACACTTTTTAATTTATAGTTGCGTCCGTTGCTTTAGGTGAAAGCCAAGGAAAAACCCTCCACAATGGCCGAAAGTTTATGCATTGTAATGCGCTCCCAGGCAGAGTGCACAGTGAATGCTCCCTAAAGATGACTCAGGCGAATGATAAACACCCTCCCTGCCCATTTCTCTCTCTCTCTCTCTCGGGGCTATTGTAGATTATTTGTGTGTCATTGGCTATTTAAGCCAAAGCTCCTCTGGGGGGGGGCAGGAGCAAGTTCCAGTGTTCTGCAAAAGGAAGCAGCAAGTGCACGGCTGTGGAAAGTGTTTTGTGGTCTTATTTGGGTGTCATTTGTCTTCCTCAGGGCATGGGGCTATAAAGCTGACATTTAGGGTAATTATGGCTCAGATATATATATATATAGAAAATGGCTTTGTTAGACTTTGGATTATGGGGATAACATGAGCTTGATCCCCTTGGGACTCTACAAGTTGTTGAGTCATTGTTGGGGAAGACGGTAAGGACATTCTGATGGAAATTGGTTAGTGAATGTTATTTAAGTTTGACTTTTAATAGGAATTCATTGAATCGATAATGTATTGATAATTTACATGAGTTTTTCTTTATAAATCGATGTATTATCGTTACTGTAAGGTAGGATAAATCGATTTTCTTTCGGATATATCGAAAGTTGCCTGCTCATGCTTTGATAATTGAGGGATAAAATATATATTTTTCGATCTTTACAATTTTGATACATCACACTTGTCGGGGTTTCCTCTGAATATACATTCCTATTTAATGTCTTTCTCTAAAATATTTTTTTATATTAAAAATTTGGATCCATAAAACTGTACGATATCTTACATTATCTTCTCGATAAATGTTCCTATTTGGTACCCTGTAGTTAAATCCTTTAATCAAATAATTAATAAATTCTATAAATAAATTCCCATACATATTTTTTCTATAAATTTGTTGTAATATAAGTTTTGCACTTAATATCAAAATCTCTAATAGTTGTTTAACTTAAAAGTATACCAATAAAATAAGCATTTATTCATTAATCTATTCCTTTTTAACCTTCTCTTAACTGTTCACCTTTATTAGTATTCCCTTCCCCCATTTATCTCTCTATAAAAAATTAACAAAACCCGCCATAAATCAATGAACCGTGCCTTAATCCAACTATCCAACCGTCTGTGAATTTTTATCCATATGCCCCTTAGCCATCGTTTACTGTGCATGCATTTTGCATAATAAGCTGCTAGAAGGAGCACCAAGAAAAAGGAAGCAGGACGAAGAAAAACTTGCCATAACTTAAATTGAAAATGTAATGCTATTAACACTCTCTACTCAGCCGCCGTGACCCGCATCCGCCCCCGCCCCCAGAACTAAATTTGCATATTACAACACAGCCATGTTTAAAGTGTTACATCCGCGCCCTGCCCTTCCCCTCTCTCTCTCTATCTCTCTCTGTTGCATGCAACATACTGCATAATAAACAGATTAGTTTTTTAGGACTCACCTGCATGTCGCACACAACCACACACAGTCGCTGCAGCGAGCGAGTACAAAGGCGCTGCCATGTTTCCAGTACATGTAATTAGAAAGCAACATTGCCTGCTTTTGGGCAGTGGCCTTTGTTTATGCAAATATTTAAACACTAGACTACTTAACCCACATTCAAATGCCAGCGAGTCCCGACACACAAAGCACAGAGACAAAGAAGCATGTGTCTTGTTGCATAAGCACCCACACCAGCACACACGCTCTTGAGCACTAACAAGGCTAAAAGCACAACACACGAAATTGGTACTAACAACAGCTCACAACATACACGCAAACACACAGATGATGCTCAGCAACTAACTGGCGATGAACACGAAGAATGAGGAGAGAAAATGTTTAAGCAAAAACTGCATTTTAAAATATATTGTGTGTGTTCTCTCTCTTCCCCTTCTCCACACCAACACCACTCCATTCCAATTTAGCGCTTGGCCTAAAAGTATGCAGCATCATTAGTGTCAGAGCGAAGGGCTCGCCAAAACTACACCAACGCCACACCAACGAGGGTAAAACAAAGGAAAAACGGAGGAAAAACTGAGGAAAAACCCGAGCTGCACCCGGCAAAAATTGAAAATGTATGCTCATTAGTAATGGCAGATGCGACGAGCGGCAAAAACTAACTGAAAAGCGCATTGCAAGGCCCGAACCGACAGCGACAGCGACAAGTTCCTAAGTCAAACGCCATTCATAATTAGCAACAACAGTAACAATAACAGCAGCACCAGCAGCAGACTCTGGCAGAAGGTCACAAGCAGGACGCAGGAACATCTGGCAAAAGTCAAGGACGAGCTGTAAAATAATTCGCGAAAGCATGGCCCAAGCAAGCAACTCCAGTTATCTCGAGCCCCACCAGAAGACGCCAGAGTCCTCCTCAGCGAGCTGATTTCGAGAACTCGACAAATTATCGCCGGGGAAATTGATAGATTCGATTAGCAATATAAAAAGCTGAGAGCTCAGAGCTCAGCGAGAACGGAGATAGCAGCCGGCGGCTCCTTTAATTTGTCACAACCACCAAAGCACGAACCATCCCATCGGACTTCCGCCAAATCCATCGCTTTAGGCCAACAAACACCGAGTCATGCCTGAGCAGGATAATTACGATGATGAGGTAATTTCTTTTGTTATACTTTGCGTACAAAGCCAACCAGCTCCGAAGTAAAATAAAGCACTGAACTGAACAGGGTCCCCAAAAAAAGAATATGTTTTCAGCCCAAACATAATTAGGCATAATTAATTTTAAAAACAAATATTGCACGGAACGTGTGTGCGCGTGCGGGGTCCCGAGTTCCGGTTCCTTTTTTGTGGCATTTTGCCAGGATTAGTCGAGCGTTTTTTCAAAATTGAAGGCAACCCGAACTTGGCGTTGGAATTAAAATTTTAAATTGCCTAATGACTGGGAAAATTGAAAAGCGCCCGAAGAATACATTAGGAAAAGCTGGAATCCCAAAATGGGCTAGCTGACGTAAGCAGTGACATGACATAATTAACTTGTAATGCAAAAATTATGGTTATTTCTGACATATTAACTTGGTAGGAAAAAAATGTTGTGAACTATAGCTTAATTGTATTATTTTTAACGAGTTAATTATTAATATTCAATTGAAAACAAGGTTGATAAAATAACTCCATTATTTTTAATTGTGCGAAATATGCTTCATAAACATTTGGAATTTCGCTTGTAATTGAATAGATAAATGTAAAAAATGCTGCTAATTAACTGTTTTAATTATTGATAAATACAAAACCAGCAGTAAAAAAATCAATGTATATTAAATATTTAAAAAAAAGTATCTTACAAAAGATTGGCGTTAAAGCCGTTAAGCTTATTTCTGCTTAGTTTGTCAAATTAACTTGCTTTTCATGAATTTATTTCCTTAAATCATTAAAAATTTGGTTGCGAAACAGGAAATAAAGTTTGAATATGGAACGACAGCTGCTGGACGACACACCGGGGAAGTCCCCTTATTGGCCAGCTCAATCTCTTCCTCCGTCGGACTTATTATTAACTCCACTTGGCCAACGAGCTGACTAAGCTCTTACATTGCCACTTCAGCTGCGACTCACTCTGATTTCAACTTTGAGAAGTACCTCGAGGAGGCGGAAAAGTTCACTCGACGACTGAGCCAGGCCAGGCAACTTGAGCTTCCTCGCCGCATCCTTCGTCCTTTGCTCTACGTATTTTTTCCTCTTCCCTCCAATGGTCCGTGATGGTCAGCTTTAGCCGCTTCGCTGCATTCTTGGCGGCGCCATGGAATCAGCTTTGCGGCTGCGATGCTAATTGAAATAAATTCCGCATGCTATCCCAGCAAAAAGCGCTGACAGCAGCTACAGACTACAGACTACAATTGTAAAATTGAATTAGCCATGGCGACAACGTATGTGATTTGCATACTAAGTTGCCTGCGTAGTAGAGGGTTCCCCAAAACGAGCTGGAAGAGTGGAAGGGCCAAACGCTTGCACAAGATAAACAGCCGTCGAAATGGCAATCAGTCGTTCAAGCGGAAATCAATTAGCCGGCATTTTGCCTTCGATTTCTACCTATACACCGCTGCATTTTGACCACGTTCGTGCTTCGCAGTGCATCCAATCTATTTCAACTGTTTTGATAGCGCTAATGATGGCTGACAGGTGTTATTGTGCGCGACAGGCACACACAGAGGTTAAGGAAACATGAACCAACTGTAAATGTTTGTAAGCTGTCTATGTCATAATGCAGTAAGGATTTGAGTACCTTCATATTATTTTATGGATTTTGATAGCAGAAAATCCATAAAACTTTAAAGAGATCAAAATATATTTGTTTTTAGAATGAAAATTCATAGAAAATGTACAAAAAATACAACATTTTTCAGACTTCCAAGGGACTAACCAAACTTTGCACTATTTTATACAGAAAATCTAGGACTAATAGAAAAATTACTAAGCTAAATAATCACTTTAATGCTCTTTAAGAGTACCCCTCATGAGTGCCATAATTTTCTTAACCAGAATAGCTGCAACTTTGTGCCAAGCCAACAAAGTTTTGCATGCATTCTAAGGTATTTACTCAACCATTAAGTCATAAAAAAACAGAAACTTTCCTGGGATTTGTTGCAAAATAATCGCTGCTGAACCATCCAACTAAAGTCAGAGGCTGCACATCGCGTTCAATTGTGTCAGCGCTGGCATATTACATTTTATTTTTTGACAAATTCAGGTGACTTAACGACCGCTGACAGCCGTCACACCTGCAGGAGCAGGATGATCAAGGAGCAGGAGCTGAAGTAACTTGGGGAGGGAGGGGTACAGACAGAGGACAGAAAAATAAGCAATCATGGCCGTGTAATGGAAGCTCAAGTGTGTGTTGACATAGAGGCAACCCCGCACACACCTCACCGCAGAGGTACAAGTACACCACACACACACACACACACACACGTGACAGTTATAGCAAATGCTGTGCCGTTATGGCCTTGAGCTAAACTGCTGTTGACAACGGCACCCAATGCCAAGGGGAGAGGTGAGACGGGCGGCAGGAGGCAGGAGGCACACTCACAGGTAGACAATGGGGCTGCCTGCCGGAAAGCCAGCTACAGACAACCGCACACAACAGAATCTATTGCAACTAGCGAGCAAGGATGCACTACACAGAGAGAAAGGTCTTGAGAATGTTTTAAGAATTTCAAAAATTTAATGAGGGTTTTAAGAGATATATTTTTAATGGGTTTTCTGGAGTTGAGAAACATATACTTTAAGTTTTTCTTCATATTTTTATTTAGTTAATAAATAAAGAAATTTTTATTTGAAGTATTAACTTTCAAATTTGGATAAATATATTTACCAAATAATTTATATAAATAATAATAAACATCATCATTTTCTGTCTGGACATTTCTTATATTTCTTATGTTCGCCATTCTTAAAATATTTCAAAGCGAATTTCAATTTAGCTTATCATTTGATTTAAATTTCAATGTTCCTTATTTTCTCCCTGTGTATGTATGTTGCATCCTTTTCGCAATCACAATCGCTTGCGAACGAGCGACTGAAAGACTGTTTATGGATTTCGTGTTTGACAGGAAGGCAGCAGGCCATAAAGATTGCCTACTAATGTCACCCGCCCAATGGGAGAGGCAATATTGCCCCGACGGAAGGTGTTTTCCCAGTGCTGCTCATCCAAGGTTTCCAATATTTACAAAAAAAAAAAAAGAAAGAACACAAAAACGTACCCACCGGTAAATGCAATAAGTCAGCTTTCATTGGCTAAAAAGTTTTACCTAGACTGACTGTAAGAGAAAAACAAACATGGCTTGGGAAAGATCGAGGAAATTTACTCTTTAGCTTCAAGCTCTTTCAAAGGTGAGAGAGTCAGCTCTCAGATAAATATGTACTCGGAAGAATATAAGAGCTTAAAGAGAAAATATAATCGATATTAAAGCACGTAATAATAACAATTAAGCTTATACCGTGAGATCCTGAAAACACAAATAAAACTAGATATATAATGGAGTAATTTTCTTGAACTTATGTAAATATTCCTTTTCTTTTTTGAGACTCGCCCCCTGCCATGCTGCAATGAACATCTTTTCCACATTAAGCCATAAAAACCTTGGAATTATTTTCGGTTTAATCTCAAGAAGAAAATGTTGTGAAACCAAGTTTGAAGGACCCGGCTCATAGATGACCTTCTTTGTGTGTGCCAAGCAGCTGTCTTTTAATACGATTAACTGGGCCATCTCCAACGCAGCAGAGCCAACTGGCAAGTTAATTGAAAACGACACTTTCACTGCCAGCGGGGCTTAGAGTCCGCTCCCGTTCCCTGTTCCTGTTCCCTTTCCCCCTTTACTTCGACAAATACTATGACGGGCATCTATTTTTAATGCGCTTAAGAGTATGCAGCAAAGAATTTTAACGCTCAGAGCTTAATAACTATGACAACTTATGCAAATAACCGGCAGCAACCCACCGCTTAACCCCCGGCAGCCGGCTCTTTCAACTTTCTGCACTCGAGAAGCGGCCAAAGTTTACCCAGCTCAGCACGACGAGCTCAACCGCAAAAGGCAGCTAATGCTCTTCCAGGGACTGGAAGTGGATCTAGAGTTTAGGTGTAGGTGTAGGTGTAGGTGTATGTGGGTGCCATGTGCCATGGGTTCTCCATCCGCATTATCTCTGGCCCCTGGCCAGCTCAGTGGAGCCAAGAGTGAGAGTGATAGTGAGAGTGATAGTGAGAGAAAGAGCGAGAGTGAGAGTGAGAGCGAGAGTGAGATTGAAAGTGTGGTAGGGACTTAATTTGGTTATTCCAAACATCGGGTCGGGGTAAAATTTCCCATCCAGCTTAAACTTAAACCCTGATGCGATGCCTGAAAAGGCATACTACAGCAGCTACACCTGGCTTTTGCTGTGGATTAAATCTCAGGTAACCGAGAATTTAATAAAGTCCGTTTTGTACATGTACATTTCCCAGGGGGGGGGACAACGGAGCAGCACAATGAAAATGGAATGATAACAATGTTGATCCAAAGTCCCCCGATAATCAAAAGTCAGCAGGAATAAAGAGCAAACAATAATATGGGGAAATCCAGTGAGCAAACATCATTAAGCGGTGGGAAAAGCGGTTTCGCATTCTATCAATCTTTCAGCTCTTTCTCGATTCTTTCTGTTTTGTTTTGTTTTTCCGACTGCACTTAAATTGCTATCCATTTCCATTACGATTTCCTCTTGTGCATTTCATTTTCACATGTCGAGTGGCGTGCATTGCGTGCAATTTTGGTTACAATATTTCGCCGGGAAAGGCCCATTAAACGAACGGCCTTTGGTTTATGGAGGCCCTGGGAACCGAAAAATTCTCTGGAAATCGAAAAATATTGGTTGCGGTACGAAAAATTGGCTTATTTATGGCCCTCTCATTCATTGGTTTTTATAATTGCTCTTTTATTTTATTCAATACGTTTAAAGCTGCAGGAATAACGTTAAAGATATCTGAATAAATTTTAAAGTAAACAAATAAATTGCAGGATCTCAACCTTGACAAATTTACTGTCCTAAAATAATGCATTCATGAACTAAAACATGCTTTAAACCGTTTTGTAACCCCGCCTCTTGACTCAAGCTTTTAAACATTGTTTAATTATCAATAAGACAGCCGCATTTGTTGCCAAAAATGCTCGTAACAGAGCCGCACTTAAAGCCAACTTATTTCTTCCGGCTCCGTCTAGGACTGTCTTTTTCCAGGCTCTGGCTAATAGCTGGGCATTAAAAATTTATTGAAATTAATAGCAGGCGCTGCTCATGTGCTCTGTTCATTTGGGGATCCTTCACATTCCGCCATTAACCGAAGACGTCAGAAGTAAACTCATCGAGCTGAGGGCGGCCTCTGGCGAAATTGATGACTGTCATTATTTTTAATTCCTTTAGCGTTAACAGCAACTCATCAAGTTGAGTGTTTAAATTTCATTTATGCTCGTTTTCTTTTTTTTTGCATATTTACTCGAGCCTCAACATATTCACAATCAAGTTGAGTGTTCTGAGCTCTCTTGTTCTTATATAAGTGTGTCCTGAGGACTCTATGGCTTGACCCTGACGACGCTAAATAAATTCAATTCAATTAAGACAAATGAAGTATACGCCGCGTGTGCCCGCAAGAGAGACTCCCATTATGATTATGATGGCTTTCACGAAAATATTTTCATGCAGCCAAGCGGCGAAATAAAGTTACCCAAAAAGTTACTCCTGGCTCGGGGTCTCTATTGTTGTTTGATAGTTTAGTTTACGCAGTTTTCACGTTATTTGCGGCACAGCTCCGCTGCAAGTCATAAATACAGCTGCTGAAATAAGAGGGAACATATATATACACTCGGAGGGTTATGCCAGGAGGAGCGGTGTCCTTATAAATAAACATGCTGGCGGAGGATGCGTGTGTGTGCCCCGGGAACACGTGTTCCCTCGCAATTTGTCCCCATTTGTATGTGAGCCGTGTTATTAATTAAGAATCGCGCTTCGCCAACGTGCACTAATGGCCAAAGGGAAGCTCTGCGGGTTGAGCATATTTATGCGATTTTAATTGAGCGATTTCCCTTGCACCCTCACCACGTTTACTGTCCGTAATGTTGAGCAATGTTGGAAGGGAAAATCGATTAGTTTTTGGTATTTGTCTTGGGTTCTTTAAGGGTTGGTAATCCGGAAGGAATTTTCTCATTATTTGCAAGGGAAATAGTATGTTCGTCAATGAACCTTTAACAGAAATTATTGAGGGAAAGTATATTCAACAAATATTCGATGAATTTAAAGACAAAGTATACAGTATACTTAGGTTTACTGGTGTCCATTTCTATTTTCCAATGATTTTTATAAGTATTCTACAGCTTAAAAACCTAAAAGATAATAAAGGAATGGTTGTTAAAAATTTAAAGAACAATCTTCCCGCCGGAAGCTATTCAGTGGCACATCATCTTAAATGATAAAAAATATGTAACAATGTCCCCGCAAATTAATTTGATAAGGAGCATTCCGGCACGCAACTCTTGATTAATACATTGCCATTTTTTCTATTATCTGGCAGAGAAGAGTCCCGTTTTACGAGCCTTTAATTAATTATACGGCTAAGCGGCATTGTATGTGTGTGCGACATGATGGACTGACTAGGACGAAATCGGGCACCGAACCAGACATAAGCTTGAGTCCCTCGTAAAAATCGGTATCAACTTGTGCGAGCTGCGTGAGTCTAGTTTTTGTCGTGTTTAATTTTGGGCCTCCGCTTCGGTTTCCCTTTGTTTTCTTGCTCGGCTACATTAAATATGCATTAGGCCTTGATTTCCGAGGGGTAGAGCAGGTCCTTGTGCCTCCTTCGAATGTGTGTTGGTGTAAGTAGACATAAATTAGTAAGAGAATCGCTTATGAGGTTCAACGGCCGATAACTGAATCATCAGTTTACTAATTGCATCTTGGCCGGCGGACCAATTATTGGCCAGTTTATTATGGCCAAGCCTTCAGAACTCCGTGGCTAATGAGCCGCACGTGCGGTTTATGTGCTGCATTTGCATTCCATCATTTCGCAATTAATTTTCATAATGCTGCCCTGTTTCCCTCTGATTACTTTTCCTCTTATTCCGCACAGTTGGTCTCCAGCAATCCGAACCAGCGGAACTGGCGCGGCATCCTCATCGCGCTCCTGGTCATCATCATCGTCCTGGCCCTGATTGTTACATCGGTGGTGAGTTCCAATCTGGTTAATAATACAGCATGAAATGTTTTTTGGTCCATTGCGGTGTAATCAGGGTATTCGGTTGCCGAAATCGGTGTCACAAATGAATTTATTTGCAATTAAGTAAGGAGCCAATGTGTAGCCAGGAATCCCTAAAATGTATTCTACAAATGCACAATGCAATTAGAGTTATTCAGCAACCAGAAAGCCCGAAAACAATAATCCAAATACTGTCAAAACAAAAGCACATTTCCCCAATACACAAACACCGAAAATTCCATGTAAATACAAGTTGAAAATAACACAAATTACAGGGAAGTCAACGGATTTGAATACTCTTTTTAACAACTTACTAACTTAACTGAAGAGTAATTTCACTTGAGAATTTAAATTAATTATTTAATAAATTCTTGTAAATATATGTAAATGAAATCGAAACAAAGAATATTTAAATCTAAATAGTATAATATTTAAACCCAATTTGTTAGGGTATTTGTCGACTTACATTTCTATTCATTGTAATAGTACGCACCGCAATGCGAATTTCATTGGCCCGCAAAGCTGACATGTTTTGAAATACGTAAAATGTTATTCTGTGCGAAATCAGCACAGAAATAAAAACAAATCCACACGCGTAATTGGATGGTAAAAGTTTTCTTTTTTAATTGGCCAAACTGTGCAGTTTTTAGTCCTCTTCAGGGGCTACATTTTGTGCCGTAGCAAAAAAAAAGGAAACTCTAACTTCCATTAATATTTATGTGTACATATATATGTCTTTACGTACTTATCTCTATATTATATAACAACAAAAAAAAAAGAAAACAAGAAAATGTGATAAATTTTGTTGTGTAAATACGTTACGCTCATTTTTGTCTTTTGTCTGTTTGTTTACTTCTTTTGCGAATTTGTGGCTGCCTGATAAATTTAACCCCACACCACCGAACATTTTCCTTTCCATTCGTTGTTGCTGTTGGTGTTTTGTGTGTGTTGTTCACGTGTGCCTGCCTGCCTGCCTGTCTTTCTGTCTGTGTGAGTGTGCAGAAGACAACATATAAAATTTCTAAATTTATCAAAAAAGGTGCTGCTCACGCCGCCCGATGAGGGACCGCGGGTCAAGGGTCAGCGCATCAAGCTGCAGGACATTGTCGATGGCCTCTTCACGCCGCAGCATGCCAACGGCAGTTGGATCGATGGTGAGTCCGGAGTCCTTCGTCCTTCGTCCTCCATGCTTCATGCCTCACGAGTGACATTCTATAGTTTCCCATTCTGTCGGGCAAATCGCTTTTAATTTCCGCCCTGCTTTTTTTTTGTCGTGTTACCCGCTCTCAATTCATCTCATCTTTTCGCAGGCGAGGAGTTCCTGTACCAGGACCATTTGGGTCGCATCTGTCTGCTGAATGCAGCCAATCGCTCGGAACGTGTCCTCATGTCCAATGTGACATTTGTAAGTACATTTCGTCAGCCATTCCTTCCCGTCCCATCCCTTCCCTCTGGCCAGCGACCGCTCCGCCGCTGTTTGTTTGCTTATTGCTTATCTCTCTGAGCTGAATAAATATTTGGTCCTTCTTATTTACGAGCTGGGGGAGTTGTCGGGAGTCCTAGATATAGTCGGAAGTGCACTAAGAAAACTTAAATTATTAAAATAATATATATAATTGTTATATTATATATTTATACATTTTATATTATTACATATTATATTATTATACATTCGTATATTATGTTTTGCATCAAAGTCTTCTACATATCAATGCGAAAAATAGGACATTCATTAAGCAAAGACAAGTTTGAAATCAAATTTGAAATAATTAAAAATAAATAAATACAAAATAAATATATATATAGGATATGAATTGTAGATAATATTTATGGATGGATACTATATCAAATTTTGTCGCTAAGATCGTTTTATAAATCCATTCTGATCTATAAAAATTAAATTTTATTTTCGCGTAAATATTCATCAGCAAAGGAGCTATCAAAAATTCAGTTTCATGTATATTTTAAATCAAATCGATAAATATAAAACAATTTAATTAAACTAGACTTCAATTACATTAAAAGAACATCTTCGATTATGCGATATATTTTGAAATCTTCTTGAATATTTAAAACATATCAATATAACTGCCATATTTTATTGATTATAGTTTGACTTCAACCCTAAAACACACCATAAGATACCATTAAATTTGAAGCTATAGTAGGACTTATTCTCGAACAATTTGATTCCAAGACTTCACTATTAGTTTAGTTTCTATAACCCCCTTAGGTATACATTTTTTCCGAGTGTTGTGCGAATGGGTGAGGTGGGTGTGCCGCAAGGCAGATATCTCAAGTGTACACACTCGACTTGGCAATGTTAACTGATATTATGGTGCGCACAAAAGTAGGCGAAACAAATGGGCCAAGTTATCGTTAACTGAGTGCGCGGCGAGAAGGACTTTTGCCCCAATCCAGCGATAGCGATAAAAGGCAAAAAGATTTTTATGTCAATGACGGGGGGTAAACACACACACAACATGTGCAAAGTCCGGGGGAGGGAGGGTGGTGGCGCTCTCTAATGAATAATGCGCGTTCTGAAATTGAAAAACAAACAAATAAAGAAATGCGAAAGAAAGGCAGCTGAATGAACTACCGCTGGAGAGGGGAAGGAGCAAGGGAGCAAAGGAGCTTTCCTTTTGCCAAGTTGAAAACTTGGCTGGCGAAATTTCGAGTGCCTCGGGGAGCCAAACTATGCAGAGAGCAACAAGTGCACAGGCAGTGCAAGTCAACAGTTGCCAGCTGAGTGGGAAATAATTAATGTGCAGCCAAATCCAAGGCAGCACGAGTGAGCAGTCAAAAGTACGTAATGGCAATGCATATTCATGCCTAGTTAAGGATCTGGTGTAAACTTATTCCTTGCACAAACTAAAACAAGAAATGAGCAATGAATAGCTAAATGCCAAGCAAGGCTCGTCTCGGGCCTTTGATTGAGTTGCTTCGGGGAGAATCGTTTGCATAGCACTTGCCCGCATTTTCCAAATTAAGGCGGCGGCGGCAACTCTTTGGCAACAAATTCCCGCCCATAAACAATGCCGCAAATTTCGAACATTTTCCCGCCGAGCCACCAGCAAAACTTCCGCAATTTTGCGTGCGAATCAGCAAAGACCATTAAAATTTTAATTAAAATTGCGTATACGCAACGTGTTCGCATTGTAACAGCCGCACTGCTGTTGCTGTCGGTGGCAGGCCTCTCGCCTCTCATCAGTTTTCCGCACAATTTGCAGGCAGCATTTAATACCATTTAATCCGAATCCCGCACCCGCAGAAAACCCTGGCCCCCTTCACCTTCACCATATCGGCGGACAAGCGCTATCTGCTTTTGGCCCAGAATGTTGTGAAACTCTTTCGCCACTCCTACCTGGCCCAATACACGCTCTACGACATCCAGACCAGGTGAGTTCGCTGCGAACCCCATTTTGCCCGTAATCATGCCTCCCCTAACCCCCTAATCCCTTCCTCCTCCTGCAGCGAGAGCATCAAGCTGCGGCACAGTCCGCACCAGGATGAGTGGCCGTATCTGCACTTTGCCCGCTTCACACCAGCCGGCAACGCGCTAGTCTGGGTGCAGGGCTACGACATATATTACCGCACGGAGGTGCGCAGCCCAACAGTGCATCGGATTACCCATGATGCGGTGCCCGGAGTGGTGTACAACGGCATACCGGATTGGCTGTATGAAGGTGAGATGAGAATCGGCTATAAGATACATTTAAAGGTGTTTATTTTCGTTAGCTGGTGTGTTCTTTTTTTAAATCTAAAAAGCTCTGTTCAAATTAATTTTAATTTTAAAAACCTTAAACGATTTATACTTGAACTTTCTAGCTAAAGTTTACTTAATATTCGAGCCGCTTTTAAGAGCTGTGTGTTCTTAATAATTTTTTGCATTTAGAAAATAACATCTTATTGATATTTTGTTTTCTTAATTAAGAAAATCTTAAACGCTTCATATTTTATTTTTCTGGCTTAAGTTTTGGTACACCTAGGCGTATACTTAATATTCGAGCTAATTTTAAGAGCTGTGTGTTCCTAATAATATTTGAATCTAAAAAAACTGAAATTTAATTGCTGTTATTTTTTTCTTAACTATGAAAATCTTAAATTCTTTTACTTCCGTTTTCTAGCTCAAGTTTAGGTACACTAAGTCGTATACGTAACTTTCGAGATATTTTTTAAACCTCTTTGATTCCGTGGTTAAAGTTTAATGTAATTTTAAATATTCGTTTATATTTAGGTAATTTGAAATGTAATATCTACATTTATTTACTTTTAAAATTAATTTTCTGCCCTCTTTTCAAAAGTCTTATATTCTGCAGTTCAATTTCCAAAAATAGATCTTAAATATCGGAGTTCATTTAGGTTTTAAGAACATTATTTATCAATCTTTGAATATTTTTAAATTAGACATCTATATAACATATAACATAGTTTCCTTTCTCGACACCCCTTTTTAAAATACTTCCCACCATTGTGTAGTCATTTGTAAAGTGAAAACTCGCTATGAGAGCACACCATTTAGCATTTCATTTAATCCTAACAGCATCCACCTAACAATATTATACTCAACTACCACTTATTGCCATTTTCCGTTCTGTTTCGCATTTCGCAGAGGAAATTCTGCATGCAAATAATGCGATTTGGATGTCGGACAACGGCCAACTGATGCTGTATGCCACCTTCAACGATACGCACGTCCAGGAGCAGCACTTTGCCTGGTATGGCACGACTGGAGCGTCCGGCGGAGCGGCTGCAGCTGCAGCAGCAGCAGCAGCAACGGCGGCAACCGGAGGAGGAACAGGAGGAACGGGTGGAAGTGGTGGCTCGGCGGGCAGCAGCAGCAGTAATCCGCATGCCAACCTTTACCCGGAAATCAGGTCCTTACGGTAAGTCGTGACCCCATTACGGGGCGAGACTTGGGCTATATCGCTTTTCGATTATGTGTTAATGATGCCTCATCTCTCTGTCTCCCTCGTGGCCGTCGTTAGCTCTAATGGGATCCTAGCGTCACGCTTGAAATTCATGAGGTGACAGTGGGGGCAACCTTTTAGTAGGTGAATCCAGGCAGTGGATTCAACCTTTTCCGGTGCTCAAATCCCTTCTCTCACCGCCAGTCTTCGGGTTTGCTGACAGACTGGACTGGGGCATGGAAATTAGTTGGCCGGGCATAAGACAAAACAACATTTTGGGCCACCTTAGCAGGCGGCAAGGTATTAACGAAGTGTGGGCTCCCATACAGGTTGATCCCCTGTCAATTGGGTTTGATAAATTGCTCAAGGAGGCACCCGGAAAAGGACGAGAAGGTTGTCCAACTTGGCAGGGTTGGGTTTTTCGCCCAAAGTCGACAAATAATGAATGGAGCTAAAGGTGAATTAAGGTTTAATCTCGCTCTTTTTGTTTTGTTTGCTTGCAGGTATCCCAAGCCGGGCACTCAGAATCCCACAGTAACCTTGCGGGTTGCCGATCTAAAGGATCCGCAGAAGGTTCACATCACCGACCTGCGTCCACCGCAAATTCTGGCTCACGAGTAAGTCCCCTCTCTGGCTTTTCCATAACAAATAATTAATTAATAATAATTTTATCGATACAAGTTCTTAAATGATTTATTCATAACTTTCTTCTTCACACAGAGATCACTACTTTAGTAGTGCCAGCTGGGTGAGCCACTCCAAAATCGCCGTCGTTTGGCTGAATCGTCCTCAGAACATCTCCGTGGTCAGTGTGTGCAAGGCTCCCGCCTTCGAGTGCATCGAGGTGAGTCCAATTAGGCCGTGGAGCCAGCAATCTGCTAATGAATCACATCCGACGCTTGCAGACGCACCGGGTAAGCGGCGACGGACGTGGCTGGGTGGACACTGTTGCTGTGCCTCTGTTCGCCGCCAATGCCAGCATATATGTGGCCATCTCCCCGCTGCGAGACGGTCTGTTTGGTAAGTCATTGAATCGTCAAATTGGCCTTTGTTCCTCGGAGTGACACAGTTTCAACTCTCCTTATCCTCTTCTCCCACCAATACCTCTTAATCGCAGGCTATTTCCGGCACATCGTGCACGTGGACATCGACAATAACCGGGTGCTGCCCCTCACCCATGGGCCCTACGAGGTGAATCGATTGTTGCACTGGGATCAGCTGGATAATTGGATGTAAGTGATTGCGCACACACGCAGCCGGTCGTCTCACTTCCGTTCGAGCAGTGGAAAATGTATATTCGAAATGGAGCCATCCATAAGCTGTGGCTCATTTATTGAAATTGTAATACATATATATATATATTTCCAGGCTCGAAAAGGAAGCCTGATATATTGTACAAGTAAAATCAACTTTATTTATTGCCTACTTAAAATATATAATATATGAAATCTGGCATGGAAACAGCTTAAATCTTTGCTTTAAGGAGTTTTCTTTTCTTTATGAACTCATTAAAGTGAAGACTGCAATATGTTGTCCAGTAAAATTGAAACTAATCCTTTATTTATTGACTCCTTAATCACTTGCAGCTACTTCCTTGGCACTCCGGAACGCCTGCCTTCGCAGCAGCACCTATATCGCGTATCCGCCCTGCCGGCCCGCCAAGGTCAGGCCCTGCAGCCACCAGACTGCCTGACCTGTCCCGCTCTGATGCAGCAAGGCGAGGGCTACGAAGAAGGTCATACCAAGTCACCACCGAAGCTGGTGACTGCCTGGGACGATGACTGGGAGGACTCCGAGGAGACAGAGGCGCAGCCGCCGCCGCAACCTGCGCTGCCAGTGGAGCAGCAGCGACCGGGAAGAGGTCAGAGTGCCCCTCTGCCGCCGCCTCCTAGTGATTGCCTTTACCACGAGGCCCAGTTTCCACCCTCTCGGCGGGCCAAGTACGTCCTGGTCGACTGCCTGGGACCCGTGGTACCCACCTCCATTATCTACGGCCTGAAATCCTCCACAGCCGCCAAGGTGAAGAGGCAGAGCACCCAACAGGAGGAGCCTCCCACGGAGGGCGGGCAGCAGAAGGTGACGGATGAGGAGCCCAAGTCACAGTTCCTGGAACTCCTGGTCACCGTGCAGAACAACACTCGGTTGAAGGAGAAGATGGCCAAGACGGCCATGCCACAGGTGAAGACCTTTCCCGTGATGATCTCTGGTGGATACCATGCCCAGGTGCGGCTCTATCTTCCGCCCGTTCTGCGCGAGGATGAGATCACGCGGTATCCCACCATCTTGCACGTTTACTCGGGCCCCGGCTCTCAGCTGGTCACCGATCGCTGGCACGTCGATTGGAACACGTATTTGGCGGGCAGCAAGGACTATATTGTCGTGGAGATCGACGGACGGGGATCCTCGGGACAGGGCTACCAGTTGCTCCACGAGGTCTACAAGCGCTTGGGCAGCGTTGAGGTCTCGGACCAACTGGAGGTCAGTGAGTACCTCAGGGACAACCTGCACTTTATCGACTCCCGAAGAATGGGAGTCTGGGGCTGGAGTTACGGCGGATACACGGCTGCACTGGCCCTGGCTGGCCAGCAGTCGATCTTCCAGTGCGGAATCAGTGTATCGCCGGTGACCAATTGGAAGCTGTATGGTGAGTTTTGGTTTTTTTATAATTATAATTTATATTTTATATTAAATGCTATATATTTACAGACTCCACCTATGCCGAGCGCTATCTTAGTTTCCCCAATGTGACGGACAACTACAAGGGCTACGAGGAGAGCGACCTGTCTAAGTATGTGGACAACCTGCGGGATCGCCAGTTCCTGCTGGTGCATGGCACTGCCGACGACAATGTCCATGTGCAGCAGTCGATGGTCCTGGCCAGATCGCTCACCAGCAAGGGAGTGCTCTATAAGCAGCAGATATATCCCGACGAGGGACATAGTTTATCGGGGGTCAAGCGACACTTGTACCGCTCAATGACCGCATTTTTCGAGGACTGCTTCAAGAAACTGGTAAGCGGAGCGGCTCTTAACCAAGGATAATATTTTGTATTATATTCCACTTTCCTACCACAATTATATATATATATATATAAATATCTCTCTGTTTCTCCTGCTCTCCAAATCAATACAAAAATTCACCAACTCACCGCCAAAACATGCCACAACAATTGTTATTTGTTTTCGATTGTATTTTTTTGGTTCCGTTCTTGTTCACCGCCCCCCTTACCCCTTACCCCTTACCCCGTATAGATCGATCAGCAACAACAAAATCAAACAGATTCCATGGATTTCCTGGACTTTCATAGTTTCTATGGCCGCTAAGTTTGATTCCATTCCCGCATTCTCCAGATAGTAGGTACTGTCGCCGTTGCCAGTTCGCCTCCATCGCCGTCGATTTTCCATTGCTTTTGAATGGTTAATACTTAATTGTCGTTATCATTGTCGATGTTGTCATTAGTTTAGGGTTCTCTCAATCTTGTTACAAATTTATTCGCTGTTTCAATGTCATGTTGTCAGTTTTGGATGGGGATCGAACATACATATATCATTTCAGTCACAAACTATTAAGTGTTAAGATATATGTTGATGTTTTGTGTTTAGATGCCACTTTTTATATGAATTTAAAATAATTTTAATTTGTTATTATTTTTGTTTTTAAACCCCCTAAAATAAATCGTTCCTGGAACGAGCTTAAATAGATCTAAATAAATATTAATTCTGTGTAAGCATGCTTAGTAAGGTCAATATTAAATTATAAAGATAAATTAAAGCAGATTCTTTTACTTCCCAGTAGGAAAAAATGTCAAGAGACAAATTCCGATATTGTTTTCGATATACAAAACAATAATCGCATAAATAGACCGCGTAAAAACTTTGATTTTATGTAATGACAATAATGCAAATATCTTTTTTTGTGTTGTAAATTGTTTATTTTGTTGTTCATTTAATTGTTATGTTTTAAACATTGAGGTGTAAACTAAGTTAAGTTTTTTTGTAATTAGAAATATCGAGAAATATCGATTTTATCGACAACAAATAACCAGTCAACAAAATAATAATATTAAGATCCTTATTATTAATTTCTTTGTATATTTTCTTGTAACGTTTATACTTTCAACTAAGTTAAGGCTGATCTTTCGCTACGTTAAAAAATCGTTTATCGACACAATATCGATTAATCGATTTTTCCAACCATTCTTAGTACCCACTTTTCACTTTATACTCCGTTCAAACCGAGACTTTAAGCCCTTCTCAGTTTAACCCTTACCTTCCCAACCGAATAGTTTCCTAGCATAAGAGTTAAGTTACTGCGAAAAGCTTTCAAGGTGGTATTTTAATTTAATATTACACGCGTTGAACCCGAATTACACTGGCTACACTTTAGGCTTAATATGGCTTACCAGTAAAACTTCATTTTCGGTCCCTGTACCAGTCATAATCGTATGTGTTTGCTGTTGGTTTGTTGGCTTTTTTCCCGGGGATATTGCGGCTTCCAGCTGAACTTACTTGTGTTTATTTTAGTTTTCGGTTGGTCTTCCCTGGATTATTTTTGGCTCTTCTCTGCTGCAAGTTTTCGTTATGAGTTCCACATCTTCCTCTGTTTTGGGAGCCCATTTTACCCATTATTATTCCGAAAGTTGTTTCGCCTTGGATATATGTGTGTTTGTATATTTACTTATTTTTCTTTTGTCCTGAATTCCCGTTGATCCTTTGTTTGATTCAAACAAATTGTTTTGGCTGTCCTACATATGTATCTTTCGGTGTGTGCGTGTGCGAGTCTTTTATTGGGACTTTTTGTTGCTCGATGTATTTTCCTTTTAAGCAGGCTAGAACCACACACACACACACATACACAGTATACACTCACACACACGAACACAAACTTTCTACTTTACCTAAATGTTTGCTTATGCCTTGATTGTGCTTACTATTTTACATGTAAAACTGCTATCCTTCCAAACAAGTATCCTATCCAGTTTCACTATCTCTTACTCTTACTCTTGCTTTTGCCTTGTCTGCCAATCAGTGTAAAAGAGAATTGAATTCGATGAGATAAAGTAATGGTGCTCTTTTTGTAATTTCCCAACAACAGGTGCCGCCGGAAACGAAAGCTGGCCTGGGAAGTGGCGGCGATATGCAGCAGCAATAAGCATAAATTATGGAATCACCAACAATATATATAAAACAGCATATTTCTGATAGGAAACGAAAAAAAAGTATAAAATGTCGCTAACTTCAACTGGAACGTGCGAACGAAATGGTTTTGTGAATTGCATTAAATGTGATTTATCATCGGCACACACCCACAACACCACACATACACACACACAGAGACACGCAGCCAGGGACAGAAAACTGTTAAATGGCGACACGAATGGCCCAGCAACAACAAGCAACTAAGTTAAATGGCATTTGGTGTAAAATTAATAAGCAAAACAGCAGCAGCAGCAACAGTAGCAGCAGCAGCGAAAACGAAATGCCAAGTAAGTGTGGACAAAAAGCAGCATAAACAAATAAATGTACGTATATGTGTGCAGACGAAGCGAACAAAATCAACATGGTTGTGAAAACATAACTCACACAGGCACAGACCCCGACACTTGCAAACTCACACACACAAGCACAACGACAGACAGAGAGAGAGAGAGAGAGAGAGAGGAAAAGGGAGGCAGAGGGAAAAAGAGCGCGCGAGAGCACGCAAAAAGGTAGGCAATAAAAATTTACACATGCGGCTATTCTCCGCCGACAGGTGTGACATTTCGATGCTCTCGTAAAAAGGTTTTCCAGCTCCAGCAAGCCTTTGCCAGGCATAACCAAGTCAATATCCTTGTGCTTTCATTTCATAATATTTTTTCTTCTTTTGTTTAAAACTAAAGCAAAGCTGACTGGAATTGAGTATTGTTTTACGGGTTCTCTTTTTAATTAAATTCAGCTAAAGAGTATTCCAGACTTCGACTGTTCCGTATTTTACTTATTCCCTCCCACTCTTTTTTCATGTACCATTGTAATTTATGCATTTTTTGCATAAATATCCAATGAACAGCAAACAGAAGTAAAATTGAAAAACAAATTTATAGAAAATGGTAAACGTCAGCCGCCAGCTGAGGTTGAGGTTGCCCGCTTGCACGGAAATGACCGGCATAAATCAAATCTGACGGCAATTCTAAATGACATTTTCTGATGGTCGAATGTGTTTATCATTCGCCAGGGGAAAGTTTCCCCAAATGTGTAATGGCTCACTAGGGCGGAAAGTGGCCCATTAATTGGATAGCGAATTTATGGATTTTGCTCGCAATTGAGTCTGGTTTTGAGGCGAGAATTCGTGAACTGAACTTTATTCCAAAAATTCAACTTGCATTGAATTTGAATTCAATTCAGTCATTGTTTGGATAGATTCAATTACGCCTTTAATTTTATTTTCGTTACTCGTAAATTTGACCGTAAAATTTACTGCCGGACAGAACAGAGAATAAAACTGAGCCTGGACCTCAGCTGAAGAGACAGGAATTCGTCTGCAGTAAAGTTTAATTAAATCAAGCGATATAAAAACACGGCAATAAATAAAGCATAAATAATTGAAACGAAATGAAAATGAAATGAAATGAAATGAGCAACAAACAAGCAACAAAATACTTTCGAATAAATGCTGAAATAATTGCATTTTCAGTCAGCAAACACACAACAGAAACCCAATGGCCAAAGTAAAATTTAATGAACAAGGGAGGACTTGCAAACAGATGCAAACACAAACTTACTGAAATTATAAATCAAACAAACCAATTAATTAGTTTAAACGCATGTAAGTAGCGCAATAATATTTAAAATATTAAATAGTTAAATTTGTGACCTTTTGTTCATTTCTATTGCCATTACTTCGCACCGAAGGCAACCAAAGAAATATATAATTCTAAACGAGAGTAGTGAGTAGTAGCGTTAATCCGAAACCGAAAACCCATAAAATATAGTTGATTAAGCGAGAATTAAAGTATAAACACAACTGAGAAAAGGTCAAAAATAGCTGCGATACACATTAAACATAAAAATGGTATGGGAAAACAATGCTCGAATCACAGAATCGGGAGCAGGATGTAAGGGAGCTCCATGGCGCAAAAGGACACCGCATCGCACAGTTGGCAAAAATCTCAATTAGAACAAGCCACCTCCTCCCTATCCCCAGCCCAGAAAAGGATTAGCTTTAATTAGATATTTGGCACGGCACACTTTTTGAGAGCGCGCTAGTTAATTAGCAGCCGCCGCGGCGAATTCCGACTCAGTTGCGGCCCTTAATTATGACGGTTGTAAAGGGAGTACCCCAGGTACAACCCATGGCATCCTGTGTCAGATGAACATGGGCCCATTATACCCCAAATGGGACAGGGTACACAGTGAAGTGAAGGATAAGAGCTGGTACATGAAGTGTTGGTTTCAGAAATGAGGCCTGAATTTAATTTAGAAAAACTGAACTCATTTCGACTCTCCCTTAAGTTTAATAATTTGCTAAGTAGCTACAATCTTTCTCACTGCAAAGTGGCCAACAGTCTTGAAACTTTATCTTGCCCATAAAATCTGTTCAAGTTGCGCGAACGCAGCAGCAGTACTTTAATGCTCGCAATATTTATATAAATATAAACGTGTGTATATCCAGATACGGCTCCTGCAGCTTCTAGCAATCCCAGCGGTCTAGAGTTTTTCCCCCTTAACTTTCAGGGCAATTTTAATAATAAAGCCGCGTTGGCCGCCGCAGAGTATGCTGCACACAAAATATAAACTCGTCCTTACAACCTAACCCATTTCCAGGTAGGCAGTGATGTGTGCTACATTGGTGTTGGAAAATTGCAAGCCAACATAAATTTATGTCTGCCTGACACTTTTATGTGCCGCGCTGGCGGTTTCAGCTTTTTACGTCGCGTTTTTAGACGCCGGCAAAACGCATGCCAATGTTTGGCTAAGCCGCAGCTTTTCCTGTCCACAATTAACTCGCCCAGGTGCCACACCAGAGTGTGTGTATCTGTGCGAAGGCGTTTATATTTAGCCAGAGAAAGGTCGTCTGTAAAAGGCCATCTGCTGCTCTCAATCCCGCCCCCATTGCCATATAATGGAGAAAGGTGTCTAGGCTGGAGACCATTGTTCCCGAGATGAAGCCATAAGTGCGATGCCGTGTCGGGTTAAAACTTGAATGGCGTGAAAACAAAACGATACCGAAAACCAAATGCAAAAAAAAAATAAAGAAAAGAATACTTAAATGCTTTCTATGTAGTGTACTAAGGACCAATTACCAAAGAGACATGCGGAAATAACTAAATAAATAAATATATATATATACATATACAAATTATGAAATTGTAGCCACGCGCAGTAGAGGATTAACGAAATTTGCAATATATACATAGACCCACATATTGACTCAATACCATTTAGTAATTATACAAGCATATATATACACCTAACGATATATATACAAGAAATCGAATAAATATGTATACACATACGGATATGGTAGCTTAGTTCGATTAGTGGATCAAACGTTTGCATTATTCGAGTTACGATCTTTGAAAGTAAAACCAAGTAAAAACTAAACAAAAAACACTCAAAACCAACTCTGTACTGCTAAAAATACTATTAGCTCAAATGTAAGCTCGTTCTCACGGCGAGTGGCTCTGTATAAAAGGTAAACTGTAATATACGCCTATGCATAACTAAAATAACTATACTTTGATATATGATAAATATATTTTATAAACAACTTTTACTCTTAAACAATAAACTAAATTTTAATACTCTGTCTTCAGCCTTACCGTAAACTAAACGAATGAATCTATTAACTCCTTAAGTAGACCTCCAGCAAGGATGGACCTAGCCTAAATCCAACAAAATTGATTACAAGTTGTTAGTTATGTTCTTGATTGTAAATAAGCTTTAAATGGTTGACTCAATTCAAACACTTTGTTTACTCCTTTCGTTAGAGTTACGTTTGCGAAATAAGTACTTGCAAGTATTTGGAACCAAACTGGCCGAATAGCGAAAACAAAAACCTTTGTGATCCAACAACAAGTTTCTTCTCTTCCATGAAGCAAAAACCAAAGCTAACCAATATAATAATATGAATTTAAACTAATTATGTAATTACATTGACTTAATTAGCTGAGATGTTCAATAATTTCGCCAGGCATTTAGTAATGGAAGTTGAAAAATCATGAAAAATGATAAAACCCTATAATAAAAATGAAGGAATAAACAGAACACTGGAATAAGATGATGTTTTTATTTGTGGGGAATATTCATGGGTTTACGAATATTACTTTTAAAATTTATTCCAAAAATATGCGGTTTATTTTTACAACTTTCCCCGTTAAACAGGGAAGTAAAGAATCACTTGAAGCCTGATTTTTTTTAACATCCAAATCGTAAATCAAACCTTTTAAACAATCCCCAGCTTATAATACGTAAGCATTGTACATTTTCCTTACCATTCCCAGCTGGAAAATTCCCAGCATTATAGCTGCAAAAAGAAATTTCGATCAATTTCCTGGTCTATTGGCCAACTAAATCAAATCCACACCTCTGGAGTCCGAATTAAAAATGAAATATTGCACCAAGTGCCCGAAAGAGTTCCACGATGCCAACCTGTCTGCGATTTTGCGGTCCTGCCGGCCAGTGAAGGAGGAGCAGAAAATCGAAAATGTAAACCGTGAAAAAGTCCGGTTTGGCAATCTGCATAAAACACGTAACGAGTTGCAGTCCGCTTTCCCGCTCTGCCTACGGAGTTTTCCCCCCTTTGTTGGCCGCAGACCGCCGGCTAAAAGGCGGCACGCAAATGGCCACAAAATGTGCGCCTGGCATGCAATGACCATCGGTTTGGGGGCCACTGGACGCGGGCCAAGGAGGGTGCTGGCCGGGCTGAGACCTTCCTGATTCAAGCAGGCAAACTTTCGACTTAATTGGCCAATTGTTTGCCAAGGCGCTGAGCAAGAAAAAGTGTTGCATATTTGATGCCCCATCGTTTTTCTTTTATCCTTTTTTGGGCGCCCCAAAAGGTGGCAAGTTTTAAAAGCCCTCGTTTTGGCAGCTAATAATTTATCGAAGCGATTTCTGCCACTAAGCGTCTAATTGCCACTCGAGCGGGGTGTTGGTTATCGGGAACAAATATGAAAGTATATAGCAGCGTATAATGCACGGATGGCATGGCCGACTGCTCTAATTGAGCCGCAACAACAAGGGATATGTCCGGCGTAAATTGCCGGCCACTTAAATCGGGAAACCCGAAACGACGAGGGAGGACGAGACCGCCCACCGGCAAAAGTGTATTTCCCACTGCGATTCACGTATGTCACTCGGGGTCATTTAAACCTCATTTAAACAAAAGCCTTCGGTTGTATAAACAATAGCCTTCGGTTGTATCAAATTTAACAACGCCGGAACACACTCATTACATAACTAGCTAAGGATTTGGTCTATACGAACCAAACGTATTTATTTAGATTTAAATGCCAGAACAGTAAGTTAATATTTAATAATGCTGCACTTTTTTGTCAAGTATTTGAAATTAAATTCGATATATTCTTAGAGAAGCATAAATAGAACTATTATCTATATAATTATTTCATAAATATGTAAGCCATTTGCTGCATAGATTTGCTAGAAAACCAGGAAATGTCTTAACTCTTTTTATAAATACTAACAATATAACCAAAAAAAGGTCCATAAATTTATAGTTTATAAGTTGGAGAAGGAAAAAGTCAGAAAGTCGAAAGTTACGAATATATTATTATTATTATTTTATCTCTTTCTTATAATTACTAACAATGTAAACAATAAAAGGCTCACAAATATATAATTTAGAAGTTGCAAAAATAACAAGTTAGAAAGTCGAAAGGTAAGTCTTTTCTAAAATGCCATTTACAAATATATATATTAAGTGTGTGATTTGGTACGTAATCAAGAGAGGTGTCGGCTTACGGCACACATGACGTGGGTTCAATGACTCAGTTCAGGCAGCATCGATTCCAATTTATGGCACCTACGATAGCTGAAATGTAAATTTTAAGTGTTTGCTTTAATTTTTATTATTTTTTTTGCCTCGATATGTTATTCAGGGCACATTCAAGGCCGCTGCCAATCAATTGCTGTCCAATGTCCTGACAAGGGTTCCTCCAACAGTTGGCTATTTCTGGGCTATTGTGAACACGAGGCTGAGACGGCGATTCATACTCGGGAGGAGCCTGTCGTCTGTCAGAGCGGAGTAGGACTCAATACAGTCGCAGTGGCAGTCGCAGTCGTAGGATAATGCCTTATGTACGGACGCACAATACATAAATAATTTACATTTCGCATGGTCACGCACAAATCATGTGAGCGAGCAGACAGTCGGGAATCGGAATTGGAATTGGGTTTGGGCTGTTTTCCAACTCCACATAGCATAGAGAGAGGGCGGTCGATGCCGCCATGATGCGTATAAAAGTGACAGTTCAACATGGAAACCCACTCAAAATGTTAATTGATACGTTTGCAAGACGGAAACGGGGCCGCGGGGCATGTGCCGAAACTTTTCCATTCTGTTTTTTTGGACTGTCAATGGGATGATTTTCAAGGGAGCTTAATGTAGGGCTGCGTGGATCGGATCATCGATTAAAATAATTTAATATAAATATATAATAAACGTAAATATTCATAAATATATATTTATAGTGAGCTCTTGCGAGATTTCTAATAATAAATAAGGTAAGATGTAAGACCAGAAAGTTTTAATTAATGAAAATTTATTATAATTAAAGAAGACAATCGTAACAATTTATTAATCTATTAATTTATGCAATTATCCCAGCTTTTATGTTTATGTACTTAACCTTTAAATAAGTAGTAACAATTTTTAGGCGATCTCTTCTTTCTTTTCAAAATGTTCTCTATTTGTTGAGTTTGGAATGCTTTTGAGATATAACTTTCTTTCAGTGATTCATCCTTAATTTCTCTCTTATAACATTTAACTCTTTCTATTAATAACACATTTTTTAAATAATATTTCCTGTAACGACCTTTTTTTAAACATGAATTTGCAGCGTTGCCATATGTATTTTTCGAACGACCACTTCACCAAATATCAAAAGTATGTATTTTCCGTCCACCAACGCCGGGTCACACTGATTACATAGCAAAAAAAAAAGAAATAATATTTACGTTACAATAATTTATATTTATTTTATCCATGGAAGCACTCAACGATGACTGCGTGTGTTACATAATGGAATTCCTGCCCCTCGTGGAACAGATCAAGATGGCCCGGCTGGCTCCGCGCTTTCAGGAGCTGCTCTGCCTAATTGTGTGGCGGAAGCCGCGGTACCGGAAGGTTTCCGTCTCCGATTCCATGCTGGAGCCGCTGAGCAAGGAGGATTACGTCTACTTCTTCGAACTGACCAGCGCGGCAATGGAGGAGCTGTACATTTGGAACGTGCACAAGAAGGCCTTCGACACGTATTTGGGTCGCCACCTCCTGAGACCGGAACTGGCCTTCTACCTGCGCCGGGACTACAGGAACCTGCGGGAGCTGTGCATCGCGGACGAGAATATGAACAACAGCATGATAAACACGATTGCCAAGAGCTGCAGCCAGCTGCGCAGCTTGAGTGTTTCCAGTGCGTATATCACCGGCAAGTACATCGTGGGCTTGAGCAAGCTGGAGTCGTTGGTGGCTCCCGAATGCTCCGTGGAGCTGTCCTACCTGGCCGAGCTGCTGGAACGTCTGCCGCTCAAGCATCTGGACTTAACCGGCAATCGGCATCCCGTTGAGGCGACCATTCTGCAGGCGGAGGGCAGTAAACGCTTGGAGCGCCTGGGACTATCCGATGCCCAAGACTATGGATTTCCTCTGGCCGATAGCCTGCCGCAGCTGACGACGCTGGTGGTCAGCTATCACCAGGTGAGCCCACAGGATCAGCAGGACATGCTGGAGACAACGCGCCAGCGGGTGGAGGGACATGCAGGCAAGTTCCCCAAGCGCCTGCAATCGATCCTCTGCAATGTGGTGGACGTGGAGGTGGCCCTCGAGCAGATCGCCGGCCTGGAGAAGCGCCAGCCGAGGGAATCGCCCAAGTTCAACGAGCTGCTAAAGATTATGTACTTCTTGTCGAACGCGCAGAGCGCCGATAAGAGCTCACCTTGAGATTATGCCACGATTCTGCCCCCTGAACATGTACATAAGTAGCTATTAGATGTCACTGTGGAACTGATATGTTTATCTGCTAGCTAGTAGCTTCTCCCTAGGGCAATATTATGTGGCGTCGCAGATAGCTTTGTTTGGACTGGTATCTGTATCTGTTGTTTACCTATATTTTGCGGCGTATTGTATCAGTTGGAAAGTTGCGCCGCATAACTGTTTATTTTTATACGTGTCTTGAGGGTATGCAGCCTTTAAACAGAAACGTAATGCAAAATAATCCATAAAAATGTATTCTATGTGAGCGTTAAGTGATGAATTAGCGTGGGAAAGGCGTTCGTCTGTGTGATTTGTGTAAATTTGTTCCCCAGTCGTCTATTTCTTTTATTTACTAATAATTTTAATTTAGCCTTAAAGGCATTGCAACGATTTAGTAAATACTAAAACAAGACATTACAAGAAAGCAATGTTTTGATACCCTTGTAATTATAAACAAATTTGTTTATATTTCAATTTGGCAAGACAACCTATAGAAGCTATAAAGTATTGTCAACAAACATCTTTCTACATCAACTTGCTTCGAGCTAAGGAATACTTAATTTATATTGTAAAATATAGAAAATGTATCCCTAAATGCCTTGCTAAACAAATTATAAAACTGTGCAATCAATTTGAATTTTTGTTAAAAAACCTTTCAAGACAAAGTCTAAGTAATCATCACCAAAAACTTTTCGTTTTTTGTTTTTATTTTTCGGAATAATTATTCAAACCAAGTGTATCTTAAGTTTCGGCTACTCCGAACCTAGTCCACCATTATTTTTGTTCCAAAATGTATGCAGTCAACGTAAATGCACGGGATTAAATATTTATTTTGTTTTCGTGTCCACATTTGTGCCAGTTCTGTAAACACAATGATTCAGACGGAGGATGGAGCTGTGATAGAAGCGAACCAAATATTCCATTGACTTGTTAGACCCCTGCCCCTGTCTAATTGATATATGTATATCAATTAGGACCCAATTGTCAGACAATACACACTTCTTTTTTTCATCTCTTTTGTCGGCACATTTTTCTTACAGTTAAGAGGTTTTTTCGGTTGATTAAATCTGTACTAATATTTGTATAAATGCAGTTCGTGTTATTAAAATAAGAATTGAAAACTTTATTCAATGAAACGTGTGTCAGAAATGGTTGGTTAAAACGAAACCAATAAAATATAAATTCAATGTGTATTAGTATAATGTCGAATAATGAACAATGAAAAATGGGAGCAATCCCTATTCTTGGGACTCTATCTTGAGCTGCACGCAGTAGTGATAGTAGGCCAAGTGTTAGTGTCATGCATGCGGCGGACTATACCACGAACCAGGGCCCCAGATACGAGAACATCACGCCGGAGAAGATGCCCGTAATCAGCATGGCAGCTGCGTACATGCCAGCCGTCGTCTGGTACTTGGTATGCACGGTCTGCGGGGCGTACATCATGCCCAGGGAGCTGAGATATCCGGAGCTGTAGGCCATCAGGATGCCAATGCCCCAGTAAACCCAATCATTGTCGATGTACACCGCCAAGGAGCGCGTGGTGTCCGGTGGGGCGTAGTTGCAGAACACAAAGAGGGGGATGAATACCACGCGTAGAACGACGGGCACCCACAGGAACCTTGGGCCGGGCCACTGTATCCAGGACGTGGTCAGGCTACCCAGCATGGCGCACACGTTGAACGTGAGGAAGCACGTGATCAACACGTAGTAGTTATTGCTCACTATGAAATCGGGATCCGATCGGTGCACACTGGACTGGATGGCAGGGAACACGGAGAGCGATACGAAGAACGTGAAGAAGATGTTGAATAGCTGCGGCGAGGCCTTCTTGAAGATCGCCCAGTAGGGCACATTCAGCTGCTGCTTGGAGTCCGTCTTCTTCTCTCTGCTCCGGCTGATGCTCTCGTAGTGCCGAAAGAACTTGTTCAGCGGCAGGGCGAAGTAGGAGTCGAAGCAGAGCAGCAGCACCAGGATGGCCGTCACAAAGTAGTAGATGGCAGCGGTGCGCTTCGAGTCGAATATCATGGCGCACAGAATGGACATGACGGTGGTGAAGCAGCCGCAGATGTTCGAGCCCAGCACCACGGCACCGGTGTACTTAATCGGCAGCGAGGCCACAATGCCATAGATGGTGTTCTGGTAGATGCCGTTGCATATGTTGAGGAGGACAATGCACACCATGGTGATCCAGAAGAAGAGGCCCGGCCACTCGGACGAGTCCAGCATGGCCAGCACAATGGTCACCAGAAGGATGACCATCTCAATAATAATGCTGTACACAATCCGGCTGGTCAGGTCCCCGCCGAAGTTGACGAAAATGTTGAGCCAGTTGAAGAGCACGTTGGGAATCTGCGAGGCAAAGCCCATGTTCTGCATGAAGTTCGTCCGATAGTTCATCTCCGTGGGCACAGTGTTGTTCACACCGAACTTAAAGTCCTCGAAGTACGACTTGGCGGTGATGAACATGTTCCATGGCATCAGCGTGCCCAGGCCGTGCAGCATGAAGATGAAAAACACGATGAGATACTTGTCCTTCGGCGCCGGCAGGCCGAGCTTGGACATCACCGACCCCACCACGGATCCCTTGCCATTGGAGTCGTGGGGCGGCAGTTTGGACTCCCACGAAGGATTCAACGTCACTGGGGCCGGCTGCCCGCTGATGAACGGCGACTTTTCCGACTTGGCGTCCCTCATGGCGGCGAGAGAATGCAGTCCGGGTGCGGATGTCTTTCAGGTTCTGGTTATGCGGGCGACAGCAATTATTGGGGCGTATGCTTCAAATCCGAAAACTTGCGCGGTCAGTTATTCTCGCTGCTTGGCGCGGGGGGGACGCTATAACCGGTAGGAGGGCGGGAAGGTTTGATTTTCAGCTTCGGCGTGGGACTGCTCCAATTTCAGGTACACTGCATGCGGATTTAACCTCTTTGCGGCGGATGGTCTTTTCCCGCCTCGGATTAGCGTCACGTGGAGTTGTGCGAACTGCACTGGCCGGAGCACTGCGCGGACGTGATTACAGAACAGATCGGGAATCAAAGGTTATATATATAAAGGCACACGAGTTCTGTGTTCGTTCTTGTACTACACCGCTGAAGATTATGCCGTTTATCAGGCCGATCGGAACGACGGGCGTTGCCAGACCACCGCACTTCTTACCTCTGAAATAATTATGATTTATTGTAGAAGCTATTACTGGGGGGATTACGACATACAGAGGCGCAGTCCGGGTTCAGTTACCGGGGAACTCGGATATTTTGTAATTATTGATAAGGTTTACATTTCTGCATAATCAATTATTAAAGATATCTTTATAAACCGTTACCAAGTGGTTGCCCATCTTGATAAGGCCATGAAGCTAAAAGTTGTCATAGCAACCAGAAAAATAAAATCAGATTATAAATTAGCAAAGATAATAATCATGGGCTATATACGCTTCTTTTTTGATTATTTTTGTTTTTTGGTCGGCTATAAATTCATATATTGATTGACTTACCATTTGTATCTGTTTTATATCATAGCATCTTGATAGCTCTATCAGCAAAATTCCATTAGATATATATGTATATTTTTTCTTTTTTAACTTCCTAGGTAACTAGTTACACCTAGCACTTACGAAAAGCCCATACGAAAAATTATAGATCAAAACAATATAAATAACAAATAAATAAAAACATAAATATATACATACATGTAAGAAAATTAAAACCAAATAGCTTACATTGTTATTAGCTGTGTTTTACCTACGATTTTATTTGTTAATTTATTATCATATTCTTGTAGATTACGTTTCTGTGAAGTACTTCTTGATAAGTTTAGAGATAACGTTTAAAATCTTGTAGTTTCTATGGTTAATAGCTGATTACATTATAAAGGTTTAAGACATCGAGGAGTTTCTTAATCTTATTTGTTATCAGAAGCAACTTTAAGCGATGTGTAAGAAAGTTAAACTCTTCATTCAGGTAGCTCTGTGGAAACATATTTTTAAAAATTAAAATTATTTTTATGCATTTAATTATAATTTTTTTTTTTTTTCGTTTCTTTTTAACTAGTGAATTTACAAAACACCGCGAAGTACCGAATTCACTGGTGCTGTAAGTGTTATTCGGCTCAACAAGTGGCAGAGCTGCCAGATCATTCGACTCTTACACATTAAAAAAACCTTATTCCATGGTAAATATATTAATATATCAATGTTTACATATTTCACTTAATTAAATTTATATTTAATGTATTTAAATTAATATATTTTTTAGTAAAAACCTCCAGCAACAGGTGGCAAGGCTGCCCAATCACGCTTTTTTAGAGGCGCACCTCTAATTTCTTCCTCTTCGTCGGCGGCTTTTTGTTTTTATAATAAGAACACGTTGTTTACAAAATTAATCACTGAAACCGACGACAATGGCCACTGAAGCGATCTCTCCGAGCATTCAGTTGGGCGACTACATCGTCATCCAGCGCCAGAAGTACACCAAACTGCAGAAATTCGGCAGCCTGGACACCACGGCCACTCTGGGCAAGGAGACACTGGAGCTGAAGTCGCTTCTGGACCAGCCCTATGGATCCACGTTCAAGATGAGCGTCAAGGAGACAAAGCCCGGCAAGCGCGGAGCCCAGCGGCAACATACGCTGGAGCTGTGCAGCGAAACGGAGCTCAAGAGCACGCGGGAGGCCCTGGGAATCTCCAGCAGTGGAGCGGATAACCGCGACATCTGCGACAACGGAGAGGCGCAGGCCCTCAAGTCGGCGGACATCGAGCAGCTGCGTGAGGAGTGCAACGAGTCCAGCAAGATCATTGAGAAGCTGGTGGAGAACTCCAAGACCTTTCACAACCGCACGGAGTACTCCCAGGAGAAGTACCTGCGCAAGAAGGAGAAAAAGTACTTTGAGTTTGTCCAGATCCGGCAGCCAACGATCCGACTGATGCTGGACATCTTTTACCGCCAAGACTCGGAGAAGATTATGGGCATTCGCGTGGACACGCTCTCGCAGATCATCTCCTACTCGGGCGTCTGTGGATTTGGGAACTATCTGCTTTACGAGAGCGGCACCAATGGCCTGCTGCCAGCCGCTATGCTGAACTCCATTGGTGCGGGGACGGAAGCCAACCTAGTGCACATGCATCCCGGCAATGTGCCACAGAAGCAGGCCCTCTTGGCCCTTAAACTCCCCCTGGAACAGCAGCTCAGATGCGTGTCTGTGAATTTGTACTCGGTTTTGAGGGAATTCTACCAGGGAGGTGAAACGATAGAATCAAATCCTCCTGTCGCCGAATCTACAGAAGTTCTGGAGGAAGAAAGCCAGCCGGAGACTCCCACTGAAGATCAGCCGGAGACGATAGAACCGACCACCAAGAAACCCAAGCTGGAGGAGGTTAAAGCTGGCAGAGGAGATGGTAATTATATCTTGTAGATAAAGACTAAGAAATGTATCAAAAGTAATATAATTTCCAGGAAATAAGGGCCCTCCACGATGGCAGTTGGAAAACAAGCGAGCCACTGCTTTGATGCACTCAAAATTTGACAGCCTCGTGCTGGCCTCCAAAGAGCATCCGTCCAGCATCCTGCAAGCTCTGCTGCCCCTCGTCAAGCCCTCGCGACCCGTGGTGGTGTTCAGCACCTGCAAGGAGCTGCTCCAGGAGACGTACATGGAGCTAAAGGCCTCCGGCAAGGTGACGGGTCTGCATCTGACCTCAAACTGGCTGCGCACCTACCAGATCCTGCCGAACCGCACCCATCCGGAGGTGAACATGAGTGGAAACAGTGGCTACCTGCTAACGGGATATACGCTAAGATAGTTGTTAGGCTGCCAAATACATGTAAGCGTTTGTTTTGATAATATCATGCCATGTTTTTAATCCCTATTGCGAGTCGGGACAAGCGTAGGGTCCCAGTGTATGGAAGGTGTGTCCTTGTACAGCGCTCTGTGTGTGTGTGTGATAGATTTAGTAGACAGGTGGCTCGTTCTTCAGCACGAAGAAATGTCCACACTCGCACCGCTTCGGTCCTTCGTCCTTCTCGATCCACATCCACTTGGGCTGGCGGTCGTCCAGGCAAAGACAGCCCACGAGTCGGGCGTCAAACGCAGAGGGAATCACAGTTGGATCGTTCTCCCTCCCAGTTCCACGCTTAATAATCCGCCTAAAGCCCCAGGGATCTTCCTCGCCCTCTTGGAGCAGCTCCATCTCACGTTTCTGGATGCCCGTCACCAGTTCTTCGTCGTCAATCAACACTGATTGGTGGATACAGGCGCTTAACTAGAGAACTTCGAATTTTGTACCTTCTGCTTACCCGACTTGTGCACCTGCGATGTGGATATGGCTCGCGTTTTGTTAGCAGTTGATCCTCCCAATCCAAGTTGGCGCCACAAGGACTTCAACTTGCCCTCCCGCTGGGTCAAATTAGATAGAAGCCGCTTGGAGGCAGCTTGTGCCTTCAGCAGGCGCGATATATACGAAGACATCCTTTAATTCTGTCAATCTTTTCTGGTTTTGCTGGAAAAATAGTGTTCTCCCGATTAGATGAATAAAGCAAACTGATGCTAGAAGATCTGACAATGTCTGACTTTGTGCTGAGAGGCTTACTGCGATCTAAAAAATTATCTGTTTTAAAACGAATGGTTTCTGTTTCTTTTCCTGCTATTGAATACAAATCCCTCTGCGATTTCCTGGACAATGAACTCATAGTTATAGCTTTCGCTCGAAATCACTTTGTTGCTTTTATTGTTTGCGTATCGTGTTTAAGTAAGCATCCAGCACGTCACGCCGCAGGTCGCGGTGGAAAATAAGGACATAACTAAAAATTGAAGATACGGCCGCCCGTTTTCTTTGTTTTTTTTTTTGGGTTGATGTTTGTTTATTTGGACAGCTAAATTGGTTGACTTTTAGCTTATGTAGTGGTTGTTGTTGTTGTTGTTTTGTTATTAATTGGTTTATTGAATTAATTAATAATAACTTTAAACAGCTGCCTTCTCCACCAGCTTGAACCAGTGACCGCACTCACAACGCTTCTGGTTGCCCTTCTGCAGCCACATCCATTGCACGTAGGTCTGATCCTCTTCGCCTGTAGATTACGGAGAATATATTAAAATGTGTTTTAAGGTAAGCTGTGTGTAGTTTGTGGTGGCAATAATAGCACTGGACTTCCAGGGTCTTTTTTTTGTTGTTCTATTTTATCGATTGACATGAGTAAAGTAATATAGAAACTAATGAAAGCCATTTTATGAAAATTTTCTTCTACTAATTTGAGAAAATATTAATAGTCTGCTTTAGCTTGAATTCAAATTAGATTTCAGTAGTTAAAAAAGGAATATACTTCCATTATTAGGTCAAAACCATATCAAAACCAACTTTGTCATAGAACTTTCTTTAGGAATTACTGACATAAGTAAATCCTGTGCTATTATCTTCACTCCAAAAACTACCAAAAACTACTCACAGATGCAGCCCACAATACGGGCATCGAAGGCTGATGGGATCAGGTTGGGGTTCTCCTTGGTGCCGGCACCCCTCTTGAAGACCTTCATGTCGAAGGGATTATCGTTGCCGGCGGCCTTCAGCAGCAGCTCGCGCTTCTCGATACCGGTGGCGTGCTCCAATGGATCGTTCATCACTGCAAGGCGAAAGGGAAAGCAGGAGAGATGAGTAAGGTGGCTCATAAATTGATAAGCTAAAAGTCCATCAGCTGTGCAAGCTGGTTACATAAACGGCAGCCGCCCCAAACGTCGGCAGCTGCGTCATGGGTTGGGTCATCGTAGTCATCATAATCTCGGCGAGATCCCATCAAGGTGCTAACTCCGCAGCTCTGCCGCTCCGCTTCCCCCTCTCCGTTGCAGGGCACACATTTCCCTGCGCATAGTTATTACATAACCTCGCACTCTCCACAACATCGACTTTTTTCTGCGCCAAAATTGCAGCTATCCAGACTTCAATATGCAGGAGGATTGATATTTTCCTGCAGCCACTCCATTATTATGCAATTCCGGCCTTTGGTAGCCGCCAATTGGCCAGCCAGCCAGCGTTGGCGAACGTGACGGACTGAAAGCTGCTCCACTGCGGGATTTCCCTCCTGGTTTTTGGCACACTTACTTTTGCAGAAACGCACGGGCGTGTATGCAACATTCTGGCGTGCGGCGGCACGAAGCGCCATGCGTCCACAGATCGATGCCATTGTTCGTTTTGCGAAAATTTTCGGTCGGTCTTAAAAGTGAACACCAAAAATTCTTTCGTAATTTTTCACACACCGAGATTTAAGGAAGTGTGACCAGCGCGACCGCGGAATTATCGATTAAAATTAATCGTTTCCACTCCTTAAAAAGTACGGCAACCTTTAAGTGTAGCTTTCATTTCTTCATTTAATGATATATATATAAATGCTAGATTTTTATTCGGATAACAGTATAAAAACTTTATGATTATCCAATCTAACGCAGAACTAAAAACAATGTTCGATTTACAAAGTGTTACTGGATATTCGGATGGTGAATATGACCATCACCCGACAGAGGGCGCCACTTCGTTGCCGGGCAACGGAAACGGAAAAACCAAAACAAACAATTAATTAAAAATAAAAATTGAAGCAGGCAGAAAAATGTCGAACAAGCCGGTAATCTGTTTTGATACATCCAAAAATGAAAGATTTCAAATATCGGACAACTACAAAATGCTGCACCGCAAGCTCAAGGTCAACTGGAATGTGGAACAGTCAGTGTGCCAATAATTACTTTTATCTTTTTAAAATCAATCTTATTATCCATTTCCTTCCAACATTTGAATACTCCCAGAAACGATGCTGAGCTCAGAAAGGAGCGACTCGCCCGGGTGAAAGTCTTTGTGCTGGCAGGACCGCAGGACCGCTTCACGGAGGATGAATTCGAGGTGCTCAAACATTACGTGGAGGTGCAGGGCGGCAGTTTGCTCGTTCTCCTTGGCGAAGGCGGGGAGGCGGAGTTCAACACGAATGTAAACTTCTTTCTGGAGCAGTACGGCATTTTCATCAATGGGGACAACGTGGTGCGACCTCACTACTACAAGAATTTCCATCCCAAGGAGTGCATCGTGGGCGGCGGCGTTGTATGCGAATCCATGTGGCGGCATCTCCTCAAGCTGGATATCGAGAAAGTGGACTATGACTTTACCGATGAGAAGTACAAGATACACTTCCAATATCCGTATGGCGCCACGCTGAACGTCTCGGAGCCGGCCAATGTCCTGCTGACGACAGGCCCAGTGGTCTATCCCTTCAATCGTCCGTTGTGTGGTTACTATACCAATGGCAAGGGTGGCAAGATCCTGGCTCTGGGCTCTGGCTACATTTGGCACGATAAATATCTGCAGGACAAGACCAACGACGCCATATGGGAGTACCTGCTGAAGCTGCTCGAGGGAGACGGGATAAGCTACACGCATTTGGACTTTAACGACGTAGAGGTGGGTGAAAGAGACTTTATTTAAACATTCATTCTAATTGATCCGATCTGGCACAGCTCAGCGACAATAAGCACTTTACGGATCTGGCCTTTCTGGCCGATATGCCCAAGGCCTGTCTTATCGACTCGATCGGATCGGAGATGCCCACCGACTTCAAGCAGATGTTCGACATGAATCTCTGTGCGCTGAGCAACAATCTCTTGAAGGACGTCATCGACGCCTACGAAAAGCTGCACGTGAAGTACGAGCCGCTAAGGATCATCAAGCCACAGTTCGAGATCCCGCTACCGAATCTCCAGCTGGCCACGTTTCCGCCCATCTTTAGTGAGCCACCCGCTCCCCCGCTGGAGCTGTATGATCTCGACGAGACTTTTAGCGGCGCCCGATCCCAACTAGCTCATATGACCGGACAGTGCCTACAGGCCCTGCAGTCCAAGGAGCCACAGAGGAGAGCGCTGAACCAGCGGGAGCTGGAGAACTACATAAAGGAGTGCGCCAGAATAACGGCCATTGTGGACGAGCGGCAGGACATGGCTGCCCGTGAAATTCTCAACATTGTGGCCCGCCAGATAGTCAGCTACAGGCCGTATGCAGAGGACTAGGACGATCCAATTACCTGCAGAATGGCACATTCCGCACTACCGTTTTCAGGCCAATCAGCAGAATTTTGTGAATCCAAAAAATAAATATATATAAAATTGAAAACCTAGTCCGTTTTATGTAAACATGTTGCCGACTCGTATTCAAACATGGCCGGCAAGCCAGCGAACGAACCGAACCGAACCAGCTCCTCCGTGCTCCGCCGGGCTCCCGAATTGGATTACACCGAAGACAATTTTTGGAGTGCGGAAACCCAAAACCTGTGGGAAGTAAAGCTATATAGCTGCTCGCTCTCCCATCGCTTAGTACAAAAATTGTTTACTTAACACAATTAATTATTTGTATTAATATTTCCCCATGCGCCGAGGGTCCCTTCCCGTTTCCCTGTTTCCCCCCGAAAGTCCCCCAAGGAGTTGCTTTGTTTTTAGGTGTCGATAATTTGTTTCCGCCTTTCTGGAGGGACTGTGACTGTGGCGTCTCCCCTCGCCGCTAATTGGAACGGCAGGCGGGGGCAATAGGGAGCTCTTTTAGTGTGTGAAACCGCTAGTTTGTACTTGTCCCAACAAATGTTGTCATCAATCTGAGGTCTCGAGGGAGGAATCTCCGGGAGGAGAGCTGGAGAGTCCTGTAAAAAAAACAAACTAAATACGCACAACTGACGGTTGTAAATTTCTTGGTTTATAGGGATTTTTTTTATTTTTTAGTTGGAAAGGAATTCTCTAGAGCTTCGGAGGATAAAGGACTCGTGTTAAAATAACAACTTAAGTTGTTTGTTTAGAAAATAATGAAGTTTACTGTCCTGTAATATTTATAACATTGGAAATGAAAGTAAAATAATGTCCTCAGAAGGGGGACTTATTTATTTTGTGTTTAGAATGAAATTTACTGTCCTTAAATATTTATAAACATTGGAAATGAAAGTAAAATAAAGTCCTCAGTAGGGAGGTTTTTTATTTTGTTAATTGAAAATAATACGAACAATAATACGAACTTGAAATTAGTTAGTACTTTTGTGTTAAACAGATTCTCCTTTCTTAAGCTAAACATTTTTAATCCAGCTGAAATCGACTCAAACCGAAGGCCTCTTCCTCTGCCTGGTGCTCAATCAATCAATATTGAAGGTTCCCACACCGCAGCCCGAGTGCTCCATCGGCTCCATCCATCCCCTCAGTTCGCCATTTTGTTTGCTATTTCTGTTTGGTTTTTTTTTTCTTCTTCTTGGGCTGACCGCTAAATACAAGGTTGGACGGTTAAGCCGAGAAGGGGCTGGGGTTGCGGAGTTGGGGAGGGTGGGGGGTGCAATAATCTCTCGGGTCGGACTGAAATCGGACCCGAGGCAAGTAGGAAGTTACCTTGAGTGCATTTCTATATATTGACAGTGACAATGCCCGTCCAAGTTGCAGTTCATTCATGGTTTCAGTTGGTTTTTTTTTTCTCGTTTTCTTTCTTTTTTTCTCGTTTTTAATACAAACAGGTTCACAGGCTCACGGCACAGAAGCCGCACAAGTTTTTCCTGGGTGTCCTCCGCCTCCGCCTCCATCTTCCACTTTTCCCTGGCCGTCAGTCATCAGCCATCTGGCTGCCAAGAGTGGCTTCATTAGCTGAATGAAAAACTATGTTATTCCGATTCTGTTTGCCCAACAAATCCAGCTGTATTTGCGGCACTTCCGTTCTCCCAGAGCCTCGTGCAAATATTCGGAAAAGTCCTGACTTTTCAAGTGCTTTGTTTGACTTTTCATTGGGACATCCCTTCTTCGCAGCCAGCTGGGATTTTTATGAATCCAAACTCTGCCTTTATAAATTAGTTACTTTCCCAAACTGACCAACATTTGTCACCTGTGCTGCGCTGGAGCTGGGGCCGCGGGGAAATTCCGGGAAAACCCTCATGGAGCATGGAGCTGGCCGTGATGCGGGTCGTCGCGACATCTTTTTAATTAAATTACAGCCACCAAAACGTGCGACACTACAATAATTTTTATTCATTGTCAAAAATGGGCAATCATAAAAAACAACACGTCTGCATCGCAGCTGGCGGGGATCGAGGTGTGGAGTGCGGGGGAATCTGGCCAGACATAAACACACACAAACACACAGGCGCACATAAAGGGAATGTAACAATCAATTAACAGGCCAGAGATAGGTTCAGATAGCAGATTGGGCTCTTAACCCTTGGTTTGCACATCAAGGCTTGGGTGTCCAGCTTGGTAAACAAATGTAAGATATTTAAGTATATAATTAGGGATATTTTTATAAAACTAAATAACTTGATGTATATTTGTGTTAATATTAAGGAGTAGGGAGTGACTTTAAATTAACAGTGCAGAAAGGTTTAAATCACCGATTGAGAACAGAAAGATTGTACATTTATTAAATGGAAATATCTTCTATAGTTATACATATAAAGCATAATATTATATAGTTATTTGTATAGTTTATTTTATACCCTGGGTATTATAATATTATTTATGAGCCTGCTACGTAATGAAAGATTCGTTTCTGACCCTATAAGTTATATACATTCTTGATCTTACATCGTTGAAAATGTCAAAAATTGGTAAAATTTTTAATTTTTAAAATCTACACTTTGTTTCTGGTTTCTTAACCTTATAAAAACAAACATAAAAAAGCTCTCCAATCAGAAACTAATGCATTTTTGGCTAAGTTATGATAGATTTTTATGCCAGGTTATATAAACTTCAGCTTCCTGAAGCTAGTTTCCTTTCTTGTTTAACAATGTTTTCAAACCTCAAAGTTGCTTTCATTATTAAAAAGTAAAATTCCATTTTTTAAAGACCTTTAGTTTTATTAAGTAGTGGTTATATGCTGAGTGCTGATATTCTTATAAAAGTTGTTTTTAAGTATAGAATGAAAGGTTTCAGACCATATTAAGAGATTTCAAATCCATGGTAACTTCTGTAACATTCCAATAATTTCAAATTTCTATTTTTTTTATAATTGTTTGCTTCACGAAGTTTATTTTTACTATTTTTTACATATTTATTTCTAATAAAATTTGATCTTTTATTTAAAGATCGAACAAAGTTTTAGAATAGCATATTAATATGGTGAGCACTCAGGTTTATCTAACATTTATTTGTTTTTTTAAATATCTTAATTATTTTCTAGCTTGTAATTTCAACTAGCGTGCTTTTTGTGCCTTCTTAACCCACGACAGGGTTAAGGCTCTGACCCAAGAGTTCGTCTTGGCACGCTTCTTGGCTCTTTTCTGTCTTTGCTGGCTGTTGTCCGTGCTTGTTGCTGCTCGGCTGTGCGGTGTCGCTGTGGGGCCCAATGTCAATGTCTATATGGCGGACATGGACATGATGGCCATCATTGAAATAGAAAGCTTGTCTTTTATGTTCTGGCATTGTTATTAATTTATTATTAAGTCGCCGTTGTACAACAAGCTCTAATGATGCGTGTAAATGCTAAACCCATGGCACTCCCCTCCGATCCGAGCCGAATATCTCACACTAAGCCCGAGGAAATGCTCGAAGCGCGTGTACAATTTAAAATGAAATAAAATCAGACTGCGCAGCTTTCGAAATTTTATGAGCTTGTTGTGCTTATTAGTCGCACCGAGAGAAATGGCGACAGGCCACAACACCACCACCAAAAACAACCATAAAAACAACAACCACAACACGCATTTCCACTGCTAATTTTTCACGCGTACTCCGTTCTCATTCCCATTCCCATTCCCGCTCCCATTCGGACTTCCATTCCCGTTGCCAAAGTTGGCAACCGACAGCGACAGCTCCTGACCAGGCTATCGCTGAACGGAGCTTCCTCTAAGGGTATCATTCTTACTACGTAAACTTTGTCGCTTTTGAAGGGGAATATAAAATGGATTATCTCGTTTGGAAAATAATCCTTAAAATTCTGTAAATATATACCATTTCACGAAGTATAAATCTGTAAGATTGATAGCGTAGATTCTCAAAGCTTATTGAACATAAAATTATTATATCTTCAAAGTTAGCATAAATGTTCAAAAGTAACCAAAAAATTCCAAAGATTAATCTTAAAAGTTTTAGAATTGTTCTAATTTACAATATATATTCCCAATTATTATAGTTCATCCAGCATTCGTTGCCATTCAATTAACTTGTACAAGTTCCTTGTGCTTTATTTTTATATTTTTTTTGGCACGCCAGACACGCACGAGAAATTCCAAGAGATAAGGATCGTGTACGACAAGGTGTATTATGGACCCCCAATCCTGAATCCCCAGCCTCCCCCCCCCTCGCTCTGGACCCCCTTTTGGACACTGAAAGCCCAGCTCCAGTCGGAGTCCAGTCGAGTGCCATACTGTTGACTCTGTTAAATTGCCAATATTTATGGTTTTGGCCGCACGGGCTGACTTGTTAAATGGGTGTTCCTTCCAGCGGCCTTTCGTAGGACCTCAGTCCGTGCTCCATGATTCCGAGTCCATGGTCCCCAGTTGGTAGCTGCGAAACGTTTAACGACAAAACGTGTTGGCCCGATAGGGCCAAAAGGCAGCTGGTCCCCAAGTAGGGCCCTGCCCATCAATTTTGACGTTTGGCCATCAAAGTCTTAACGGGCAGAGCTCGCCATTTTGAAAGTGTTCTTCAGCTCACTCTTTCTATATGTGCAGCTAAGCAGAAATGCGCAATGTCGTCGCTGAAGCTATAAAAATGTCAAAACATGCTGCAATAAAAAAAAAAAGAAGAATTATAAAGAAATCTAGGGAGAGAAAAATTGCACTAATGTGAGCGACGTAAGTTGGTGAATCTGTATCTCGGCGAGACAAGCCACAGATTCTCTTTAAAAAAGTTTTATAGAATTAATGATGCACCTGAAACTCGAGTATAATCTCTATTTAATATGAATTATAAATGTATTTATTATAATATTATAATTAGGGCATGATTCTGGCTTCCATAAATAGAGCATTATTGCAGTACAACAATATAATAATTTAATAAAATCTTTAAGCTTAACTGCTAGTTTCATTCTTGTTTTTTTTCGAATTAGAAAGAGCAATATTTCATTTCAATTTTAATCTTTTAACATAATGTTCAGTAAATTTTAAATCTATTCTTATAGATTCCAAGTAATATTTATATAATAACACTCACTTCGAAAGCAAGCTCAGGGCATTTAAAATTCTATTCATCACAACTCTGACTGACTCTTATCTCACTGATTTTGTATTTTATTCTTATTTTTTTTTTTAATATAATGCAAAATGAAAAAAAAACAACCTTATTTCCAGGTTGATCCACCGCTGATCGTGCGGTTTTTATGGTTTTCATACCACATTAATGCCATTTTTCCCTGCTAGCTTTTTGCGTTTATATTTTTTGGCGAGGAGCCCCACGCGAATCTGCCATGATGCTGACATTTCGAAATCACCCGACCCCAAAGTCTGCGTCCGAGTCCGAGTCCCTTCTGAAACCGTAGATGTGTGAGAGAGAGGAGGAGCTCTCGGGCTTATCTCCATCCGAATGATCGTCACCTAAAATGTTACAAGTCACACCTAGCAATTTGTCAGATTTCTAGCCGAGCGGACGGGGGCGAGACTTGTTCCATAAATCAAATCGGTGCACGTTACATTTGAGGCCCATAAAAATGCAAATTGTATGCATAAAGTATAATTTTTATAACTTAATTAACCGAGCTTTACGGGGGAAGTGGGACCGGTGCTGCGGTGCAGTGCCTGCTGCGTTGTTGCCTTTTCCTCATTAGGCTGGCGCCAAGTTTGAAATTGATTTCGGCCGCATTTACATGACAAAGCTGCTGGCCAAGTCCGATTTGTCTCTGATAAGCTTATCAAATGACCACTGGCAGTTGTAGCTACTCCTTAAAAATCAGACCCAGCCTCGAGTTAACCAAATTCTCGGAAGAGTGGCGATAAGGCGAGAGCCCAGACGCGCCATAAAATAATCTCCGTCTAATTTGGGTGTCGTTTACACGTGCCAAGATCCCCGCTCCGACACTGATGAGGCCCATCAAGATGATGGGTCAAGTGTTGGGTCCCGGAGGGCAGGGTCATCAAACACACGGCTTTATCGCTTCATCTCGGAATGCCGGAATGCCCGTGATGTGCATTTTCCCAGTTTTCCAGTTTTCCAGGGGGTGGTGCAGTCCCACCGGCGGATTGCCGGAGTTTACATATTTGATTGGGTTTTATGAAAAGGGTTTTCGGGCTAATTTTCTGAGGAATGTCTGACTGGAAAGTGTTTTAAATCATTTCATTAATTAATCATTTAAGTTCCTTTCCATTTTAACTGTACTTTTATTGTAGATTGTGTACTATGATTTAAGATAAGTCCTTGTTACTATAATAGCTAGTATTTAGCCTTTAGACTTCTGTGTACTCATTCATAAACATTTTAAGTAAGAATATAATTGTTACAGCTAATAAAGAAGTAAGATATTGATTTAATTAAGTTCAAAAAAAAATAAATACAAAGACTTCAAACCAATTAAAAATAAACGAACTAATAAAGGTAAAAATACTGTTATTAAATAATTTAAACTAAACATAGATTCAAGTTAAATCTTTTCTTGGTGAAACATCATCAACAAAGATTTATTGGAAGTAAAATAAATTATATTTAACTAATCATTAAAGAATATGCTGTAACTAACCTGTAATTGCAATTTAAATATTTATTATATACATTTATGTATTTGTGTAACATATGTATCTACAAGATAGAATTTGCTTTCAAGTTTTCTCCTTTCCTTCTCGTCAGTTATTGATAAATCTAAACTTGCCTTAATCCCAGTTAATCCAAAGATAGAACCAAGACGTTATTGATTTGTGACTGTTGCTCCTCGAGACGTTATTTATTTATTTATTTATTTATACTGTGTAATTTGCTATTTCACCTCCCCTTTGCTATAACCCCCTTCCTTTTGGCCGGGACCTCGCCTGTCTGACACTTGACCCTTTTGGAAAATAAGCAGTTGCGAGTGTGAACGTCGATGTGGTGAATATTGGTGACTGTCTGGAAATCGAAATCTGGCGCCGTTTACATTGCCAGCGGCTAAACAAAACTAAAAAAGAAACATCAGCCAAATGCACAAACGAGAATGTCTACACAAAAGTCAATAAACTTCGATCCGATAGGTATGTGGACGACAGCAACAATCACAGGGCGGCAATAGCAACAATACGAGCGCCATAATAACGACAACGGGGGGCGTGTATCGAATCGAAGGGATAAACAAAGGGGTTTCCTCAGAGAGAAGCCTGTAAGCCAGCCAGCCAGCAGCCCTTCTTGTGTGCGTGTAGAATCAACAGGTGCAATGGCATTATCAAAACATATTGCTCAGATATTGGGGTTCTTTTGTGCCTTTAAATATTTATGTATTGGATATTAAATTGCTTGTGATTCATTGTCTAAGATCTGCTTTATTTTTCTACTATTAAATTAAGTATATTTTCCCTACAAATTTAATTTAGTTAAAAATTAAAAGGTAGGACAAAATATTCACTTCTTGAAACATTTGTAAGCAAGCATTTAAATTCTATACAGACTTAGTCATACCTATGAATCCCCTGGGAAAATCTAAGCTACACATTGTTTCCAAACAGTTTAAACTCTGTACTTTAAAGCTCTCAAGTGCTTTCCCAATTGATTGTTTCTATCCAACAGTTACCTTTCCTGAAAACCTGGAAACCCACCACCATTGCCACCTTTCGACGCTGACTCATCGGGCAGCTGTCTGGCGGCTCTTCCCGCTGGTGACTTACTGTCAACTGGCGCTTGGACCGAACCCTTGGCTCATAAATAATGACGGGACCGGACCCTACGCCTTTGTGTCCCAATTGGAGGAGGAGACTGGGCCCTGGGCCCTGGGGTCTGCCTCCTCACTGTCGCCAGCTCCGATGCCAAGTGATTTTTTCTTAACGCGCCCAGCGGGTGCTCATTGTCCGGGCAGTTAAACAAGACGCTTTTCAGCTCGTAAAACAGGCCACAAGGCGGTATCCAGCTTCCCAGGTCCCAGCTCCTTCTGCTGCCCGTTTGTATTCGTGTAATAAAGTTATTGATTTGTGTTTAAGTGGCGTGGGTGACCCCCTAAGAACCCGGAGTTATCCCTGAAGAAAGCATTTCTCTTCGTTATTAATGCATCGCATTTAAGCCCACAATCGTTGGCATTTATCCGTTTATTTGCTTTATTAAATGCTGAGCTGTTTAAACCCCAAAGCCCCGATGCCTGCCAACTGCGACATGAGCAAGTCACTGCCCCACGCTCCACATCAGTCCAGCTTCAGCTTGAGGCCACATTCAAAACTTCGAACTGTGGGCGGCGCATTTAAGTAGCTTAAACAGACGCGGTGGTCCAAGACATAACTTTGTCTAATGACTCGGAAATCCGTCACTAATAATAAGAGCCAAGGCAATAAAAAGGCAGCGAGCATTTGAGACCGGAGATTGCTGATGCATTTCTGCACTTAACTCGAACTGGCCAACTGAGCCTTCGACTTCCATCTGGGGCTTGACGAGGAGGGTTCCACTTGGAGTTGGAGTTGGAGGGGGAGGTGGGGCCACTGACACTGAGCACGTGTGCTGCCTGCATAATCCTATTACCCAGCTGACGTCGCTCGAGCTTTATGAATGAAAATATGCCTCCGACCGTTCCACAAAAACAACTGGTTGTTGAAAACGAATTGAATCCAATTGAAGGCAAAGGAAGGAGGCAATATTCAGTTAAGCTCTCAAACTTGAGAGAAGAAATTTAAATGTCACAAGATGTGTAGGAAGTTTGGTTATAGGAAAATTGATTTAAGAAGTGTGCTTTATGAGTCACAAATATTTTGAATTAGTTTTGGACATTTAAAAAAAGTATAACAAAGGAAACAAGATAACGAGATATATTTAACAGAGTTTATTGAATTCGGATATTCATAATCAATAAAATGTGAAATAAAGCTAAACTCCCTTATACCAAAAAATAGCTTGCTTTTTTAATAATATTATATTGTATTCTTTATATATAAAAATATAACATTTAAAGCTATTTTATTTAATTGTTAAAACACTATTTATTGATTTTGATTTTTATTATATTATTATATCAACTAAAAGTCATTCTAAATAAAGCTTAAAATATTTACAAAAGATATTTGGTTCTATAATGTTGGTAAACAGAGTTAATACTATATACAAAAGCTATTTATGTTAGTAAATTAAGCGTTTTAATTTTTATTCAATTCTTTTACGTATCCTAGATGAGTCAGTAAACAATTTTTGAACTTGTATCTTGTTTTTGCGAATATTGCGTTTAATCAAATTATATGAAAATATTTCTTTATATATTTCTGACAGTTTTATTAGCATTATGAATAATTTAATATTTAATGGACTTCTCCATTGAATCCATCGTAATCCATCTGGTTATGCCTAGTCGGATGAGAAGCCTCATCTAATTATATCAATTATTACTTGCCTCCGGCATAAGCTACAATGAATTACTAATTATTTCCCTTCGCCATAGATTCCACACCAATCTGGCCGAGCCCATCTTATCCAACTCATTAGGGGATGTGTTGCCTTCCCTTCCGCCTGTCAGTAACCAATTTAAAGCCGCATTTCCCCATAGTTTACAGCTTAAAGTTGGGCTAGGAACACGCCTTGTAGAGGCCCAGCAACACTAACACCAACCCGATGGCCTCATCCCCAACCCTCAGAGATTCCAATTGAGTGCTTTTTGATGCGCAGGCGCCCGAATATCCTCACCAGGCAACGGGGGAGGATAGGATTTCCCGCAGGAGCAGGACAATTCAAAATGGCTGCACAAATATTTGGCAAGGGAGTGTCGCCAGATGGAGCGGGGCTGGGGGGCTGAAGGCTGCAGTGTGTTGTGTTGTTAAGCCTAACTGTTACTGTCGCAATTCATTGAATTTGCAGGGCTAATTAAACACGTTAACAACTGTCGCGACGCACTGGGCCGTGCAGGGATAACTTGCTCCAAGATCGTTGTCGTCGTCGTCGTCCAGACGCCAGTCCACACAAAAAATAATAATAATAATAATAAGAAAACAAAACCCCCAATGCCGAAACAAAGGCAACCAAAGAGGAGACAAAATCGGCCTTATGTCTCCTAGTCTGCGCTGTGATTTTTTGGCTAAAGACCAGCGGCTTGGAGCTGTCCGTAATATCCCGAAATTGGCCAGACTAATGAGAGTTGACGTTTCGCCTGGCGCCCAATCAAGTGTTGCCAAATTGGGTTAGCCAGAGGGCCGGAAAAAAAAGGGAGACCCAGAACCGTTCGTGGAAGGTCCCCGGGACAGAAAAAGGCTTCCAGGAAGCCCTACTGTCAAACGAGCAGAACTGTCAACTTGCCTGAAAATTGTATAATATAATTTTGGTCAAATGTTCCGTTAATGATTCGCTGCCAGACTGCCAACTTGATAATTGATGTAAATCCTTTGTTAGTATTTACATACATTATGACATAATACAATATAAAATTATATACTTTTAAATCAGCTAAATACGTAATTATAAAATAAATCTATTTGTAAAATATTAAAAATACATATATATAGAATAAAAAAATCAAATATTATTTTACAGAAACACTTACGCATTAGTGACATATTTGAACCTTATAAATTAGAAAGCTTACGTTGCAAATTTATTTATTATTGTTTCTTTTTTTATTTATTTATTTATTTTTTTTTAATAATAGTGGTAAATTTAAAGTTTAAAGTTACAATATAATAGGAACAGATACAGAAAAGGATACCTTTTTAAAGGTAACAATGTTCGTTAGGCAAAGAGCCCTGCCAACTTGCTGGGACTGTGACAGTTATGTTTGTTTTTTAATCAGTTTCTCAACAACAACACTGTGTGAAAAAGGTATCCTGAGGCGCCTAGCAAGTCGCCTGTGTATCTGTATCTGGTCCTGCCTGAAATGTTCCGTTACGCTCGCCCGATGAGTGAAATTAAAAGCGAATCCTGATGCGCCGCCCTAAAAGCAGACAAGAAAAACTCACTCAAAACCGACTGAAGCAGCGCGCCCTAAGGTGTGAGCGAGAGCGTTGCAGTGCCGAAGGGCAGGCATCGCTCGGAGCGAGATGGCAACAGAGCAGCGATGATCGAGTGACTCTCGCAAAAAGTGGGGTGGGGATGGGAGTGCGAGGGAGAGACAGCGAGACGGCGAGCGCATGGCGACGACGTCGACAGCTTTGCGACCGAGATGAGTGCTTTTCGGCGATGAGTGCTTTTCTGGGCTGGAATCCCGAGCTGGAATCAGTTGACACACAATTGTTTAAATAAAACAAAACACTCGTGGCGAGAGCGGACGACCACTTACTACTGGCAGAGCTTTTCCCCGTCGGCTCAGCGCCCAAATAACAAACAGAGACGAGACCGAAAATAACAATTCACATCATACAAATTCATTTGGCACGAATTAATTTGCGTAACGGAACTGCTCACTTAACACAATTTAATGTCCATCCATCGCTCACTCGCTGGTGTCGCGCGTCTCGTGCAATAAAACGGAGACTTAAATTAACAAATTAATCAGCAATCAACATTTCGAAATTATTCCCATTGGATCCGTGTGTGTACTTCGCGAAATAAGTAAAATAATAATCACAAAGATCGTGAAAATGACGTGTGCCATTTGACATTTCCACTGGACTCCGTAGGATCCACAGTTCCAGGAATTGGGAGTCGCAGGAGCAGCGACCACACCAGCCACAACACTTGGAATATGTTGTATAATGTACCGTGCTACCAAAACTTTTCAACACTGGATTACTACAAAGTGAGTGGAAGCAAAAAATGTATTCCGTTTTCCTTAAATAAAATTTTATTTCATGAATAAGCTATACATCAATAAAGTCAATAAATAAATAATCAGAAAGAAAGCTGAAAGTATGTAGGAACATACTTACTCAATAAAAATGATTAAATCTGATCCTAAAGCAGCATTTGGAAGGATGAGGTCAAACGATACTTCGATTTATTATCGCACCCCAAAGCTAAAGACATATTATCCAATAGTTTTTCTAAAAAGTAAATTAATAACTATAAAATAGTTATTGGGCTATACCCAAAGTTCCAACCAGGTAGTTAAAAAACCCCAAGAGCTTAGTTACAGTACAAACAGACGGACGGACAAGTCTAGGTCGATTCGTCTAGTGACGATGTTTAAGATGGTACAATTTTCAATAGTTTCCTGTACCATACCAGGAACTTCTGGGCGATTTTATGTACAATGTATTTGGTGCATCCTAAATTTATAAAAACAAATTCAAATGTTTCTTAAAATCTAGATTTTTGATGGGATTTTTACTGTAAATATATATTATAATTTCATATAGTGTTTTAGTTTTAGTAACTTTAGTAATTTAAGTAAAGTAAAGTGGTTTTATGCCATGTTTTATCTATATCTGTTTATGATACAACTTAATATTGCAGAAATGAAGACTCTCCATATAAATTATGTCATCCCACACACGTCATTTTCGATTTCTGACTTAGCTATAACCTTTTCTTAGACCACACAGATATTGCATAATCCTCGTAGGCTTTCCAAAAAAAAAATCTGATTGAGATCAAAGCCAAATCCTGCTCCTGGTTAGCTCCTTAGACTCACTAGACTCCTGATTTCTGACTCTGAGTGCTCCCAATCATATTTTCCGCATCAAGTATTCATAATTTTGATCCCTTAATGCGAGTTCCTAGCTACGAGTAGACTGGTAGCCGATGATCGGAGGAGATAGGATGTTCACCGTACAGTGAACTGTAAGAAATCAACGATGCTACTGCGCATTTGCCCAGTGCTGATCCTTTAAACGCAGGACACAATGCAGACAGTAGTCAAAAGGGAATTTTCAGCTTAAGTGCGCACAAAAGGCTAGAGAGAGAGAGATATCCTGTCGATCGAGTGGGAATCATTTGACCAGAAATAAAACCGCAAAAGGGATCAGCTCGAGAAGGCACTAGGTCAAGGGCTGAAACTGAAGGAGCTAGATCTCCAGATCGGGATTTCTTTTCTGTTTTCTGTTTCTGGCGAATTCCTCTTTGATTGACAGTCAGTCAGGTTTTCTGGGTCTCTGTCCCTGTTCCCGCGAGTGAGTTCCTGTCTGGCGTTGCCCAGGCAGCTCCCGCACAGCGCCAGGACGTAATTTGAGCAAAATTTTCTCTGCGAAGCAATTTGGCGATGTTGTTGTCACGGACAACACACACACAGAATGTTCCAAAATGGCTGCCATCGATGGAAAGAAGGACGAAAGGCAGAAAGCCAAAAACGCTGCCACAAAAAGCGTCAAATGCCGCCATTTTTCGGGTATCTATGTGACAGCATCGGAGAGGAGACAACACGAAAATCTCATAAATGTAAATGCAAAAAAGGACGAGTCGCGTTTGCCGAAGCCATTAGCAAATAATTTCAGCGAAAATTTTTGTATTCGGCATTGTTGAGCACACACACACAGTGAAAGAAAGAGAGGAGAGGGATACGGAGTGAGGATAATTTCATTGAAATTTGAGTAGTCAGAAAGGAGCAGCAGCAGCAGCAGCAAAATGTACAAAAGGACAACGCCGTGCAGATGCCTTGCGCTTTTCGTTCGCCATTATAACAACAAACAATGCAGGCAGGAGCGGGACAGGGACAGGGACAGGGGCACAGGGTACACAGATCCTGGGACCTGGGTTCCTTCAGCCCCCCTGCTGTCCCCCACGTCCCGCCCTCATCCCGCTCCCCGTATGTTTACTGTGCCCGCAGGACTTTCGGCTCTGCGGGTTTTTTTTTTCAACGAAAATTCGTAATTCGTTTCTCGTTTGCGGCTTGGCTCGGCTGCTCCATTTCAACCACGCCCTGGAATTGCTTGGAAAATTAAAATTAAATGCTTTTAAATGCTACCCCCGCCCGTTGGAGCTGCTGGGCTCATTATTGCCTACGGCGACATATTTACAAAATCTGTGAAATCTCTGAATCCCTCGGAATCCCTGGCCCATCATCTCCCGGCCGATAATCCGCTTTGTCCTCCGGCTTAAGTGGCAAATGTTTGTCTGGGGCGTGGCACGGGAAGTGCGTCTATTCTATATCTTTTCCTGCATCGATCTACTTCTTTGCTCCTACCTGTTCCTGTCCGGGATCGGGGCACTGCTCGGTCTCGCCGTCGATCAAATAAATAAACTTGTTTGTTTGTTTACCCAAAAGCTCCTCCGCCAGCGCTGAGTTGTTCAAGATTTGCAGTAGCCGTAGTCGAAACAAAGTCAATAAACAAATTTGGAGCTCTTTCCGGAGACTGGCACGAGTGGGGAAATCGATGATTGTCATAAAGATAATGATCACAATGAGGGGGGTTTTATTATAAAAAGTTTACTGAATGAAATGCACAGCCACCTTAGCTAAATAAATATTTCTAGATTCAATTAAAGTTTCATTTTTAGCTCTTTAAAAATTCTCATTATTTAATTCACTTCATTTTCATTTCCAAGTTGATTTCATTTGACATTATATTTTACTTGGACATGTTTACAAGTCTTATCGCTTGCTTTTCGCCTGACATAATTCCGCTAACATCGTCCTTGTGACCCGTTTGTGACGTCATATCCGAGAGGGCAAAACCACAGGATATATATATGTGTATATATAGCATAAATTTGCATGCATCATGCTAGAATTACAGCACTAGAAAACGTCGTGCTGAAGGTTTATCCCTTAGGCACCTCGCCCTTTCGACCTCCTTTGTTCCAGTTTCCAGCTCATAATCCGCTCAGCTAGTCCTTTTTATCCTGTTTTATGTCGCCTGTCCGCAGTTGAGGATGTGAAATGAAAAATTAGAGCAACCTGTCTGCGATGGATGTCTCCTGATGTTCCTTCTCATCCGCTGGATTTCGATCTCTAATGCCCTCTAATGATTGCAAATATTTGTACCTTGTTGTGGCCATTTTGCCAGGGATTTGCTTTGTCTGCCTCCAGCCTCATTGTGACTCATTGTTGTCTCCCGGTCTAAATTTGAATGGTGGCAGGGCCCGAAATAGCTCCGAACAGCTACCAAAAGGTCTGTGCACAATCAATTGTCACTTTCGACAGCATATTTTGAGCTAACGCTGGTCTATAGATAGCCAAAACTAACCCAAATATAGGACGCAACTCTTTGCCGGGCTGAATAATTACGCGGAATGGATCTGCTGCTGTCACCAGAGCACCGATCTAATGGACCTCGACTAGAGATCGAAGTATCTACACGTGAGAACTATAGTATAAACTGAGAACTGTAGTATAACTAAAGAACTAAGGTATAACCTGGGAACTATAGTATACTTTAATGAACTATAGTATAACTTAAGAACTATGGTATAATCAATTTAAAAGCTATTGTGTCGTGTGATTTTTCTCTTGTGATCAAGAATATTAAATTATAATCCACCTTTTATGGAATATAAAAAGAAAGATGCAATGCATAGGTATTTTGAAGGAACAATTGTGATATTGAGGCAGGTAAAAATTCTTTATATAGTATGTATAATATATATCTTATGAATAGAGAATTATATTATCATCAAATTTTATATCCATCAAAATTTAATTTAAGAAATTATCAAGTCATACTTCCTTTGATAGCCTTTGAGTGTTGGAATTATTTTTTTATTTATATCTTTAGCTTTACTCGATTTAATGTATAAATACTTTGATCAAGACTCGACTATATACCAGTCTGTACACAGTTTATTTTTGACAGAAAACAAAGTATTTCTAATTGATTTTAGAGTCTAATTTGTTTTACTTTATATAACCTACCGATCAATTCCATAATTTCGGCGGTTATCTACTAAAAAATTAGAATTTTTGAGACGTATTTTAAAATTAAATAATAAACACCCCAAACAATAATTCCTTTAGGATATACTATATATCTAAAACCTGGAGTTCTGTTAAAGAAAAGTTGATGCATTATTTGTAATTATTTGTAATTTCAAGTTCATTAATATAATAAAATGCTGAGTTTCCTAGCATACTTTCAATTAGTAGCAGAAATGCCTCACAGCAAACTGTTTGATTGCCAAATCCTGAGTATTTCTACAATATTATATAGAGCAAGCCCATAAAGATGGAGCAATACGGCTCAACGGCAACACGGACACGCATCTGTCACATCAAAAGCGCCGGAGCATCTTACAACGCTCCGGTAATTGGTGCGGAGATCTCTGCCTTCGTTTACAGGAATTCTGGGTAAAATCGGGGAAAAAATAGATGTCGAATGGGAGCTAAACAAATGGGCGAAAGTGCGACGAAATGAACTTGTCATAATTATTTGACAGTCGGGGTAAGTGTGCAGTTCCCCTGCCATTAACCAGAAATTGATGTAAAACATTTTGCCAGAGGCGAGGGGGCAAAGGCAAAAGGGGTGCTCTTCGGCTCCTCTGGGTATCCAATTCGGTGGCTTTGATTCTCCTTTACGGTGTCACTGCCAGCGGGTTGCGGGGTCAAGTGGTCGCAGCCTGTGAAAACACAACTTGCGCCTCATTTCCGGTGCAATCGAGTGGCAGACAGCTTGGAGCACGATAAGATTCCTGTCGGGGTTCCTTAGGTGTGGCTGTTGTCAGTCACAGGCGCAGACAGGCAGCTGCCCTCCTGCTAACCCCATCTCCATCCCAAAATGCAACCCATTCCACCCCAACCCCTTACCAATTAAGCGGTTTTTTCTGAGACAAATTTGGGCGACCTTTGACTTGATGGGGATGGCATTACTCGTTAGCAGTCGTGACAGTTTTTCTTCGATTTTTTCCATAATTTTACCACGAATTTATTTTGGCCTGCTCTCGTCCCAATAGCAATTTTCCAAGCTGTCTCACAAATAAAAAAAAATATCAGATTTCCTCGTTGCACATTTTTCTATCCGTCCATTCTTCGGGGCTTGGGAAAGTGCAGCAGCAGTGGCAGTAGCAGCCTCCGGACTCCGGACAATTGGCAGCCAAAATGCCAACAAACAAATCATTCACATTTCGTCCATTGATTGGCGAGGCGGCAGAGCGAAATTCGATATTAGTTCGGATCGGGATCGGTGGAAAGGAGCAGGCATCAGGGAGATGAAAGTGCTGAGAGGGATCGACAGGGAGAAAGGGAGAAAGGGAGGAGGAGGCTTAGGCCATCCTCCGATTTCGATAAGGCCGGTAGGCAATTCCGGTCCCAGAGAGCGCACCTGTTCCTTTGCTCGCGGAACTTGTCCCATCAACAGTTGGTCTCGTTTCAGCTTTCGCCCAGCAGTAACACTATACGCACTTCCACTTCCCTCCATTCGGCCTTGTCGTTAATTTTTGCTGTAATTAAGTTTAACGGAAATAATCAACTATTTGCCATTTTCATAATAATAATTTTTTTCGCATTTTTCCCCTGCCATTTTGCTGGCAATTGTTGAACAGAAGCAAAACTAAAGTTAAATGTGGCCAAGGTCTGAGCGGTGAAACTGATCCCCCGGCAACTTTAGGGCTGCCACATATGGTGTAAATGTAACCGATAGGCCAGCAGGGGTATTCGGTTGCCAGTTGCCATTTACCATTTACAATTTACCATTTACCAGTTGCCAGTTGCCAGTTGCCCAAGTCCAAGTGTTGCACAGTTGGCACAGTTTGTGGTTCGCCGGCGTACGCCGCAAAAGGGGAATCTCTGCCGTAGCTCGGGAATTAGTCAAGGAGTCGATATGATAATTACAGCATCTACTCCTGTTACTACTATATTACCTATGTAATAATATTATTTATAAGTAAGCAAGTGTATGGCTTTATTGGTGGCAGAAAACTTGCAATTACAATTTTTGGAATTAATGCAGAAATGTGTGTTGAGTCTTTGTGTGTTGCTAGTAATGCTTTGAAGCCGTTTTTTTGGACAAATAACTGTGTCATGCGACCCTAACCCAACCGATTGCTAAGCACTGGTCCATCAGCGTCTCATTATTAAGGATTGGCAACAGCTGGAACGGTCTGCTCGGTTTTCCCGCCCTTCGACTCAGCGGCGAGACCATGACTGCTCTCCAAGGCGCTTTGAATCTTCTCCTTGGAGGCGATCTTCTTGGGCTCCTTGGCCTCTTTGGGTTCTTTGGGTTCCTTGGACTCTTTAGGCTCTTTGGGCTCTTTTGGCTCTTTGGCCGCTTTGGGCTCTTTAGGCTGCTTGGCTTCTCTGGGTTCCTTGGGTTCCTTGGCTTCTCTGGGTTCCTTGGCTTCTCTGGGTTCCTTGGGTTCTTTGGGTTCCTTAAATTCTTTGGGCTCTTTCGGCTCTCGGGGCTTTGAGACCATTTCCGGTGGCGTCTCCTGCTTTGGTTCAAGATCTGGTTCATCCAAATCGGTCTGGCCTTCCAAATCATTCTGCACCAGCTTCAACTCGTGCACCTCCTCCGGACCGTTGACGGCACTCTGCTCCTGTCCAGAGGTGCCATCCTGATTCTGGCTCTTGTGAAGGTTGAACAACCGCTTCCAGTACATCGACATGGAGGACTTAACCGGCTTCGGGGTGGTCGAGGGCCTGTCCTCCTGTATGGAGCCCGATTGTTCGGGCTCATCCTTGCTGGGTAGCTTCTTTCGTGAAAATATACGACTCAGTGTGCTGGTCTTGCGCAGTTCCTTGTTGTCACCGAGGGATACGTCGCTGGCATACTCCTTCACGGCCGGCTTCTTGCTGAGCTTGAAGAAGCGCTTCAACGAGTTGTTCTTGGACATTTGCGTCTCCTCGGAGTCTGCCACTGTTAGGACCCCCGGTTCGGCTAGCGGTACATCCTGCAGATTGGACATGGTTCTCCACTATGTCCACTAATATTGGTGGGGTTTCTTAAAAATTGAATTTTGGCCTGGTAACTACGAAATATATATCAATTATGCGCAGTGCGGCTGAACAGGGGAACGTATGTCAGACGTCTGTCAGCAGAAAATTCGTAGCCTATTGAGGTGGAATTTTTAAGAGTATAGATCTCAGATAAATTGATTAAATTATAAAAAAATTAAAAACATGGCCGAGGTATAGTTCTTTTCCTGATTTTCATGAAAAGTATAAAGGTATGTTTAAAAATTGAAGGCGACAAGGGAAACTCTTCTTTACATCTCTTAGAATTTTTATTAAACTTGAAATTGATTCAGATTTTTATATTTTTTGCCGGAAACTGTTTGTCTTTCTGTTACATTGCTCTTTTTATACCCTTGCAGGGTATTATAATTTCAGTCAGAAGTTTGCAACGCAGTGAAGGAGTCATCTCCGACCCTATAAAGTATATATATTCTTGATCAGCATCAACAGCCGAGTCGATCTAGCCATGTCCGTCTGTCCGTCCGTCTGTCCGTCCGTCTGTCCGTCCGTCTGTCCGTCCGTCTGTCCGTCTGTCCGATTATACGCGAACTAGTCCCTCAGTTTTGAAGCTATCTAAATGAAACTTTGCAGATAGTCTTCTATATACTCTCACTCGTACATAAGTCGGAACGAGCCGGATCGGTCAACTATATCATATAGCTGCCATACAACCGATCCGTAAATTTGTTGAAAAAAAATTATAACTTCACTGGTTTTCAATATATCTTGATTAAATCTCGGCTATGAGCTTTTTATATTATTCCCGATTTTTAGATTTAATTTTATAAAAATCGGACTACTATATCATATAGCTGCCATAGGAACGGCCGAGAAATTTTTAGAAAAAAAAATTTTAGCTTTGTCAGTTTTCAAGATAATTTCTTCTACTTCAAGATACTAGTATTTTATATTTTTTCAAAATTTTGTTGTAAATTTCATAAGAATCGGTCAACTATATCATATAGCTGCCATACAAACGATCGCTATATGTGAAGTTAAATTACATTTTACTTTACATGTAAAAATGTAAAATAATGTAAAACTGTAAAAATTGTATGAATATGAAAGTAATTCATATTATATTATATTGGGATAGATTATAATTTATACAATTGGAATCTGCAAGGGTATACCAACTTCGGCGTGCCGAAGTTAGCTTCCTTTCTTGTTTTAATTAATACTGCAATATAAATTATACTTTTCCTTCTTTTCTTGTTTGAAATTAAATATATTTGCCTTTCTGGTAAATAAGGTAATATTACAACAGGGTTTTGATGCTCTCTCCAAGTCTCGGTGTTCGTTGTAAATGCTAACCAGTAATACCAGTCATTCTTGTAGTTCATGTTAAATAAATTCTTACAGTTTCTTAGGTAGGATTTTCAAATGTTTCGTTTATTACAAGGTTCCATATTTTTACAGTATTACCTCATTAATTCTCACATAATTTGTTCATATTTGTAATTTACAATCTTGTCTTTTCTGCATCTTAATTAACAAAGAAACTCTCCTTATCCGCGGACTGTCCTTACAAGGGTTGAATCTAAGGGTTCAAGACACACCTGAAGAAAATTTCAAAGAGTTAACGAGCAACTTCTTTATCAGAGATAAACTCAAAGGGTTATGCAGACACAATACCCACTTTGGGGGTTGTTTTCCTGCCAGCAATCAAAGTTTTTAATTAACAAACAAAGAGACCGATTTTCCGAAAAAATTGTGTAAATAATTCGCAAGGATTTTTCCAGTCAAAAAGGGAAGTTTGGCAATCGTTGAACCCGAACCGTGACATCTTGAGAATAGGTCAACATTGTTGTTTAATTAGAGGACAATAGCTGTCAATAGCTTGAAAGCAGGAAGCAAGGAACTTGGGCGAAAGTCAAAGGTGGCTGGCTAATTGCGAGGCGGGGTCCTGGCTAGGGCAGGACTGCCAGCTGTGAAAAAATCTTATCCACACTCCATCTTAATGACTACTTAAACAGCGACAAAGCCAACCCCCAGCCTCGAGTCCAACCCCGACCCCAACCGTTCGAGTGCAACCCCCTGGATATCGCCGATCAGCTCAAGTGCGGCACTTGAGGCAGCTGTTTGGCACTCGGGATGACTTTAATTTAAGCCCAAGGGTGCCATATATATAAATATGTGTGGAAACCTCAACATTAATAAGTGTTAATAATTGTGTGCGTTATTTTTTCCTACTGCTCCGACACGCCCCCAAACCGCCCAAAAAACTGGTCTACGATTTCACATCACTTTCGCAACAGCTTGAACGGGGGAGGTTGACTGAGAGAACCCGGCGAACCGAGACCGAGTTAGAAAGTCCGTCCAGAGGAGCGTAACATGGATAGGGTATAAGTATAGGATTACCAGCATCACCATCACCATCAGCATCAGCATCCACCTCCATGTCCGTGTCCAAGTCCGTGTGCGGATATGGCAACCGAAACAGCATCCCTGGGGGTCTCCAATGATTTGTTGTTGTCGCCGGGCAAGTTTACAAATTCAATTTGTCAGCGATGCTGCCTCAGTGCTGCCTTTGAGGGCGGGGGTTGAGTTGCTGAAAACCCAATTCCATAGGCTTGGCAACGGTTAACATAAAAAAACACCGGAACTAAATTGGGGGAAGCAAGTGCTGGATATAGACCCTTAGATACCTATTAAGTATATATTTATTTTTTATTGAATTCCTGAGAAGAAAGTCTCTATAACAATTGCTTTTGATAATGATCACATTTTGAGCTAGAGGGAAACATTTTCTAAGAAGTTTCCAATTCCAATTTAAAATGCTTTAAAGGTATTTTAAGTATATTAATTTGATCAATATCACACTAGAAACTAAAACAAATTTATGTTTTAATTATAATAATAATATTGATTAGTTAAAAAAGTAAACATTCATAGCAAAGAAGTTTTAAAGAGAAAGAGAGAGAGAAAAAAATGAAATTAATTTATTTATTTATTAATTTATAATTTAAATTATCTCCTTTTCCCATTTTTATAATTTTTTTTAATAAGAAAAAGGGAAAATTTAATTATTATTTATTATTGTATTATTTAAATTATCCCCTTTTCTAATTTTTATAAATTTGTAAGCCGCGGTCATCCCCTAGTCGAGCATACCCTCTTTTCGTCCTGCCGGGTCATTGGGTAATGGTATATGTTCCCATTGCATACTTGAGGGCGCATTTGATTAAAGCCCACCGAGGCGGGAATATTTAATTTGGATGTTTGGCTGCGGCGCATTTTGACACGCGCTAGTCGAGAGCACATAATTAAATTAATTAGAGAGTCGTTCCCACAGGTAAACCCGCACTCGCACCCAGTCCACCGTCGCCACCACTCGCCACCAGCTTTGATGCGATCCAATCCACTCCGAGTTACCCCACAGCCCGGGCCAGAGTTTTGATGCTCATTCGCAGTGACAGGCGACACACTTCGCTCGGTGGGTGGGCCAGCAGGTTGGAGTGGGTGGTGCTGCTGGTGCTGGTGCTGGAACTGGAACTGGTTACCAAGAGAACACACAGATAGCAGAGCTGCTGGTGCTTCGGCTTTGCCTTTTAATGAAATTCCTGACCAATGTTTGTTTTGCTTAGAGGTCACCATGGCGATCCTCCCCTCGGCAGGCACATCGGGTGCCCATGTTAGAGCCCGACCTCCAGCTGGTATATATGGTATATATCACTCGCCGATCGGCACGTGCCTGGAGCACAAAAGCACACAGGTTCCGCATAATTTTTTCCCAAGAATGAAAGCATAAACGAACCGTTTCTCGCCAACCCCGGTGGTCATCATAATCGGCTTCCAGCGGCATTATGGTGCAAGTGCAGTTTCTGAGTCGGTTTATTTTCGTTATTTATCGGGGGAAGCAAGCATGACGCCCACACATAGACCACCACAGTCCAAGTCTTTGTTTAGGTTCGCTCTTTGAATATTCGGAATATTCGGAATACTTCATAAAGCCCAAGTTTATGTTCATATATATGTTTTTTATGAGGCCAGCAGCACAGTAGTTGGCCAGGCGCACTTTAACGATCTTCGGGCCATAAAAAATGAATGTCTCCGATATACACTTTACGTTTACGTTTAAATATATTTGGTTAATGTGTCGCTGTGGGGCTCAGCTGGAAACAAAGCACGATATTTGTGTGATTTACGATCGATTCGAATTCGATAGATATGGGATACCGGGAACAGCTGATTGTCTGCGGTTACACCATAAATATTTGTACAAGTGGAAAATGTGTTTTCTAAAGGGAAATGCAATACCTCCAAACTTGTTATTCTTTATTAATTTTGCAAGATTCTGGGTAACTGAATGAGTGTGGTAACCGGACCAAAGTGAAGTTTGTTTTGTCTATGGAAGCATTTTAATTACCAAATCGTTTCATTCAAGATTTTTGTCGGAATTCCAAGTTCCACGTTGAGCTCCCCTCCGAAAGGCACTCTTACAAAACGAAGAAACCCCAAGCCAGAAATCTGCATAATAAACTCTTCTCTTCCCGTCTTCGGTTCGTGCCAACTGCACGTTGGACTACAGTACAAGTATTTTTGCTATTTCCAGCTCCTTACACTGCGCTTTTCATCCAACGTTCTTGTTCTCTATTTTATATGGTGTTGTTGTGGTCAGATCTCCATGGCTCAGCGATTTTATTTGTGACGGGAAGAATGCCTCAGACCTTTGGCATGTGCTGACAAATGTGGAAAGTCGCTAATCAGCAAGGCAAAAATAAAAACAACAAAAAACTGACCCAATTCGTAGACTGTCTCAGTCGGAGTGGAGTGACGCACTACCCGATGGATGATGACTCTTGAACCCGGGAACTTGATCGGGGGAGGGGGGTTAGGACCAGACGTTGTCGCTGGAATGACAAGACACAAGCAAGCAAAGACCCAATCCTTATCTAGATGTCCAGGCAAAACAGTCGCAGGCCCAGATCAAGTTGTAAGAATGCGAACATGGCAACAAATGTGCTCGACTCAGGTGTTAAAACTTTTGCATTAAAATGGCGCCCAACCTGGTCCCTGGACCCCTCCAACCTCTGGCCGTGTAAAATTAATACAACACTCGGGGAGGTCCCGGCCGATCAAAACGGAACGTAAATCTTAAACGCTTTCGGTCTTGGTCGCCCAGAGACTCTCTGGTTGCCGCTCCATTGTGCTGCATGCAGCAGCCTCTGCAGTCGCACGATCAGCACGTTCGACCCGTCCCGTCCCCCGTCCCCGGGACGGAACAGGATGGTCGGCGATCGGCAACCGGTCCACGACAAATGCGCCAGTCTCAGCAACATGCCGAGCCCCAGAAATATCTGCAAATGCAGCGAATTGTGCGCAGATTTGTTTACAGAAGACTCTCCAAGTGGCCAGCGGACGGAGCACGGAGCACGGAGGACGAAGGACGGAGGACAGGGGCACGTTGATCATCGTAGATATAATTGACGACATGTTGTCTCACGATCGTGCTAAAGCGATTAAAGCTAATTTAATGCCCAACTCTTAAAAGTGACCAAAAGGTCGAACGGGTGTCAACCTCCGTCCCACTTTGAGCCATTTTCCCTTTGGAAAAGCTAAGCTAAGCTATATTTGAAAATTCCTCCTTTAATTTGCCGTAATCAAATTACCAGCCAAACTACTGATTTTAAAATAAACTCATTGCCAGAACTCCGTTGCTTATTTTCTTAACTGCACTCGATTCTGTGTACTTGTGTAATTCCATCCAGGCCTTTACGTCAGTGTTTGCCTAGACGTTCGGCCAAAAAACTAATTGTTAAATCAATATAAATTGTTTACAGCACGAACAAATTGTTTTGAGTGGTGGGGTGGGGGTTTTATACAGCTTTCTTACATACATTAAGGCGAAATGGTGGTAATAAAAGCTAACATCAACATTGACTTTAATTAGGTAACACTGGATATCCGATTTATTTATTGCATATTTCTTTGATTGGCTCAAAGCTGTAACTTGAATTGCAAACTTATTTGTAATTGGCATTACCTAATGTACGGAAAACAATTTATAAAGACAGTTATGGCCTAATCTTTAGACGGAATTTTAGTTGATTGACTAGAGACAGGTTTCATTTGGCTTGAGTAGCTTGCTTTCTTTTATTTTATGAATAATACAAATTTTTTAAGTTGTAATTATTATATGCAAAGTATAATAAATGTCTTGAATTGATATTCTTTTTTAAAGTATAACTTTAGTTAAGCTATTGGTATTCTCATATATTTAATATTTATATGTGTCCTCTAAGAGTTATATTAATATAATACACATATATCTTTGTCTTTCTTTGTTTACTTTTTGGGTAAGATCCATAAGTTGTCAAAAAAGCTAAACCTGAAAAGCTTAGAAACAAGAAAGGAAGCTAACTTCGGAAAGCCGAATTTTCAATTTCCTTGCAGTTTGTAGTTAGCTCATGGGATCAAATCGAAAATCTATTAAACCTAAGATAAATAAATGCATAAATATAATTTCGGTAAGCTCATATATGGTACTTCTTATTACGTTACAAAAAAAACATTAAATTTAAATACAATTTTTACTGGTTTTCTTAATTTATGACAAATTTAATCTTGGAAAAGTGGCTAAATCGATTTGTAGCATTGAAAATGACTCTTTGACTAGTGTTTCAGGCTTCTGACAAATATTTAAAAAACACTCGCCGCTCAAAAACTATTCGAGAGTCCGTATTTAGGACGATTTTTTCGATATTAGGCATTGCTTTTAATGTCAACAACAGTAAATAGAAAAAGGAAACAGTGCGACTAATTTTGCTTCCTTTACGACGAATTTTGAGAACTAAAGATGAAGGTAAGCCAATTATATAGTACAGTAGTATCTATTAGAGAAATGTTCAAACTGAGGCGTTTATTAACTAAATCTCTTTAAGAAGTTAAGTAAACTAAAGTAAAGAAATAAAGTGGTCTTAAAATGTTTTTTTACTCTGTTTAAGTTTCTTTACAATTTGATTTGAGGAATTTCCAACCTTAATTTAAGCTCATTAGTGGCATCACACAAATTACCAATGATGGTGATTCACTGGGCAAAGTGTAGAGAGCCCTCTAATTTTGATTAGATGCCAATTTGTTTATGGCACTCGCCGGCCTGGCCGCAGATCAGATATCCTCGTATATCGCGTATCGGTTAGACTATGGCCAGCACACTCCGGCTCGTCTTACATAAGCATTCCGATATTTTGGGAGCTCCTTCTCTAATGCGTTACGGATCCACATCGAACCGAACAAGTATTTTGTGGGGGGCTTGGATTACTCGATATATTTTTCGGTTTTACGATTGCCATAAAATTGCTGGCGGTTTCCATTGAACAATCGGAGAGACTTCATCTGATTAGCTTATTAATTTGTGTAATGTGCGTGAATGGTGGCCCAGTATTAATTTATTCATTTATGCGCATAGGAACAGCATAGAAGACATCGTATGTATGTTATGTAGGAAGACACACTTTTCAAATGGCGTTCGCCCAGCGGCAAAAATCCCTCCACAATGGGCATTGTTCGCCCGCATCCGAGAGATACGAGAAGACAAAGATACAAGCTCTGGAAAAGTGGTTTCTGTGCCACCCCTGTGGTGGTGGTGGTGGACATGGTCGGATTTTCGTCTGGGGAATGGGAATGGGCGGAGTCATGGTCGCCCCTGCTATCGGCAGTGCGAGTGGGAGCGCTGCTAACTCGTTTCGAGTGCCTTGTTATCCAATGCCGAGATTTTCACTCAAGTGTCTCTCTCTCTACCTTCGCTCACCCTGCTCTCTAGCTTGTCGAGCCTGGGCTCTCTCTTTCCTGCCGAGCGGTTCTGCTGGCGTCGCAGTCGGAGCGCTCTTTTCCGGTCTTGAGTGGAATGCCCAAAACCCGCTTTCGCACTCATTCTCTCTCTCAGACTCCGCCCTCTGTGAGAAAACCTCCCTCAGGCGTTATACGACTTTTTCGAACCGTAGCAGTAATGCCGCTCAGCCGCCAGCTAGGCCAGTCAGTTGATTTTCTCGTTTCGAGCGCTACGGGAACGCTCGGTGCGCTCCGATCCGATCCGATATCAATATCGATATAGAATTCTATCACCAACACTCGTTTCCCGTTCTCAAGTCAAGCGTTAATCACATCTGATCCGAATCGGCGTTCGATTTCACAACATATATCCACCTGAATCGGGATCCGGCAAGTCCTATTCGCCGCGTGTGTTCGCAACTCGTAGTTCCTAGTGAAAGTTATCGCAATCCCGCATAATGGTCACCCTAATGCCATACAACTATGCTGCCCCGCGCTGCGGATTAATTGACAAAATGATCGAGCCAAAGGTAATCAAGTCGTCGGGATTTTCACCCATCGGGAAGCTTTAAAAGTGATGTTGTGGTTGCCGTCGGTTATATGGTTATTGTTGGTGTTATGATGCTGCTTGGGAGTAGCTTCCTTGGTGGTCACCTTGTGGGGCTTCCCCTACCAACTAGTGCAAATTTTGCGATAATAATTTATTGAGCCTGGACTCTAAAATATATAACATATAACCCACAGTTTGGGATGGTTTATGGGGTTGGATCTAAAGGTGATCTATTGGGTTACTTATATATATATAAATCTAGCTCAAAGTGACACCTAAAACATGTTGAGATGTCAAGGTTTTATTGGAACATCCTAAATTTGATATTTTAGTTTCTCTTAATAATGTTTTAAGCTGAGTTTCTACATATTTTTCGAAGGTTTTTAGAGGCGACACTTAAGACCTATTAAAGATTTTTGCTAGAAATCTTTTCGTATTTTCAGTTTCTCCCAAATCCCGGATTCTTTAGATTTTATATTTGCCACATAATTATGGAATGTCCCCCTCCTCGCAGAGGATTACTACTTTTTATGGACCCAAACCCAAATAGAAGCATTTTTATTGACTCAAAGTCGGTGCTGTTGTGGGGAAAATCGTTAATGGGGATGAAGATTATAGACACCTGACCACAATTTTATTACAACACATTAATCGGCTTAACTCTGGTGCTGGCTGGGTAATGAAGCGGAGAGGTCAAGTCTTGGGAGGATTAAAAAAAAAAAAAAAACGTTCAATAGGGTTCGAAGATATTGCCAACTTTTGAGCGAGTAAAACAACAAACAAACAATTAAGGAACCCCTTCATTTAGAGTAATTTCTTAGGGGGCTTTACTCTAGATCAGCAAACCCATTGAGTTCCTTTCCCGTTGACTTAATGGAACAGCATATATACTCCACACAGTTTTTATGGGTCCCTGAACTTCGACCAAGACAAAGTCCAATCCAGACTTGGAGGAACGTGACGAACGTCAAGCCGGAGAGTGGGCTGACGAGATGGTTAAGGCGAAATATTAATAGAGCATAAATTACAGCCCTCGAGGCACCGAGTGGCCGCTTTATGGGAATTTAAAGAGCCTGGCCCACAAAGGCCGGAGCTGGGCTTTGGCTGGCCAGCGGCATTAATCACATTTTAATTAAGTTTAAGCCGTAATCGTAAAAATTAACACGCCATAATTCAACTGCGACAATGCGCGCTGCATGTAATTTATGACAAAGACGAAGGCGAAGGAGAACTCTCGGTCTCAGTCTCGATCTCAGTCTCGGTCTCTCCAGTCGAAATATTGATTATGGCCCCGTCGATTGACACTTGGCGATTGTTGATTATACTGCCACGATTGTCGATTGTGGCCCGAACGTAATTAACGTGCCAAAGTGTTAAGGGTTCCCCCGTTCTTGTCCCCTCGACTTGGACCACAGAAACAAATTTTCCTCTTGTTTATTTTGATGCTTATCGGGGGGAGCGAGAGTGGTGGGGTTCGGAGGGGTCTTAGGGCCGGGTTAATAAAAAATTTGTCGCCGTCTTCTCGTCTTTTCTTTTGTTCGCCTTTTGTGGCCAAGAGTGTGTTTGTGTGTTTTAATCTTCTTCTAAAGCAGCAGAAGAGACAATGAGATTACGATCACAGGAATTTCGTTAAAGATGCTCAAAAACAGGTCTTTATACGTACGGGTATATATATATATATATATACCAGGGTACCAGCCCCTCTTCCTTGGCCACCACTCGTTCCCGTCCGTTGTCTGTGTTAATGTTTACGTTGTCAGCTTGTGCCATAAATTAGTTTAGTAAAAGGTTGCATTTGGATCTCGACCCTCCCGATCTTCCTCCCTCTGTCACTATCTCACTTTTTTTTTGCATATTCGGTTGCTCGTGCAACACGCAATGCTGATTCGCGACTCGGGATTCGCGCGATCCGGAATCGCGACTCCATGCTACCGTTCGGGTATCCATCCATCCATCCATCTGTCCCACTGTCCTTCTGTCCACTGTGCATGCGCGTGTTCCTCTGTTCCGTCGACAAATTTGAGGAGCCTCCTTCAGCTCCTTCCCCCTGCTCCTGCTGCTGCCGCTCCACTGCCCCTTCTCCCTTCTCCCTCCTCCCGAGATCGCCGGATGATGGACAGTGCGTGCGTGTGGTCATCGCCGGACGGCAGGAGCTGTCAACTGAAGCCGCTCAGCTTTTTGGGCTGGCTCTTTAGGGGCGGGAAGGAGGGAGGGAGAGTGTGCACGAATTCCAGCACCTGGGCTTGCCTCTACCTTCGATTTGTCTGGCTTCCGTTTGATTTGCATAAATTTATCTCAACTCGCACTTTCCCTTGTGTGGCATTTGTCAAACGCAAAATCATAATTCTTAAATCTCTTATTTACTTTTTTGACACATTTGGGGGGGGGGTCCTTAAAGAAAACTTTTTGTATTGAGAATTTCATTTTAAATTATAATTATAATTAATTCTCAGTACAAAAAGTTTCCTTTAAAAAGTTTAAAAGCACCGCACAATTTTCTAAAATATTCAAACCAAAACTGTTTATCCAAAGATCAGATTTATTCTATTAAATAAAAGCAAAAGAGCAGGAAATAAACCTTAAACAAAAAGTTGCAAAGTAAATTTAACAACAATAACAATACGATAATTATAATTTTAGAAAACAAAAAAATGCACAATTTTTTAGAAATGATTGCTAAACCTAGAATATTCTTTACATATAATTTCTCCAGTCCGAAATATATCGATTTTACAAATTATAATTGTTGCAATACTTTTTAATTAATTAATTGAACTTTAACTTAACTTCCATACATCTTCTTCTCTCTCCTAAATTTTATATATTTTTTTAAGTCGCAATTTTAAGGACATGCAAGATCTTTAATAATTTTCCCAGGTATCTCCACTACTTCTCCTTTCCTTATGCGTAAGCTTCTTTCAATTAAGCTTCAATCAATTATATATCTTCGACGTAAATTAATATCTTCCTATCTTGACACATTCTTATCAATATGTGGGACAAGGCTATGACTCTTCCACCTGCTTCTGAGCCCGTTCTGTCCCCCAAAATTCGACTTCCCCGCCCTTAAATGGCGCCGAGCATCCGAAACCGAGTAAAACTTTTTCCCACGCACGATTTTGAGCTGCGAAAAGCGCTTGGCGCAGCAGCAAATGGCGATTGCGATTGCGAATTATGTAAAATTGGCTGTTTTCTTTCGCCACTCCGGGCAGTGGATAACCCACATAGGGTTTCAGGCGATGGAAGTGCACAGCTCAGCAGGTGTTGGGCCGTTGTTTATAAACAAATTCTGTCCCAGAGTTGGCGTAAATTGCGCCTCGGACACTTTACATAATAAGCCGACAGAGACGACAAAATAAATAAATTGATTATGTACTCATTCGTGTGTTAATTCTATATGTTTTTCCTTCAAATATTTTCAGGTTAAACGTCCCAAGACCGAGCACACGGATACACATGAACGCAACCGGTAGGTTTTTTATGTATTAATAATGTTTAATTATTACAAAGATCTTTAGAAATAAAGTCGATCTTTGATAAGATTTAATTTTGTACAAATTAAAGGGATTAAAATAGTTTTGGGGAATATTTATTAGGTTCATTTTAAAGAGTTTTGGATGTACTTTTACTTTTTCCATCTTTTTTGGGACATAGTTCTTCTAACTAAATATTAAGTAATTTGTTGAAGAAATTATTTTTCTAGTCCATCTTGTTTATAAATCCTTAGCGAGCAATTTGTTGTTTAAAAACTGTGTTTACTTTAAAGACTTTTGATATACTTCTACAAGTAGAACCATGAAAAATAGTGTCTCCTTCCATTTTTTTAATGCTGCACTATTCTACTAACTAAATATTATAAAAATTTTTCAATAATTTCCTTTCCTTGTCCACCTAATTTATGAATCCTTAGCGAGGACCTTCAAGAGGTTCCCAGCTGTAAGCGCAGACAATTTGTAACAGAAAGAAAGGAAACCCCTCACACTTGCCGGGCGGCGCACCATCCTCAATTGGTTTCAATTGAAAAGAGACGAGGACGAGGACGAGGGTCGCTGGTGGAATGGAAGTACTAGAATTTTGCATGTGGCCCTCACAACCTGACACATGCCTCGGCAGAAATTCAAAGAATTCCTTCCACGCTTCAGCTGCTGCTCAGAGAGATCCCAAAAACCAAAGAGCACACAAAAAAAAAAAGAAGAAAAAAAGAAAAGATGAACCGAAAAGTGTCAGAGCACTTAACACTTGCCAAGAGAGAGGGGCAGGAAAGAGCGGAGAGATTCCGGTGAGGAGGTCCAGGTCCAGGCCCTAAAACGGGCTTAAGGGCGGCAACAGTTGCGGCTTTGTCTTAAGGAACTCTTGCGCCGCCTCCCTCTTTAATGTTGCTCATTATTATTATTACGGTAAAACTGAAAAATCTCCCATTGGCCGCCATAACATGTGAAGAAAACTCACTCAAAATGTGGGATCCCGGGGAGAAAAGTCTTGGTTTCTCTCTCGCCGGCGCACGCGTCGCTCTGTGCTGGGAAAATACTTTTCCCCCCTTTTTTTTGGGCAGCTGCTCCCCCTTCTTCGGGCTCCCTTGTTGTGGCTGCTGGCAAGATAAATGTTCCTACTTCCACAAAAAAAAAAAAATATCTCAAGGTGTCAGATTCCTTTGGAAATTGGGCACTTAATTTACCTTCCTATTAAAATTATGAAAAATTATTACAAATCTTGTCGAAGCCGGCTGGGAGGAGTTCGTATAGAGGAGATGATAGTGTGGAAGGGGTTTGTAGAGCTAGAGGAAGTTTTAAGGACTTTAAAGATGTCGTTGAAGGGGGTGTATTAGGAGAAAAGGAAATTATCAAATAATTATAATAATAATACAAACCCCTTTGCTTCATTATGTTTATATAAAGTTGTTGAGTTATCAATTATCTCTTTCATAATACTTTAAATCTATGGTTTCGAATATTAAGAAAATAAGGGTTATAACAAGTTTGTAGAATACAAAGGCAGTCCCTATTTGTTTACTATTTTATGATTTTAGTTAAATACATCAAATAGTTATAAAGATTTTCATAAAATCTCAAGTATAGCTCCCCAAATTAAAGCTCTGTTCCGATATCAACCAAAATTATACGTTGCCATGTAAATACAGCTGCCAGCCTCTATGATGAGGGACCAAACTCCATTTAATTGCTTTGAAAAGGATTAAATTACCAAAAATATATACTATCCCATTTGTCTCCCCTTCCGCCCTCGCTCCACATTATTTATAAACCTTGACATTTTCCAGTGTTTTGATTTTTTCCCGTTGATTTATGGCATTTTCCAATTGGGGCTCTCTTTTATTTGATTTTTATTGAGCCCTTTAGGATTTTCGAATTTGTCCACTTAATTTTGTGTGCGGCAATTGATTCTACTTCAAAAGTAATAACGCCAAAGAACACAGAAAAAATCATCAAAACGTAAAGTATAAAGGAAAAAACTAATATTTGTCGCCATTCTTTAAGAACAAAACATTTGCTGCACACATGGCCAGAAATAAGGGGGCTGGGGCAGGGTCACCAGGGAAGCCAACGGGACAGTCCGCACATGCTAGAGAAAAAAAAAGGCAAGTCCTACACAAGCCTCTCAAGTGCCCCGAATCGATTTCGAGCGATTTCCTCTCCTCCGAAGCAAACATCCAAAAAAAAAAGAGTCTGGCGACGGATGCGAGATCGTAGAAAAATATTTATAACACTTGACGAGATTTTAAAGACCTCTCCGCAGTCCGTCGGGCAAGCCAGCATCCCGGCTGAGAGGGACACACTTGACTCGGGCTCTGGGGCAAGAGAACTGGAAACTGGGAATGGGGAACCGAAAACAAGGAACGACAACGTGCCGTTAATTTTATGGCTCTTTAAAGATTATTGGAAATTATTTTATGTGTTTTCCCTAACGAGTCAAAGGTTCTGTGTTTCTGTTTCTCTCCCACACAATGGGCTATGTCTTACTGGGACTTACATGGGGTTCCAAGAGCTGGAATCGAATTATTTTAAAAGGGATTTAAGTGACTTTCTATTGTTTATAATTTAGTTTATGCATTCATAAAATTTTTATAATATTGAGATCGATATAAAAGGTATTAAATTAAAAAAAAGGATTTGTAAACAAGAATAGTAAAAGTAAAAGTAAAAGTGCTTAATAAATGTTATAAAACAAATACATAATGCAAGTTGGGAGATCAAAAGCAGTTTAATATTTAAATAAAAACTTTTCAGAGTTATTAATTTTGAACTGGTTCAGTTGATTATTCATTACCTTGCTCCTTTTCGTTTGCCGCTCTCAATAATTTATTTGTAAGATTTAAAGAGCGAGTTTAAAAATAAGTACTGCGATTGAGCAACAAATTACTTAATGTCAGATACATTATTAACTGGCTTGATCAGTTGCTTGTTATCTGACTCAATTTATTGATTTATTTTTAAATGTTTTCTCTCCCTCGAATGATTTTTTTTTAGTTGAAATTAAAACTGAATCAATTTAAACAAATCAATCAAAAAAAAGAACACAAGAAACAGTAAAGAGTTAAGAATTATTTATTAAATTTGTTCTTTATTGCTTTTCAAGTTCTCACACATCTCACCCCCTCTTTCCAATTATCTCCCTTATACTCACAACCCTTTAATCTTATCTCTTGCAGCCTCTGCAATCTGTCACAGCAGTCACAGCAGCAGCAGCAACCCCAACAACAGCAGCAGCAACAGTCTCAGCAGCAGCAGCAGCACACGCAGCAGCACACGCAGCAGCAGCAGCAGGGAACACATCCCAGCACCGTGTTGGCCAGCAATGGACCTAGTAGCGCCGGTGCCAGCATGGGCGTCGGTGTGGGCGTGGGAGTGGGTTCGGGTGTGGGCGTGGCCGGGCAGTGCAGTCCACTGGGACTGCCGCCACAGAGCCAGCCGCTGCAGCCCACAATCGGATCGCTGGCCTCGCTGAGCGGCCACTACTCGAACGGGAACGGCAATCCCAATGTGAATCCGAGCAGCTGCAGCCTGGCAGCAGCCGCCTCCAGCTTCTCGCAGTCCGTGAGCAGTAGCTTCTCCACATATCAGCAGGCGGGTGGCGGCACCGGCGAGGATGTGGGCGTGGGAGTAGGCGGCGCCAATGTGATGTCGCACTGGTCGCATGACGGAACTGCCTCGAGTGCGGCTGTCAAGTCCGAGTCACGCAGTCCCGGCCAGGTGCACCCTGCCCTGGACAATGGCTCCGTGACCAGTGTGAGTGGCTCCAATCTCTACGGCTGCAGTTCGGCCAGTTCCAATCCGCTGGACGGCGGCGCGGCCACGGTCAACTCCTCCGCGGTGGCGGCAGCTGCCGCTGCTGTGTATGACGGCAAGCACGACTATTACTACTACAACAGCATGCAGCAGTACACGCCGCCACCGTTCTACTCCGGCTACGGAGCTCCGTATGCGGCGGCGACGGCGGCGAGGCAGGCCAAGATGGAGCCAGGGGCAGCGGCAGCGGCGGCCTACCTCACGCCCAGCTACGCCTCCGGCGGCAACAACAACTCGCAGCTGTACAGCAGTCCCTACGCGGGCTACAACAACTTCGGGCAGCAGGACTACAGCGGGTACTACAACGAGCAGTACGGCAACTACTACAGTCCGGCCAACTACTCGCCGTACGCGGTCAGCTCGCCCAGCTCGAGCGCTAGCCATGGCCACGGGTTCCATGTGGCAGCCTCCTCGAACCTCTCCGAGAGCCCCACGGACACGCACTCTACGACGCCGGTGCACCAGACCACGCACTCGCCGCACTCCCCGCTCCCGATCTCACCGAGCGCCAGCTCTGGCATTGGACCCCTGGGCTCTGCTGCTGCAGCTGCGGCTGCTGCGGCGGCTACCTTGAACTCCAGCGGCGGCAGCAGCGTGGGCACGGCAGGATCGGGTGGCGGCGTGGCGGCCAGCAAGACCACGCCCACGGGCAAGACGGGACGGGCGCGTGGACGGCGTCACCAGCAGCCGAGTCCCACCAGGAGCACCGCCTCGGATACCGGAAACAGCGAGGCTGTGAAGCCGCCGGAAAGGGTGTTCGTGTGGGACCTGGACGAGACCCTGATCATCTTCCACACGCTGCTCTCGGGCAGCTACGCCAACCGCTACACCAAAGACCACAGCTCCCTGATGACCATCGCCTTCCGTATGGAGGAGATGGTCTTCAACATGGCCGACACGCACTTCTTCTTCAACGAGATCGAGGAGTGCGACCAGGTGCACATCGACGACGTCAGCTCCGACGACAACGGGCAGGACCTGAGCGCCTACAACTTTGCCACCGATGGCTTTCACACGGGCACTCCGCCCGGTGCCCCGCCCAATCTCTGCCTGCCCACCGGCGTCCGTGGTGGCGTCGACTGGATGCGCAAGCTGGCCTTCCGCTACCGCAAGATCAAGGACATTTACAACAGCTACCGTGGAAAGTAAGTGCATTTACCACAAGGAGTTTGAAGGAGTAGAAACTAATTTGATATCCTTTTAGTGTGGGCACTTTGCTGGGACCCGGAAAACGCGAGGCCTGGCTGCAGATTCGCTCGGAGATCGAGGTGGCCACCGATAACTGGGCCACGCTGGCGCTCAAGTGTCTGAGCATGATCGCCCAGCGCGAGAACTGCGTCAACGTCCTGGTCACCTCCACGCAGCTGGCCCCGGCGCTGGCCAAGGTCCTGCTCTTTGGCTTGGGCAGCATCTTCAACATTGAGAACATTTACAGTGCGCACAAGATTGGTAAGTAAAAAATTACATTAAATTAAAAGACACGAAATGTAACCCGTTTTTCATTTATTTTTGTTACAGGCCAGGAAACCTGCTACGAGCGGATTGTGACTCGCTTTGGGCGCAAGAGCACCTACGTGGTGATCGGCGATGGGGCCGAGGAGGAGTCCGCCGCCAAGGCCATGAACTTCCCCTTCTGGCGCATCTCCGCCCACAGCGACATTCGCGCCCTGTACACCGCCCTCGACATGGGCTTCTTATGAAAGGCCAAACTGTAAGGCTATGGTCACGTATCGTTGCGGTTTTGAGTACAAACAGCCGAGGATTTAATTAATTTATTTAATGTATATGTGTGTGTGAGTGTGTGGTGTGTGTGTGTGTGCGTGTGTGTGAGACAACAAACAAATGGAAAACTGTAAACCAGCGCAAAATAATTTAATTATTTTGTTTGAAACCACTTATACTTTAACGCCAAGACTTTTTGTATTATATAGTTTTTAAACACCTAATCAACGATCGTAACAATTCTGGCACGAAATTGTTTCAAGTGTATAATTAATAAATTAATTAATTAACGATATATTTACGTATTTAGCACCTTAGAGTAGCAAACAATAAAAACAAAACAAAACAAAACAAAACCGAAGCGGATCCTGGCAAAGGAACAGCGAGCGGCGAGCAGCGAGGCAGCGAAATCGATCGGAGCAACCACAACAAAAATTAGTTTAAAGTTCTTAGTTTAAAGCAGATGCATAACTATAATGATTATAAATAATTCGACAAAGCCGTAGTATTCAAATTTTAAATAACTATTATATAGCTGCATATATTAAACTATATTTAAAATATAAAACCAAGTAATAAAAGAGCAAAACCAACAACGACGCACTCTATTAAAGCATAACTAAAAGAGTTTATAATTTGTTGGTCACTGAGGGGATTATTATAAAATAAAACCTTTTGCAATTACTGGTAAATCGTTAGTAGAATGTGAGGTACCATGTTGCATCAATAGTGCAATTTTGCATATTTGTTAACATTGCATACTTTCATGCTGTCACAAATGCTGGATCGATTAATAATATTAGCATACTTTTATGCAGTAGTTTGGAAATGAGCTGATCTGTCCAATGACGTCATTATTAGAGTTTCCACTAAAGTAAATCCTCCCTCATTTGCCTTCTGTGGGCCTAGTTTTTTACATTAAAGTTATATTTGCTAATTGTTTAGTGTGCAAATATTTATTTCAGGAAAATTTGGCCAGTGTACCTTTCACTGCTTTGCGGATAAAATGCACCAAGCAGTGCATGAAAGCAGTTCAGACTGGTAGCACTCGAACGAAAAATATGGGCAGCACCGGGTGCTAAGCTGAGTTTGTCTTGGACACAAACCATTTGCGGGACTTAATTCTCGTTGGTTGCTACCTTGGCTGTGGTAGGCGAGTTGGTTGCTGGGGAAGTCATTGAGCATTTTTGGCTCAAAATATTTCTTTAAAAATTCAAATTTGTTATAATTCTGCTTAAAAGTATATTACCGGTATAAAATACTAAATCAAAAATTTAAGCAAATAAATTAAGTTTACAACGACTAGACTAGATCGACTTTGATGAATAAATCAAAAATATCCAGAAACCAGATAGGAAGCTACCTCCAAACAAACCATTCCTAAACAATAAACATAATTAAATGTGTACAAAACATGTACATACTTGTTTGTGGTCTCCAATAAGTAAAATAAATACAATTCATTATTTATTGTTTATTCAGTTGGTATCTTGCTTAATAAGTGTAATTTATGCAAATATTGCTGGATTCATCATTTTATTAAATAATCCGATTAGTCATTTAACATCGCGTAGCCAATTTGATCGATTTACTGGGCTTCGTTTTGGAAAAAAAACGAAAACGAATTCAACTGAGTTGTATAATGTAGGGACATAAAGTATAGTACAATTTAATTACAATTACAACTAAATAACCATACAAATAAGTTATGCCTAAGGAAACTTATGCCTAGGAGTTGAGTGCCCATTGCTCTTCTCGTACACATTTATAGATATATAATTTGCATTAGGAAATTCGTGTCTAAATTGATTCTAGCGTGATTAAGTTGTTTTCTTTTCCACTTGATAAATATTGCACAATTTGTGGTGTAATGCCAAACACGGTTGTATAATTATTGCATCTCTAGTATTTTCGAACTCTTTTTCAATTCAATTTGTTTTGACTCTGACTCTGATACGTTTTGGTTGTGTGTGTTAGATGCTAAATCACTGGATTTCTATGCACTTTGCTGGTTAAGCTAAAATTACAAAAGTTTCTGCTTCTGCCTAAATAATTTACATCAAAAAGCCAAGTAAACAATCCACAATACGCAGCCCTATATAGACTAAACTTTCAGTTATTGGTTGCTTAAGATCTAGGCCTAAATGTAAATCTGATATTCGACTGGTTTTCGTACCGTTTTACGCTCTACACAAAATTCGCCAATTACTAAACTTATGCATTTCATATTGTATATTTCAGTTTATATATATATATTAATAACTATTGCTCAGTTAAGTGTGTTTGCGTGTTCAGCAAAAATGTGCCAGCTATGAATTGAGTTTCCACAGTGCATCCGGTTTCCCTTCTCATTGCGCCACCCGCCTCCTTCTCCTTCTCCTACAATCTTTCTACGCTCCCTTCCTCTTTCTTTTTGCTCGCTCAACACGACGATATCACAACAAAATGTACCAAGTAGAAGAATTAGTTATCATTATCAGTTATCGTTGACGATAGGTCAGCTAACGACCGCCCCCGCTTCACGTGAATGGCGGCGGCAGCACCATGGGATCGAAGCTCTGCTGGAGGCTGGAGAAGTTGCTGAAGTTCTCGATGCGACGATAGCCCCACATGTCCATGGCATCGACGCAAACATCCTGGATTTGCTTGATCTGAAATGGGTTTAAGAAGTTTAAGAAGTTAGCTCTCTAAACACATGTATAAATTTCCATCGCAAGTACTGACCTCGTCTGGCTTTAGGTCCTGCATCCAATGGAATGGCGCTGACCTGGAATCACGATAGGTGGAGCTGACACCGCCAATGTTAACCTTGGTGTGTGTGTCTAGGAACTCCTCGACGGCTGGATCGAATGGCAATCCGTAGAACTGCAAAATGTCCTGTGTCATCTCACTGGGATTCAGTGACAAGTCCTCATAGCGCAGAGTCCTGCGAAGGATTAAGATAATTGTAGAAGTTATATCATATACTGTAGACACTGAACTCACCTGAAACGCGATGGATATTTTTGCAACAGCACCTCGGCCGTCTTGTAGTCATCCTGGAGATCCTGGCAGACGAGTCGCGGATCCTCGCAGTCCTCGTTGCCCCCGCACCAGACGCGATGCCGCCTCGACTGCATCGTTCCACGTGGATCCCGCACCAGAAGCACGATCCGCACACTGGCCATACTGCGGGGCGGTAGAGAAGGAGGAGGAGGAGAGAAGGGGAAACTTGTTAGAATAACCATATAGATAATCGCATATATATGTGATGAATGGGATATATAATTGCTAGCGTAATAGTTGTGCACCAAGCCGTGAAGTTCACTTGCCATAACAATCGCATGGGGGCATGGGGACGGAGGGAGGTGGGAGGTGGGAGTCGGCCTGGAATTGGCTTTCAATTAAATCGGATTAAAACTTCCATAATGAAGCATAATTAGCATTTTCATGGGTCTCAGCACGAGCTGGATTCCAGTTGGGCTTTGGCCCGAACTCCAATGGTAATACATCGTCCGACCCAAAATTGTTTTTAATTACAACACTCAAATGTATCTCTGTCAGTTCCAGCCCCCGGGCTCCCTGCGCTGTGCAGCTATTGCATTTGCTAATTTATTTCATGAAAATGTTTTTCCTAAGCGGAAGCAACAAAACGTTGATAAAACGGTAAGAGCGGAAGCGGGGAACGTGGCTGCTGGAGGACCAGAAGTGGCAATGGGAGAACAACCAAATACCAAAAACCCAATACTGAGTGCCACACGCTCGTAAATGGGGTTTTCTTCTCTTTGTGGATATCTCGTTAATTTGGTAAATAAGTGTGTATTTACCAAATAATCTAAATTTGAAGCGTTCATTTTAATCGATGCAAAATGGTAAATGCTTGGCTTTTATGAGTGGATAATCCTAAGAGAGGAAATTAATGAAAAATATTTAAAGTAATGTAGGATTTACTTATTTTACTTGTTAATAAATTATTTACCAAAAAATTTGAATACGAGTTGTTAAATAAATAATAAATTTATATTATTATTTATATTTATATTTTACTTGATACTAAATTATTTCACATACGAGTCGTTTAATTAGTAATTTGTTTATATTGAAATATGTAAATATATAAGACAAACATTTATTTTTATCACCTAATTTAAATCAAAAAGACTTTATTTATTTATTATTTTGCTTCTTAACTCTAAAGACAGCTCTTAACTCAACTTAAATTTGGCAACAGTTTTAAAAGGGTTCCTAAAAATAAAACTTGGTATGTCTATGTTTTTTGACTGCTAATATTTATTTATAAAAAGGGAAATTCGTTTTATCTTCAATAAATTTGTATCTTATGGATTTCTCATTCAATTTTAGACATCTAAACCACAAAACACAAATTGGCACTACCAAAAATCCACAATCCTAATATGCAATCCTGCGAAAATAAATGATTCCCGGTGCAACCGGTTCCCAGCCAGCAGTAATGTGCATCATCACCATCATCATCGCTCGTTATTATCATCGTTCGTTGTCGTTGTCGGAGCTGCACAACCGCAGGCAGCAGTAAAACTGCCAAAACTCCCCAAAAGCCACCCACTTAACCACATTTCTAATGAGTTTGTAGTGAATTGGAAACAATGTAAACGGCCCTGCCATCAGCGGCGAATGTGACAAATTGCAGCAGATCTTTAAAGGACGTTTTTGGAAAACAGAATTAAACAGGACGCAATCGAATGTCGCCTGCAAAATTGAATATCATCGGAACAATAGTTGAGAGAGCCAGAAATCATGCAAAAAAAATTGACAACAGCTGTCGGAAGGGTGCAGCAGCGCGTGCTGGAATAATAATAATACTAACAATAAGAAATAACAGGAGGCTCCCCAGTCACAGCTCCCCAGACCCAAAACAGCGACAGCTGCGAAAAATACCAATGCCAAAAACTTATCCAAAAGCCGCCAAACTGAACAAAAGTATGAAAATATTGTAGAAAACCAAAATGGGCGAAATACACATTCCGCTTCTTTAATTTAAAGCAAAGTAACATGGGAAATAGCAAGAGAGATTCGAATAAAAGGGTTAAATGGTATGTTGGTAAGGATTCGGGGAAAGTCAAATCTGTAGTTTATTAGACCAGCAACTGCGGTTCTCTTATAAGGTTCCTTAAACCTACTTATGATCCATTATAGATATATTAATTTAAACAATTGAACGAGTTAACATTTATTGTTTAACTATGAATGTTTATTGAAAAGATCAGTCCGATCGTTTATTCACAAAGTATTGCCGTCAATATCATAAAGTAACTAACGAAATGTTAAAAATAATTTACAAAACAAAAAACAATTAAATATTGAATTAACGATAGATGCAAGTTTTATTGAATTTTTATCGATTCCTTTTAATATATGTAAAACAATAATATTTGATAACTGCTTTATATGTATTTCTATTAATTATAGTTATTTAAAAGTTATTAGTTAATAAAATTACTTGACACTGTTCGATATATTAAATAGATTTATCGATTCATCTAACGTAGTTTAGCAGCGTTAAATTATCGGCATATGTAAATTTATTGACTTTTGCGTTATATTTCCATAAAGTATCTAAAAAAAAAAGAAGTTTCCCTTCTTAACTTAATAGCAGACATCAAAAAATTAAGGTAATAAAATGAAGTGGCAAAATGTTTTCCCTTGCAAATAATTTAATGGTTAATTAATGGCGATTTATGTTATAATCATAAGTTTGATTTTCAAAAGTTGCCCTGTTAACTTGATGGAAATGAGCATATAAATTTACAATAATGAAAGCTAAAAAATTATACTACATTGAGTAGTTTTTGTGCTTTTTTTTTAACCCAACAGTGTATCTGATATGTTGACACAAATTTAAATTTTTTAGCACTACATTAATGCAAAACATTGTGAAATTTCGTTCCAAGGCACATGCTCAAAGATTTGCAATTACATCAATGCAGTCAAAATGAGTCTTTGGATTCGATTTCTTTTGTACACATTTCAAGTTGAATGATTTTTTTGGAGTGCACTTGCAGATGGACCCGAAAAAAAAAAACAAAACACAATACCAAAGTGCTGAAGGCCAACAGTGAATTTCACTTTCGATTCAGCTGAGTAATTTGAGCTGTTTTCGTTTCATTTGTATTTTGTAATTGTGCGAACAAGAGACACTTGGCGGGTCTAAAAATATGCATAAAGAGTATTTTGCATAAGAGCCAAAGAGCCAAAATATGACGAATCAAATGGCCTGTCGAAAAATTCTCAAGTGGATTCCGAACTGTCTAGCATAAATTAAAAAATAGCAACAATTTATTTGAATAAAATAATAATTTGTCCAAAGAGTATTACCAAAGAGCTTATGCGATGTTTTCGGGCAGCTTTTTTTAATTGGTCGCTGCATATGTGGACTCTGGGGATTATACATATGTGTGTTTTTTATTGGGTATTTTTCCACTTGATGGCCATAATTCAAGATGGCTTTTAATTTAATTTTAATGGAGCCGTGGCAATGCTTCGCATGCCATGCATTAAGTGCTTGTTAAATGCATTTAGCCCTGGAAAATAAAAATGTTCATGAAACACATAAAATAAATGGAAAAACAGCAGTGAAGCTGCAGAAGCTGCCGCAATTCGCATTTGATTCCTCGCCACTCTGACCCACTGACAGTGGCTTTTGGCGACTTGTCGTTGGCCCCAAAAAAAACCCAAAGCTTCTTAGCATCTCCACTATTTCTGACTCACTCTCGGTCTTTTTAGATTTATTTTTGTATTTTTTTGTGCTTTATTTTTGTGTTACTTTGGTTTTGTTGGGTCTGCAGCAGTTGTGCCGCATTCTGGCACAATTCCGGAGATCAAAAGGCGAAAATTTGCGCAAAATATACGCAAAATTATTCTAGAAGAAGCCCAATCAATACCATAGAAGCGGTCCGGTCTGGTATGTGGCACACATGATGGCCACAGTTCACAGTTAGTTGCTCCGGAGAGCTGGCCACGCTCTTTGTTGTACAGTTCGGGGTCAAGCTTGGCAGCGGCGGACCTTAGACGATTAATCAATATAATAGGCCCGAACCGGACCCCTTTGTGTTCTCCAAACGCTCGTAGATTCATTCCACTGACCCCCAAAACCGATGCCCAACTACTATTTACATAACTCTTTCCAAGCAAACAAAAGTAAAAGTCGCTCGAGGCCTTGAACTTTTCCTCAGGTGAACTCTGCGTAGTGATTCGAGTCATTAGAGAGATTTCTACTTGTATTTCGGAACTCACTTCGGTGGCTCCTTTTCTTTTTCAATTAAATCCCCGTTCTGCGGCTGTCCCACTTCTGGCATGGCCAAGTATCATTCGGTTGGGCTGCCATGCGTGTGCAGATGTCTCGCCTTATAAACCCGGCCGAGCACTAAGTACTGCTTAATTATTATTTCCAGAGGTTCGCCGGCTTAGGCTTGACATAAGCTGATAATGTTGATTAATGGCTGCTGGGAAAGTCAAGAACTAAAAGTTTGGGAGAGCGGAAAATTGGGAAAGGCTTTTCACTGCTAAGAGGGAAGACTTTCTTTCAGAGATCATCAGAGGCTTACGGAAATTTTCATGGCTGCTTTCAGCTGTGTTTTTTATATACCTTTGAAGGGTATTATAATATTAATCATAAGTCTACATTTCGGACCCTATAAAAAAACTATATATTTTCTTAATAAGCATTAACAGCAGAGTCGATCTAGCCATGTTTGGACGCAAAAAAAATTTACTACATTTTTTCAACATTTTGTAAAAATTTGTAACATCGTAAAAATTGTGAAAAATTTACAATCAAATTTAAATTAATAGAGCTGATTTCTTAACCTAATGAAAACTAACATGGAACCGCTTTCCGAAGTAAAATAAATACATTTTTGGCTCAGTTATGTTCGATTTTCCTGATCCAAAGTCAAACAAGAGTATCTAAACTTCAGCTTCCCGAAATTAGCCTTCTTTATTGTTATTACTAGACACTCTCCACTCGATAAATTCATGAGTTTTTGCAATCAATTAGGCAATTTTTAAATCGCTCTTTTATTTTCCCTCGGGCAACATTTGTAAAGCAGTGAAAATCATATTTTTTTGAAAGAATTTTTTCACGACGCACTGAGTTTGTTGGCCAGAGCTGAAAAAATATTACGCATACGCTTCGTTGGCCAAAGGCCTGAATATATATATATATATATATATATATATGTACACGTATGTATGTCCGAGCGAGCGTGTATGCATGTTTATTTATAAAAATATGCATAATTGTCGCGTGCGGGTTAAAAAACGAACGCGAGAGCGAAAGAGGAAAGCGAGAAAAGGCACAGAACAGAGAAAAACTACAAACTATTTTGCAAAAATAAATAATTTATCTATTTTTAGATTAGATCTGTCAATATGCCCGTGCTTTGCTTGCCAATAAAGTGTTATTTTTAATATAAAGTGAAGTAAAGTTATACAAATACCTAAAGATTAAAGTTTATTTAAATGTAACAATTGATAAATTTAGTGGTCTGACAAGCCATAGGAATTACAGATATATTTTAAAACCAAATTTGTATTTACCTAGTGTTGTTTTTACAACTTTTTCCCAGTGCACAAAATCTGTACAACGAAAAAGAGAAAGGAAGCGGAACGAAAAACTTCCTGCAACGAATTAAACTTGCCGAAATAATACATTTGCAATTCAGCAAACTAGAAGCAAGGGAATATTAAAAATGTAACCAGACTCGGCTTGTAATTTGATTATATTTTTAATTTCCGGCTCAGTGTAATCCTGGGAAGAGCAAAAGGAATCCCTACTAAGCCCGAGTCGCTCGACACTAATTCCACAAACACGGCGGCCAAAAAATATAGTAAAATATATATAACGGCGAAACGAAAATAGCTAAGCAGAGTACACAAGGTTTTATATTTTGGCAAAACCAAATACTTGCAAAGGCAAAGCCAAAGCCAAAGAATTTTATCGATTTAACAATTGGCCAACAGGCACAAAATGCAGGCACGTAAGTGCTACGAGTCCAACTCCCTCCACTTGGCCCATATATATTTTAGAGCCAGAAAGTAACTAACTTTAGCTTTAGGTCCAGTCAGAAATATGCACAAATACCGCCCCCCAGATCCGCCCAATTCTTGTGTTCCTTCAGCAAAAACGCAAACACAAAGCTGGAAAACATGCAGAACGATAAATGCGATGACTCCGAATGAAGTTAACTCGGAAAATGCGTCCCCAAAACAATTCCGTTTCGTTGAAAGGGAAAAACAAGAGAGTAAACTAAACTGATTTCAGAAAGCAAAGAGCATTATAATAATTTTAATTACAAGTGACATGCAACTCCATAACGGGCAATTAGAGCATGTTGAGCTGCTTTAACTCGCAAAATGCATTATTTTAATGTTTGTCCGGAGATCTCTGGCCTGGATGGAACCGGGTCAAGGGTCCTCTGTCCCTCTGCCCCTCTGCTCTCTGGCCCCAAAGAAAAGTTGGCCAATTTCAAAAGCTTTTAATGCTGGAAAACTTGCCAAAGCCAAAGTAACTTAATTTAAGGTTTCCATAAGCCGGATCATGGGTCGGAATCCTTTCAGGGATCCTTTAGTCAGAAAATAATTATTTACTTCGACACCTCGCTATATTTATAATTTATGGTATTTAGTTCTTCGGATAATGTCACCAAATAGTTGTATTGTGTCTTAATTAACCATTAACTATCAATTTGATACCTGCGATAAACAACTATTCCATCATTCCGTTGTCATTACAGATAATGGCAGCGTTTAGCCATAGAAACGAGACCTTGAACTTGACACACACACGAACCAAAGTCATATATAGCTACCATACCATATCTACTCCGCAAATGGTATTACCAAAGTTACCAACTGACTCGCTCTCCCTTCACCTGCTCGAAAATTGCGTGACTAACGAATCAAATCAGCGAATTCTAAGGATAATGCCCGCTACGATCCGCAACTGGGTCACAAAGCCCAAAGGAGCACAGGCCGCCGATCAATTTCCAGGGGCACCTAGCCAATGGGCCACCCAAAATGCGAAATGAAATCATGGTTGGAGTACCTGGAAAAAGTACGGGCAAAAAACGTCAGAAATTGTTCCGGCAAATGCAAACAACAGCAAATGTCAATCAAAGTCAACTGGGATGTGCGGCCAAGTCAAGAGTGGCAAAAGAGAAAGGCAGCACATTTGTACTTTTGGTAGCAAAGACTTGAAGCCTGAGAGAGTCGGGAACTGGGAGCTGAAAGAGAATCACATTGGAGAAGGCCAAGTAGGCGGTCGGAGGCGTTGCAGGGGAAAATTTCAAGAGTAACTATCTGCAGTCTTAGTTTTTTCCTATTTCTGTTCCACATCCGTGTGAGTGCGCTTCCCCCGAGACTTTAGGAGAAGGCAAAAAGGAGCCGAGGTGCAAAAGCCTCTTGGAAACTTCATTAATAACAAACTAAGCGACGTTTTAATGGATATGCCATGGATATATATGCACGTTCGTACCGAACCTATCCACATACATATGACAGGGAATTGTCTGAAGGTCTCGGCAAACAAGCCACCGGCACAATGTTGGGACAAAAAAGGAATAGAGCCCACCTATGGCACAGTGGCAACGGAATAATTGAGTTGTAAAACAAATAATTTAATTGAAATCGAGGAACTTCAAGTAATGTTAATGGAAGAAGCTACAAATAAAAGGGTTTTTGGAAAGGATCTTCAAATAATTGATGTCAAGCAGTTCATGACTGTATTTTATTAGTATTTAAAATATTATAATTATCCAACAAAAGCACACACACAGAGCAGCTTTAGTCTTATCTATATTATTCCCTATTTAAATTTAACATTTTTGTAATATTTAAGTAAGAGCTACTTTTAGACACTGTGCCCATGCCTGACCTCAAGCCCCATTGTCAGCTTTTTCTGTTTTTTTGAACTGCCCAGAGTATGAAATTTATTGGGTTCGTGCATTTGACATGAAGCCTTAGGGCGATGCTTTTGATAGGCGACCCCAGAAAAGCCCGAAACCTCAAACCCAGTGTGTGTTGTGCTGCTGATGATGATGATAATGACGATGATGGCGATGGCGGTAACGATGCCATGTGGTTGGGGAAAGGACAACAAATGCGAGGCAATTTGTTTGATATGTCTAATGACAACGACTAACCCAAAAATAAAAGGGATATCTGCTTTAATGCGTTGTTTTTCCTAGTAAATTCATCGATTATCAAAATAATTGCTTGAAACCTGCGCCATTAAAGCCAGGACACTATCCTGTTGCGGCACTAAATGCATACACAATGTCCTTTAATGCGATTCCGAGCGATTCCGACCATCCCCTTGCACTTGATTGACTTCTGATCTAATTGAATTTCGCACGCCTGGGAACTGCTCCTCCTGGGCAAAGTACAAAATCAATGAGGGAGCACTGAAATCTTGATTGGAATTTATGTGAGGCACTTGAAACTTTTAATTAAAATGGGGGGCAAGGCAAGGACACAAAGATGGGGGAAATGTAATGAAGTGAAATGATTTATGCAGAACAAATGGTGGGAAGTAGAGAGCATGTCCAGAAGGGAGTAGGGATCAGAGCTATTTTGATTGAAATGTTTTTCTTCAGCATTTCCTTTTAGTTTGAAGAAGCTGGAGGGGCAAAGGATGGGGTCAATTGTAATCCTTACATAGTGAAGTCCAGCAAAAAGGAAGTTAATTACAATTTTCTGCCAATTATGAAAGAAAAGGAAATACTATTTTTAACATCTGTTGAAGGTAGTTCCCACAAAAGCTTTACCTTGTTTTTCAAAGCTCCTTTTAAAATATTATCTTTAGTTTCTACCTTGGGCGCCCTGGTCCTACCCCCTTTTTCAATTAACTCGTCCCGCTGCATATTGATTTCTTAAAAGTTCCTCGGAGTTGGTTCTGCCTAGAATGCATTTGCACAGCGGCACTTGCGGCACTAGTTCCTGTGTTTCCTGAGCGCTTGAATAATATGAATGGACCGCTGCCGCCTCCTCAGAAGCACCCACAGTCCGCCCACAAATCTATTGACTCTGCCTCGTTACGACGTCTTCTGAAGTGAACGTTGAGCGTTGAGCTACTTAATGACTTATCGCCGTCATTATGCCTCGCTGGCTGTGCGATTCAAAGTGACTTTTGGGCTGCTGCAGCTAAGAAAGCGTAAAGTGAAAGAAGCTCGAGTGGCAACAAGATGCCGGCCAAGTGCGGCCCAGTTGCCAAGACGGATGCCACTATGGCAAAGCCTCCGCTCATATATTCGGAGATGAGTCCGCTGAACAAAAAAAAGAGAGTTCCATGAGCCAAGAGCCCAGCGGGTAACACATCCGAGAACTACGCGTCACCCACATAAATTCAGCCGGCAAGACCTTCCTTTCACTTTGCCCGCGGCCTGAATGAAATTAAATGTAACCAAAGGAGTACTCAAACAAAAGGGAGAATGCCATGAAAGGATGGAGAAGCTCGAATGCACTAACCGGGGGCCAATGTTACTCAGTCTTTGCATATTCTTTAGTCTTCTTGATATTTTTAAAATGTTATATAAAATATATAGTGCCTCTGAAATACACATAAGGTATTATGAGAACATTATTTTATTAGGCATGTTAAAAATGTTAATATAAAGAAACTGTATGGTCGATACACGATATTTAAAACTGTTGATTTGTGCGATATATAGATTTTCTACATGATATATCGGACTAATGTTGTATCAATATAAAAAGCTTATGACCAAGTTAATTTTAAAGATGTTTTAATTTGTAAAATCATTAAAAATGTATTAAATAAGACTTCCATAATATTTGTATTACTTTACTGTTAAATGCAATATTTTGTACAACGCAAATTTCTTACTGTGAAAGAATTTAGCAAATTTATATATATTAATATAGATATTAAGTTAAATTATTGTCAGTATCAATAATATCGATTTTCATCCCTAATTCAATTCCTGTTATATTAAGGAAAACACAGACCTCGTAATACTCGTTTAAAATCACTTTCTCGACCGCATTTCGTCTGTATTTTTCCCTTTTTATATTTTACTTTATTCATTTATCCGTAAAGAATGAAGTCTGCTTCAAGGTAACGAAACCTGATAAATTAAGCGAAATGTCAAATTTCCCGTTTCTTAAGTAATTTGTGTAATTAATGGTATGAGTAATCCTTTAAGCTACGTTGGACATCGAGTTATATCGATGGATCCCGACCTACCGCAAGGGAATTCCGGCGACAATGTGTGTACCTGAACCTGAGCTGAACTTGGGCAGCTTTCCTTCTGCTGGACTGCTGCAGTTAACGCCCCCTTTTGATTGTCATGTAAATGGGAGGTTTTTTTTTTGTTTTTGCTCCGCTCTTGGCTCTTAAATAAATTGCTCCACTTGCGACCAGGAAGTGGCAGGATTCCAGGATGGGCGTGGCCACTGAAGGGCGTTGCCGCTCCAGCGTTTTGACACTTCATTTCATTTCAGTTAAAATTTTCCCAACCCTTTCCCTTAAGTTTTCTGGGGCTACGCCCCTTATTTTACTAGCGTCTCCTTTGATTTATTAATGAACTTTTCGTGTAAATTGCATTACTCTCAAGATTCTCGTTTTGTCAAGCACTGGAGGCTGCATAACAAATGGCAACGCATGTATCTCACAGATAGGAGGCAACGTTTACTTATCTTTGTTAGTACTTACGACGAATCTGTTTTGGGGACTTGCTTGGTAAACACTTTTCTTGATTTTCTTACTCTAGCTTCAGCATCTCTACCTCTCGTTGTTGCCATACCTGCAAGCAAGCAGAAATAAAATCAAGTTAATAAAGTCAGATTCAATTTCAGGCTGGAGAATTTAAGGAAAAGGCAATTACAAGCTGCATACAAAATGGAAAAAAAAGAAACGAATTAAAGCAATCATAAATAAACGAGCCAAGGTCTGGCTGAAATGGCCCCAAAATCAATGCCGAACACGTTTGGCCAACTGCTGTTCCCCGCTCCAGGTCCGCTCCAGATTTCAGATTCCAGGTTCAGCTGCCCACACAGAGACACCCATCTGCATCTGGCATCGAACCTGGGTTTCCGCCAGGAGAAGGTAACGCCGGCCGATGGAGGGCGGAACCCCGCGCTTGTTTATGGAGCACGAAAGGGTAACCCGTGTGGACGCGCCATTATTCGGAACGAATTCGAGCGATAAATTGCAGCAGATCTGTGACAAATAGCTGCTGCGCCCGACCACGTGAAAGGCGAAAAAGTGAAGGCAAGGGAGAGGAGGGAGCATGAGCAGCGAAAATAAAGGGAGCTCTGAACAAGGAATGCAGCTGCAGCAATAGAGCTTTCTGGTAACATGTCGCACACCACAGATAGTTTCCAACTAAAATATACCAAAGAATTTTATGCAAAATATATGCCATGAGATTTTTAAAATTTCAAAAGTAATATATTTCGTTTAGTGCATCAGTCTGGCATTAAAAATAATAGCATAGAATTAGAATCAAGTTCTCTATTATGGTTAATCCAAAAAGGACCGAGGCAACACCCAGATATTAGAGCATTACACAAGACGTGTAAGCGAATCAAATCTTCACATAATAAAATCAATTTGGAGTACATTACTTTGCCTGGGCTTTCGGAAAATAGGAGGAAAATACTGGTGTAGAGTGGAAAAGAGTTGAAACTAATTTCGCGTTTATTACAGCCGGGCGAAATGTGCGCAAATTACATGGATACACGGGCCCAGGCCCCAGTCATGGCACAGAGAACATTATGCCACAACCGAGCAATGCGCACGCTTTGCCAGCTTTAGATACAAAAGTGTGCACTGAACCAATAGGAGATCAATGTGAACATATAACTATTTGGGTCACAAAATAAATCTGCGGCAAGAAAGGTGTCAATAATTTACATCATTCCTAATAATTTGGTTATATTAATAAATATACTAAACTAGTAAAGAGAAACCCAAGAATATTTGTATTTTATATTTCGGGATTTATAGTGAATCTTATCATCATTTTACAAGCAAGGAAAATACCAATAATCATTGTGATTTACACACATTTTTCTCGCAGTGCTCTGACAAATGCAATTGAGGGGATTCCGGGGGCTGTAGGGAAGCGTGGCTAACAATACAACGGAGCGGCAAAGAGAAGAAGAATGCGACTGCGGCATCCACGGGCGATGCCACACAAAAGGTGCCACGTACAAAATTGCACAAGAATAGAACTAATTTAAAACAACTTGCAGATATGCGGCCCAAGGTTGAGCAGCCCCCGCCCCTCCTCCTCAGTTCTCCTGTGAAAAGGTAATAAAAATTATACAATAAAATGTACAGCTCAGGCCCCATCCCCATCCCCGGTATCAATATGGAGTCTGCCTGCCTGTCGGCTCTTTTTACAATTGCATTGTGCTCATGTTCGAGGCGATAGATTGTATCTGATGGATGCCCTGCCTTTGCCGCTGATGAACGTTCCTGATAAGACGGAACACTCATGTACAGTTTTCGTACTTCGATTGAAGTCTGAAGAAAGTCGGAAGCTAGTACAAGAAATGCATTATATGTCAAATGTCTTGTCTTGTTTATAAGCTTGCATTAGCTGCAAATAAATCAGCTTGAAGTTGTGGTCAATAATAAAAGATCAATACAGCTAAGATAATCTGTAATGTCTATAATTCATCAGCTGTGTAAATAAACTAATAACTAGAGTCTAGATTCTAGACATACCATAAGCGTAACTAAGTTTTATTTGCGGTCTGCAGCTCGATTTCAAGAGCAACACATATGGCGAGATATTAGATCGAACTGGTATTCACCATTTATTATAATACTTCGCTCAAGTTCAGAGTAAATATAAATAAATAAGTATACCATTGACTACAGATATCTCGAAAAAGGTTAATAGTCATAAGCTTAAGTTTAGTTGATATATTGATATTAAAATAAATTGCATCCGTTTTATTTCATTTCCTGGAATTGAATCGGTTGAGAGAAACCGAAAAAAAGAAACTTCTGATGCTCGTTTTTGGCCTTTTCAACTCGTTATTCATGCATGCAAATCCTTGACTTTGTGCCTTAATTAAACAACGAGGAGCAATCGCAGAACCACTTGGTGACACACACACACTCAGCCACAGCTGCCACAGGCCCCACACCCCTACTCCTCCCCCTTCTCCCCCTTCTCCCCGTGACATATGCAAACAAATTACCCACGAAAAAAAAAAACAGGTAAAGAAAGCGAAAAGGAAAAGTGAACTGCGTAACTTTTTATGCGACCGCAATGCCATACACATGGCCCATCCCCAAGACCAGTCCCCACACCACTCCCACCTGCTGAGCTTCGTCCGAATGCGTTGACACTGTTATTTGTCTTTGTTGCCTTCTCCCAGGTGCGAGGATTGGGGCCCATCCTCATCCCACAGTCGACTCGGGTTCAGGTTGTTAAGCAAAAGTCACGTTGGGCGCCAGCCACAAGGTTAAGTGGCAAAAAGCTCCTACAACAAACAAAACAAAACAAAACAAGTCCAAGTCGGGAGATAAGGCCCAGAGCAACAGCAGCATCATAATATATATGGATATATGTACATATATATGTATGTATGCATATACGGTTGCGGACACAATAATAAAACTCTTTTCAACTTGAAGCACTAAGTTGTATGTTTTTTGTATATTTTTAGCTTGGTGTTGTAAGGTGTGTGAAGTGAAGGGATAAGTAATAATAACTAAGAGTATTATAATTAATATTCAGTGAACCTTTAGCATTTTGGATGTCAAAATCTACTTCAATTTGTTTAGGTTTTACTTCAGCAATTGCATCAACTTAAAAACCCTTTTTTTAATTTATTCCTAAGTACTAATATTTATTATTATATTACTCTTTTCTATTATTCCATGCTACATTATCAATTAATTTCTTTAATACAACACTTAATACCCTACAAATTCGTATATAAGTTCAACAATAGAATCCATTTTAATAGTAAATTAATCTTAAAGGGTCAATAATATATTATTATAATTTATATCAATTCATTGTCATCATAGATCATAAAAATGTTATATATAAATATTTAATTCAACGAATCGTTTTTATTTGCTAATTTTTTAACCATATTTGTATGAAAATAAAACACAGAAGTTATCTGTTTACCACAAAGACAGCTATCCGTTGAAACGAACGAGATTAAGATGGCCCACAAAGTGGAAAATTTAAGAACTTCTCGCCAACGATTAGATAATTTTAATTATTATTAGATGGAACGGAAACTTTTTCTTGTATAATTAACATTTTTAAGACGTTCTGCAAATTTTATACATCTCTGATTATTTTCTGCTGATTCTATATACCTCTCTTTAATTACTAAGAAGTTGTAAACGGAAAAGTTATAAACAAAATTTACCTCTTCTCTTCTTCACTCATAAATTTATATATTTAAAGTCATAAAGTAATATAGTTAAGAACATTTAGAGAATAAAATATACATAATTTTTGTTTTTATATGAAAGAAAACGAATGAAGAGAGTACAGCTATCAGAGGAAGTGTGCACTCCTAAGACTTTATAGCTCATTTTATGTATATAAAAGTAATTACTTATGGTAAATAAATGTGCAATATCCTCTTCTCGGGATAGTGCCAAGAAGTGTCCGTTTCACTCCAGCGATCTGCCGCCATATGCTGTCGCTTCTCTCTATTTCTTAATTGCCATTACTTATCAGAAAACCCTTTCACCGATCCCAGAGACCCGACAGGCGGACCATCCCAAGATTGTGCTAGATTTTTCTCAATTTCCTCGCGCTTTTCCCGCTGTCTGCCGCAGAGCACTCTTTTCATGATTTGTGGCCGTGGCTCGCTTTTAATTATTGCGATTATTGTGGCAACAATTTACAGTTTTCAAACGCTACTGCCGAGTGCGGAGTGAGGAGTGCGGAGTACTGTGCAGAAGTAATTTAGAGCGGAATGAATTGTCTGGAGAGCGGCGGCGAGAAATTGCAACTTGATAATTATAATGAGGCAATAATGACGGCGAGCTGAGCAGCATGACAACCTTGTTCTCTGCTATATATTATAAACCAGATATAGCTGAAATTCGATACGGGAAGTGAAGTGTTGACTAGAGCACAAGAGTGAAGCTTCGATCGGGGATCTATAACATAAGAACGAGGCCAGTTGTGGTCTATAGAAGGCATATATTTGAAATATGTTATAATAAAAGTAGAACAAAGTACTTATTCCTCACAGGTTTAAGATAATAATTAAATTAAATAAAAAGGTTTTTATGACTTTAGTTTCTTCTTCAAGCAATTTGCTTTTAAGCTAAAATCTCTCCGACTTTCTTTTGAAGAACTCCGCCAACAATCGACCATATTTTCTATTTGCCAGACCCTTGTTCCGGGGCAATCGTTCCAAGGTTCTGCACAGGCGGCACGTGCATCCACGGCATCCATCCGTCCGTCGGGCACTTGAGCGAAACATGTCGGAAAAAATTGCAACACGGAATTTTGCGTAATAGAATTCGAGCTCCAATGTGTCAGTGCTGTTTGCAGCGGCAACATTCCAAGTAGAATGGGAACGAAATGTTGTCCAAATGAAATGAAATGGAAAATATTGCAGGTACCAGTTGAAAAACTTGTTCAACAATTTCCCTCCCTCGCATTGCACTTCGCCTATTAAGATTGGCACGCCAAAAGTGTTTCGATGTCACTTCCCCGATTGCTGCGAACATTTTTAACAAATTGTGTGTCAATATAAAGGGTACAGCGGCAAGGAGTAAATATTTGCTATTGATCGACAGTCAAGTGTTTTTCAAATATTTATATTTGGAAAAAGTGTGTGACAATAATAGGGAAAAGTAAGAAATGAAATCGAATAACAAACCGAAGATGCTTTAAGCAATATTTATTAGACTTAATAAACAGCAGTTAATTATCGGAAAAGATTAAAGCTTGTACTTGATTTTAAAAACACAGAAGTCTTGTAGAACAAATTTAATTGATCAGATCTAAATTAATTGTCTTTAAAATGGTGTCCTTAAAACTCAACTACCATAAACAAATACCATTCGATTTTCGAGGAAGACCTTTAAAAATTACCTACATTTTTTACATAGATGTACATCAGAGTTACACACATAAATTATTCAATTTAAATATTAATACATATTCTATTCCATTTTCATCAAAACTATCTGTAGAGGGTATTTTTCTGCCATTTAGGAAAGTAAGAAAGTAAAAAACTAAACAAAGCGTAAGACAAGTTGCCCCTTGCCTTGCCACCAATTGCTGCCGTGGCCAAGATTTTGCCAAGAAAAGGACGTGACTTGGGAGGACCCAGGGGGGGGTAGCTTTCCCAAAACTGAGGGGGGGCATAAGGAGGAACCAATGGTGAACTAGGTGCAGAGGGGAAGCTACGCCACGCCACTGACACGTACTAACGAGCGACGCCTGACAGCTCACAGAGAGCGTCATCATGCTTGAAACTTAATTTGAAGCAACAAAGAGACGGAGTTTTTGGGCAACGGAGAACGTAGGACAGAGAGAGGGGAAGCAAGGGGGCTCTGCGTCATTATGCAATGCCACGAGGAAGGCTTATATAATGAGTGCGTGGAACAGACCATATGAAAAATAGTCGGGGAATCTCCTTGTCACAGCCTGTCAGCAGAAGATTACTGAGCAAAATGAGTGAGAGATGCGATGTGTGAGCAAAAGAAACCTCTCACTGACCCATTTACCAGTGCTACCAAATATGCCTCCGACTATATTTATGTACTTTCGTTCCAGCGTTCATACATCGGTATAAACAACCATCAAACAGCCGCAAATAAATGTTGTGTCTATAATTTGTACTGAGCTCCATGGGAAAGGCCAATAAATAAACCTCGCAATCATCTAATGGAGAAGACAATAAATATAAACAAGATTTAATCGCAGCTGCAAAACCTATGAGGTGCGAGGCCAGCAAAATTGTTGAGAACAATTGTGAATGAATGTGAATAAATTAAAAATAGATGTTCATTTTCAAACAGCAGTAAAAATAATTGAACGTTAAGTTAAAGGCTTTGCATGTTTAAATTTAGGAATCATACTAAGTCGTTTATTTAAATTAAAATGCAATTCCCAAAGACCTCAAACAATTGATACCTTATTACATTGTTAATTTTATTATTACCTAAATAATTACATCATTTACCACAGAAAAGTAGGGTAAACAACGATTTCTTTTTTTTTATTTTGGTCCTTCGAGCCGGATCTTTCAGAGCTATTTCCCAACATAAGTACGGTGCCTGGATTTTCTTAAAAAGCTAAACCCTGAAAATGTTTTATTATTTCATGTATACATAAAAAAATGTTAAAATCTCCAATGATTTTATTAAACTTATTTCCACTCCTCGGAATTAAAATAAAGATATATGTATGAGCCCAATTCAGTTATCCGTGAGCAAAGGACCTCGAAAAGGACCTCTGACCTTGGGGTCAGACCAGCACACACACGTGCGATCGACAGATGTACTCCGGCAAACACACACATATGCCAACTTATGGTTATGGGAATTAGTCGTTGGAGTAGGCATTACCTCCCACCTCCACGAATCCTTCTGCTTTGCGTGTTGCCAGAAAACAAAAACAAAAAAAAAGAAAGGAAAAAATGGAAAAAACCGAAACGCAAACGAAATGAAATATGTATGTGGTGGAGTACGTTCCAAGCATGGAATTTAGGCGGTTCAAGTGGGTAACGGGTAACGCAAATGAATGTCCATGCTGGCATACGAAAAAAAAATAAAAGAAATGCCGGAAAAACGGAAAGGCTAAGCCCTGCGAACGTGTGGCCAAGGCAAGACATCTTTTTTTGTTTGGCCAGGAGCCAAAAAGCCGAGAGCAAATAAAGGCCAGGACATCAGGCCACCGGAAGGAGAAGGCACCAACAGACCACTAAGAAGCCAGAGCCTGGCATTTCTCTTGCTCACTCCTCCTCACTGAAAGAATATCTCCCTAAGCACTGGCGTTGACAAACCAAATACCAAGGGGAGTGGGAGAGCCAGGAAATGGGATGGTTATGCTTTTGAGTTTCGCCGAGATCGGGACAAGAAGCTGGGCCGGAAGCAGAGCAGGTAACACAGTCACGGTCACGGTTAAATGTTGACAGTCTGCTTAGAAATAGCTTGTGAAATCCCAAGCAAAAATCAATTTATGGCCATTGCTTAAGGGATTGTGTAAGCAGATTGCGAATTTCAAATAAAAGTTTGTGCTTGGGAAAAATTTGTGGAGAAGTATTAATATTATGGAAGTTGTAACTTTAGCTTTATTATTATTTTATTTTCACTTTTAAAACCCTAAAAATTTACCCAATCCCTATTTGCATGGCACTCAGAGGACTCGCAATTAATTAAATTACCCCGAAAAAAAATTTAATGTAATTACAAAAAGAATCCCAGGCAAGCTGTAAACATGCTTAAAGCGCGGAAGAGCCAAAGAATTCGAGTGACTTGGGGTAACCAACATAAAAAGCATTCTCGCTCCCAGAAGTTATTCCACCTCTCACCCAGTTCCCACTGACCCCCCTCCCGCCCATTTCCTGGAGCTTAGTTGCCATGGCGTCGGGCTTTTTCCTCCACTTCTTTTGTCGTTTATTAATTTAACAAGTGCTGGCCATTTGCTTTTTAATGAACAGGGCGACACAGTTTTGTATCTCTATTGTGTGAGTGTTGGAGAGTGACAAGACGGAGAGCGAATAGAGACTTTTATACACGCAGAGAAATATATAGGTACACAATTAAAATTAAATGCTTATCTTAATATAATATATTTGTAAATAAACTATATATCAGTTTTAGTGTGCCATGAAAGAGATATTAATATTCTAAAATTGGGTGCTGCAATTTTAAGATTTAGCTTATTGAATTTTTTTATAAAATTAAATAAGTAAATTAGTTTAACAATGGTATGATATTATTATTATTATTAGTAGATGTTAGTAGATGTTTTATTTGCTTGAAAAGACAAGTTTTTAATAGGAAATAATCTATTGTCCACATATGTACCTGCAACTCTCTCGTGTGTCATTCGAATTCTTTGACATCTTACATCTCTTTGAAAAAAAAAAAAATGATTCCAGCAATCTGAGAGAAAAAGGAGACAAACCTCGACATCTCAGGTCTCAAAGAAATCCTCTTAGCGGATGCAATATATTCTCACTTCCCTTTTTTTCTCTTTGAACATGTGACCTTGTGCCTTGACATAACCAAGCTAGAGACTTTATACTTAAGTTCTTCAAATAAACTATTTCTCTCAGTGCCTGAGCATTGTATATGCATTTACAAATACTTATACACTTATATATGGGCAATTCCATAGTCGCGCACGGGACATTCGTACGCATTCAAAGTAAAAAAACGTTAAGAAGGAAACGATTTTTTTTTCGGATGAAAGTCTTAACATATAGCATTTTACTAGTTCTTTTATTGGTGCAAAGATTGATTTTGGTTCATTTTTCATTTTTGAGATATTCGCAAAATTCAAGTGATTCGCACGGGACAAAAAACGGAAGTGACTTTTGAGGTCGACCTATTCAAATGCCAATTTCTGCGAATCAAGAGGCAATATTTTAATGCAACTAATTTTAAACGGTTGTACACAGATGCCTCTTAAAAATGGTTATGAGTTTTTTCCGAAATGACTTGCACTTTTTTTTAAATTTATTTTAATGTAGATTCGCACGGGACATCGCGCACGGGACATTTTTTATCAGCATACTTTGCACGTTGTTTTTTACTATTAAACTAAATTAGAAGAGCATATATCTGTTTTATTTTGACTATTTGCACTCTTCTAGTGATATTAGAAAACAGAAGTCAAAGCATAAAGCTTCGTTTTAGAAATTATCTTAAAAAGAAAACAGGTCTATTTTTATGATGTTTTTCATCAAAATAATGAAAAATCGCGTTTTCGCGAATATGCTTTCAAATATTTCGAAATTTGTTTTAGAATATGGTAAAGCCTTTCAAATTGTATCGATTGGGCCATTTCCCAATGTTACTATATTGAAAAAAACCATTTTAGAGAAGTTTTAGTTTTTTGGCCGCGGTGGACCTTTCTGTGGAATTGCCCATATATATATGTATGCAAAAAAATTAACAGCAAGCATAAAGAGGAATGGGCATGAAAGTATCTAGAGCCGTTACAACGGAAGTTTTCTAATGTATCTGCTGAGCTTTTTGCCTTTGCAATCGCCCGGGATGCTTTTGTTGTTAATATTGTTGTTCTGTTTGATGCTCTCTGCTGCTGCTCGTGTTTGATGTAAGCGGATACACGACTGCTGCAAAAACGGCGGCCAAACGGCTGAGAGGAGTCGAGCGGCATGACAATGTTCAAAGTTTGCAGGCAGCGGTTGCAAGCAAAAAAAAAAAAGAGCGGCAGCTGAAACGAACCGGACCACACACCGCAGCAAGTTGGGGCAAAAATTAAAACAATGCCGGCTAGAAGATCTCACTCGCATCAGAATAACCCAGTTAAAGCGAGTTAAGTTGTGATTAACTGCCAAAGACAAGGCACTCGGCAGTCAGCAGTCAGAATTCGGCCGAAAACAAAGCCCGCGAGAGTAACAGAACAGAGAGAGCAGTGTGAACGGAATTTAATGAGCCAAACGGCCAAAAGAGAAAGTCTCTTGCCGCTCCGGCTCTGGCCAAGGGAACTGCATCGAAGGTACGGTACGGTACGGTCCGTTGCCGGTAACTGAAATGCGTGTCATGACTAGAAACAATTTATAATGCGGCCTGCAGTTGCTCGCTCCGAATCGAAACTGGGCCTCTGTCGGTGGTTCCACCTCCCTTCGGCTCCGTTCTCCTCCCTGCTTCCTCCTCCCTTTACTAATTCAGACTTCGAGCCAGTCTCTGTCTCAGTTTAAAGCTCCGCTCAATCATTAACAGTCGTGGACGCAAATTGCTCAGCCATTCAAGCCTGGATACCCAACCCCGCACCAGAAAACTTTCGCGCATAAATTAGGCTAATATATCTCTGCCCAAAAGGTAGAGCGGCGAAAATAGTGCAGCCCGGAGATTACAGTGTTTAGCAGCGAGGGAGGTCAGGATCTGTGCCTTGTGCTAATGATAGCCACAAAGCTGTCAGGCCAGGTAACAGCGAGCGAGGTGGCGGCGGGGGCGGAGGTGTATGTGCTCCTAGCAGATAGAGCAGCTGGGATTTCGTGGTAATTCAGATTGCTCGAGGGCCCCCAGGGAGCAGCTGTTATAGCACTTTTCTGGGGTCTTAATGTGTCGGACTAAACCGAGGGATTTTTTAGCCGGAATAAAGAGTTATCGAGGTCAGAGATAAGTGTATTAGCACAACCTGAGAAGATAGTAAGACTAGAGATTGCTTAACATAAAGTAATAGGAATATAGTGAAACTATAAGCTCACAGACACAACTTTAAAGAGCTTTGCTCTACTGCTTTCAATCCTGGCTGCCCTGGCATTTTGCCTTATCCATAATCTAAGAACCTGGGAGCCCCAGCAACACACACAGAGATTCTTCAATTATTTCATTTCGTTCATGCCAAGGTAAGGAGAATTTTGTCGAGCGCTGCCCGGTGGCCATAAATCGTTGAGCAACTTGCTCGACCTTCTCGTCGTCGCATAGAAGGTTCTTGGTCCTTGGACTCGGAAGCGGAACAATTTGCCTGCGGGGCACAGGCAGAGAGAGATTCCTTATGCAATCAGAGTACTTCACTTCGCTTCACTTGGTTCGATGGCACCACCCCGGCCCCGGCTTCGATTCTCCCCGATTCTCCGGCTCATCGACGGCTCACTTACGTAAAATGCAGTCCAGAGACGACGCCCACATGTCGGACAAGATGCCGTGCCCCCGGAGCACAGACAACGACGACGTCGATGCGACTTCTTTTTTTCTTTCACTTTTTTTTTCGCTTTTCGCAGGCAAGGATCATTTAAAAAGGAGGAACTTGCCCCACATGCATAAATAAATGGCCACAGACTCGACTTAAAGCGGTCCAAGGGGGCCGCGGGGTGAATCCGTGGGCGGGGTAAGCCCACTGCAACGGATTTCCGACAAAGAAAAAACAACACCGAACTTTGGTTACAACAAGAACCAACTTCTCTGCAGAGTGGAAAAAAACGAGACTGAAGACAGGAAATTTGTTTCGCGTTGGATACGCTCCCTTAAAAAAAAACACAAAATAGAGAGCATAAAACAAAAGTGAGCTTAGCGAAAATGTTACGGAAATATGAAAAACGAGAGGAGTGGTGGGGGAGAGGAGATGTGGAAAAGATTATAAACAGTTTCGGGCGAAAAAAAACAAAAAAAAAAAAACAAAACTGAAAACGAAAACGAAAACGAAAACTTTTTGTTCAGAATAGAACCAAATATTTATGTTGCTAAAGTTGTTCTTACGGAAATTGGGTTCCGATTTTTGGGAACAAACTTCAGGGTTGTAAGGATGCAGAAAGTCGATATATAAATCGATATTTATCGGTGCAAAATATGTGGAATAAAGCTATATTCTGTTTGAAATATAAGACTATATATGTTAGTTTCTTTATTGATTTCATTGGAAATAAATACAATTACGCGATACATATGTAAATCGATATTTATCGATGATATTAATATGCGATAGATTCATATCAGATATGTGCGATAAATCAATATTCTGTTTGATTTATCAAACTGTGTTATGAAAGTGTTATAACTAAGTTAAAAACGATCATTAGGAATAAACACAAATAAGCGATACACAAATCGATATTTATCGATGAGTTATTTATGCAATAAATCCATAACATACTGTGTTTAAAAATAGCTATAGCTTATTTCCTGTTTAAATACAATTATATTAGTCTGATTAAAGTACAATAATCAAGGATTCTAAACAAAAAACCCAATTGAGCAACAGAGCTCTATTATGGGTCATAAATCAATATTTATCGATGAGATATTTATGCAATAAATCCATATTATAAGAAAATCCTTAAACTTAGTTAAGTCCGATTGACAAAATTAAAATTACACTTAACTATTTATTTATTTCCTGTTTAAACACTTATATTTTTCAGATTAAAGCAAAATAAGAAGAGATTCTTAAACATAAAACACATTTGAGCAACCGAGGTTCTTTTATAGGACATAAATCTATATTTATCGATCAGATATATGTATATATGCAATAAATCCATATCAGAAAAGCTAACACTTGGTTAAGTTCGATTGTCACAAATTCAAATTGCACTATCATTGGAAATAAACATAAATGGACGACAGATAAATCGATATTTATCGACGACTTATTTATACAATAAATCCATATATGACTCTGTTAAGAAAAAGCTAAAACTTAGTGAAGTCCGACTGCACTTAACTATTTATTTATTTCCTATTTAAAGAGATTCTTAAACATAAAACCCAATTGAGCAACCGAGGCTCTTTTATGGGTCATAAAATCTTACCTAACCGAAGGCAATTGAAAAACTTTCCCAAAGGCCACATTTAACAAAAACTCCAGAAACGAGAATAAAAATAATCAATTGCATCCATTGGGGCACCAAGAGAGAGAGAAAGATGATAAATGATGCTGAAACAACTGTTGATTCGAGAGAGTGAAAATTGTTAAGGCGCGGAAAGCTGCCGAAAAGTTCCGGCTTGTTGGCAGGCCAAGGAAAACTTTACATTTACAGCTCTGTGAAATTCACATAATTATGTTATTGAAAGGAAAGATGGGGAAAAACAGAGCCAAACAAAGAGGAAAACACGCTCACACAAATGGTAAGGTGAGGTTAGACACAATGACATTGACGACTGCATTTCCCCGCTGTACATTTTCACAGAAAAGAAATTGAAGACTTTCTACGATTCATTCTACTATGGCTGCAATTAAAAGCGAGCAAGGTGAGAGCAAAAGCAAAAAACTGCAACAGCAAAACTTTTTCCCCGTCCATTAAAAGTAAAATAAATCAACTTTTACTGCTCGAGCGGAGTTAAGGAGGATTTAGATGTCAGAATGGAACGAAATCAGACAAATGGACATTAGTAAATATACGGAAATTAATGTAATTGAAAGCTTGAGTGCTCAAAGGGGATAAAGAAATCAATTACGACACTACTTCAAATAATATAACATTTATTTTTATGTGGAAAACTTTTAAAATCATAAAATTTCACCAAGACTTCAGAGGAGCAAAAGGTGAAGTACTGAAGGTGTGAAAATTAAATCCGCAAACCGCTGTGAAGGGTTAAGGTCAACTGCGTTTTGCACAGAGTTTGTGGCAACAAAAGTTGTAAAAATCCGCATTTTATGGGCCAACAAAGTTTGGTTAGTTTCATTTTTGGCATTATGCTGGGACTTTCCCTTAGACTTTTTGCTTGTAAGCCGGGTTCAAGGGTGGTCTAAGAGCCAATTAATATGAAAGGAGGGTTAACATTACAAATAATAAAATCTAAGAATAGAATTTATGCTTATGTATCTTCTTTAAAGATTGATTTAACATCTTTCGCAATCATTAATCGTTAGCAAAACAAAGTTTCCCATTATTTGTCAAAAAAAATAGAGAAAAAAGCAAACTCATTAGGTAATGCGCCAACACTTTTGGGCATTGCCACACACCATCTGTGCTTGTTTATTTTATTTTTAAACGCTGACCGGCAAACCAGCCCGAAATGCACAAAAAGGTGGAAAATAAGTTGAAATATATCCGAGTTCTTTATTTCCCTCAGCAGCTGTAAGCAGAACTTCAATCAGCGGGCCTTGAGTGGAGCTTTTCGGTTTTGTAGTTAGTTTTTTTTTTGTCAGAATCCCTCTTTTTCTGGCGGCGTACAATTACCGGGCGGAATTTATGGCCGAAACGTCGCGCTGTAAATCTTTAAGTAGCCATAGACAAGGTTCGCATCGCCTAATGCGATTTGGCCCTCTCTTTTCCCCCCCGGACTACTGCAACTTTATGACATTAGTTTTGGTTGTGGTTCTCGGACAAGTCGATGGGAAAAGAAGGGGGGACACTCCACTCCTACCCTCTCCTCTCTGCTCCATCATGGTTCATCAATTTTCTGTGCGTTTCGGGGCAACAGATGCTGCGGTCGCATCGTTAGCTGCATTGGACTGATCGATTCTATTGATCGATGAGCTGCTTTCAGCCACTAAATCATTGTGATTTTCACACGCTTTGCCGGGCTCTGTCCAGAACCAGGCACTGGGCTGTAGTAGAAAGAAGACCGCCAGTTATTACTGGCCCCCCCGAAGCGATTGGCTCCATTTTTTATGGTTTTATAGGAGAGGGACTTGGTTACAGTCCTAGTTTCTTGGATGGAATATTTTAGTTTTTGCTTGCTTTTAGGGAAGCAGACAGTGCAGTCTTATTTCCATAAAAGAACTTATCATGCCAATTAGTTCCTAGGAAGCATAGGTTCTTTAGCCTCCAAAAAGAGAGGTTAGTAAATAGGATTCTTAGGCATTTATTTTATGTTTTTTTAAGTTAATATACTACAGGTATGCCGTACCAATAAAGATGCTTTACTCCCCATTCTTAAAACAGTGTAAACAGGAGAATATTTTTGCTTCAAAAAAGTTGTACAAATTTATTTATTTAAACTCCTTTATAATCCCAACTCTTTTTACTACAATTTTCACTTAGTTCAACAGAAAAACCCACCCAACTAATTTCCACATCTTTCCATTATTTCCACAATTCAAACGATATTATTCATGCAGCTTGCGCCAAACTGGCTTAACTGGTTTCTGGCCAAATTTCTATACTTATCATTATTTGCCATTATTATCAACATCATCCGACGCCTCATCAACTTCCACCATTAAAAGAGGAAAAATAAGTAAGCTACACAAAAAGAGCAGCAATAAAACCAGGCAAACCCCTCAGCACTGGCTACGATTTTAGAAATTATTTGTACGTACGCCCAAACACCGAAAAAAAAGCGAAATCTCCAGTACACCATGTTGGGGAGAAGTAGCTAAAATATATATAAAAAAATCAAAAAAAAATCAATCACTTTCACTGCCGGCCACGAGAGTTTGTCATAGTCAAGTTTCTGGTCGGGTCTGCTCCGGGGTCTCTCCCAGCTCCGCGTTGCGCCGACAATTTTTATTGCTGCTTTTCACCCATTTACGCCGGCTATCTCTACACGTACCAAAACAGCAACAGCAACAACAACAACTGAAACAACAGCAACAACAACTGAAATAGCAGTAGAAACAGCAACAACAAAAACAGCAGTAGAAACAGCAAACCAACAACGGCAAAGAAAAAGGTTTTGGCTTAGCCACCAACGAAACGAGTTTCGGTTTTTGCGAATGCAATAGGAGACAAAGTTTGGGACAAAAAAAAAAATAGTATAAATAGCCACAAACTCAATACTCTCCCAGCAGCTGATTGACCAAAAAAATGTCGGTCAAATTTGATGTAAGCTCGATTTACTACAAATGATTAGAAGGAATATGTTTTTGTATTTATTTATAAGTCTTATTTAATGGTGCACATTTTTCAACTTTTTTATGAATGCGTTAAATATACGAGGAACTCCATTTTTAACACTTAAATTACTAATAAGAAACTATTTTCTCTAATAAAAACAGAAAAAAAACATTATCGGTGCAAGAACTATGGTCAAAATATATTAAGAAACTTATTTATAAACCCAAAAGTATAGTAAAATATAACAACAGATAAAGAAAAACTATTGGCACCAAGAAGTATATTAAGAAACGATACTCGTCGTCAGGATAATAAAAAAAGCAGATTTAATACATTTCTTTTACCTAACTAACACAAACATGGTAAATTTTTACTAAATTTCAGATTTTAAAGTTTAAAACCTACTTTTTGCAATATTTATCAAATGTTAGTTATCAAATCTATTATATCTTTCCACTAAAGGAAGCCTCTAATGGAATTATAACATGTAAATGCACTGGGTTAGAATCATACTTTATTTAATATTGTCTTGAGCTAAATACAGATAAAATATCACAGGAAATTTTTAAATGAACAAAACAGTAAATAATGTGTGTCCCAATATGATTTAATGGGATTGTTTTGATTAATTTGATTTTATAAAAGCATTTCAGAAAAGCACAGCTCACTTTTCTATGGAACTCTCCCTTATAGAACCCTTATGAGTTCCTTCTTGGCTCACAAACTTTTCCCCATTATGTTAATACCCTTTGAAAGCGTAAAAAAGGAGACACCCGCACAGAGAGCATGAAAAATTATGCTACTCGAACGTTTAGTGAACTCACGATCGCACCGCGTCGCCTCCTGATTGGCGGGCTTTGTTGTCAAAACTGTCAAGTCAAAAGTTCAAAGCGCTAACAACAATGTTAAACGGCCCAGAATGAGGTCTATGGTGCAATAGGCTTCCAAGAACCAAGTTTTACAGCAGCCCAAAACTGCGGGGTCTTGACATCTAGCGGCTTCTAGCGGCGCGTCCCTCTCTTTGAGCCTCTTTAAAACGCAGCTCACAAAAGTTTTCGAGTTAATGGCCACTTTGCTCATTATAAGCCAACTAAAACTGACTGAGGCCCAAACTCTTTGTGGTTTCTGCGGTTCTGGGCAGGAATTCCGCCCAGAGGCCCAATGCTTTGTGTGGCCTGCGGGCGCTTTCAATTTTCGCAAATTTTAATCTACTTGATGCCAAAAAAAAATGGCACAAAGTTGGCGGCCACAGAAAACCAAGTCTGGAAAATTGAATAGAAAACTAACTAAAGGGGTTTTCCAGCAGACACAAGCAGTATAATCGAATCTTTGCTTAAATCTTGGCTGAAAAATACAAAAAGAATGGAAATAACTTGTATTATAACTCATATTATATCCAGTAAAATCTAAAAACAACTCTCTTTAACACCATAAAATATTTCATTATCATTTAACTCGAAATTTTCCCAATCAATGCCCAGAAAGAAATAATAATAAATAAGGATATAAAACTCGGAATCATGAACTTTTGCCAAAGTACAAAAAAAAAAAAAAGAAGGAGCAACTCCCCTATTCCGTAATTCATTTCATTAACCACATTCCCTTCCTTATCGCCGGGAAAGAGTCCATGAAAAATGGCATAAAAATAATGTGTGATTTATAAATAAAATGGCCATTCGGCATTAAATCTAAGAGCCCGTCCAACGCGGCGTATACGCGATGATGATGAGGTTCGAAAGGTTCGGCCAGCTCGGATAGTTTTTCCCAAAAAAAAATTCTGGGCACACCCAAAGAGCCAAAGCAAATCGACAATTAGAAGCCAAGTTAGCGGCCGCTTAGTGAGTGAGTGAGTGAGTGACTCACTCTTTGCCCCACAATGCGCGCACTGACCCAAATTGTGGCCAAGTGAGCACAGCGGCGAGGTGGCTGGGATTATGTTGGCCGCAGAAAACATAAATCCAACTGCTGGTCAACATTTCCGGAATTTTGATGCATTTCACTGCCGGATAGCGGATAGCGGGGCCAGGCCCAGGCATGCGTTAATAGAGTGTGAAAGAATTTTTACTGCAGCCCGCAAAGTGGTAGACTAACAATTGAGTGCCAGACAAAACCTTAAGAGCAAAGCTAATTTAAGAAGGTATTCTCATGGGAAGCAGTCAAAGGGTATAAATGGAGCCATAACAAAATAATGGTAAAGTAAACAGGTTAAATGGTGAAGAATTATGAAGAATTTGATAAAAGAAATGGGTTAAATTTAATAAGGTTTTGATAACAAAATTAATAAAAATACCCAAGACTATGCTGTTAAGATATTTATTATTAAAAATAATATTATTAGCAGAACATTTATCATTATAAATGGAGCCATAACAAAATAATGGTAAAGTAAACAAGTTAAATGGTGAAGATTCATGAAGGATTTGATGGAAGATATAGGTTAAATTTAAAAAAATTTTAATAAGAAAATTTGTAAAATTACCCAAGACTATGCTGTTGAGATATTTATTATTAAAAATAATATTATTAACAGAACATTTATCTTGCGTTTCAAATAAATAAATATATGTTATTTTAAAAATCAACTAAAACTATAGGAAATACATGGCGAGCATGGCCTAAACCAGACCAAAAATACAAATAAGATACTTTATATGAAAAATAATGTTATCAGCAGAATAATTATCTTACGTTTCTCAAATTTTCCCTATCAATAATGAGCTTTTTAAACTCAATGTTGTTTAAATAATCAACCAAAACTATAGGGAACACATTGCAATCATGGCCTAAACCAGACCAAAAATACAGACCAGGCCAAAAGAGAAATTCGGCAAGCTCTAGTTGAAGTGTCTGGTAATTTAGTGGCTCAACTTCCGGGTGGCAGACTGCTGGAGTCTAAACAAACTACGTTCAGTTCATGATTTAGTGTGTTAATTGTTTTCTGTCTTCTGGTGCCGGAACCACAAATCGGACCCGTTAAGGGGAAAAGGAGGGTGACGCTAACCAGTAGTAGGCAGTAAATATCCATTAAACGACATCAAACATTTCTTTTTGGCATTTTGTAAGCCATTCGAAGAATGCCACACAAATGACATTTTCCACTCGGCAATTTTATCTCCATCAATTCGATTCGTTTATTTATTGAACTGAAATCTGTGCACAAATGTCAGTTTCGCTTCCATTGATTGAAATTTGTTTTTGGGAATCTTTTGCATAACATTGACACAACTGAGCCAACACAAAAGCCGGATCTAATACATATCCCCGATGTCCTTACATGGCGCGAGGAGCGGAGGAGCAGCTCCAAATGTAATCGAAACCACAAGAGGGTTGGACGGGGGGTTGGGGGGGTGGCCACAAAGCCAGGACCCTCCTCACATCAATCAAATAACATTTTCGTTTTTTGTTTACTTTTGCTGGTTTGCTTAGCCGGAGGAGAGATTTCTATACACTAATTTTATCGATTTTTGCCTTTGTCGGCCAGGCTCTGGCTTACATTTTAAATGGAAAATTATGTAAATGAAACTTTTGTTTGCGGCATTTGGGAAATGCCTGAAAAGGATTTGATTTCGATTGTATTGCCAAGAGGATTTGCTCTGAAAGGAGTGCAAAGTGTTTTTCGCAAATACTTTGAAATTGATACTTGAGAATGTTTGACTTTCTGTGAGTAACTTTGCTTGGGGTTCCAAAGTAAAGCGTCTCTCAAACTATTGCAACGCAGGAAGTAGAAGTCTTATCCTATAGTTAAACTTGATAAATCCGCTATTTAGTAAAACTACAATCAAGTCTGAATAGCTTGTCAAGTTGTAATGTTTTCTCACTGACTTACTTAATAATTTCTAATCTTAATTCCTGACATTAAGCATTTACTTGTTAAAACGCAGTTCCGGAGATAAGTAGCTATCAGTAGTCAGAAATATTATCTTCACAATCCTCTATCAACATTCTAGGAACTTTGGGTCATATCATTATCTTTTTTAAAAAGCTTGGAAACCCCTAAAAGTAATTATGGTCATAAACTTGAACGATAACGTGATTGTATTTGGTAGTTAAATCAGTGATATGTGATATATATATCGATTTTGAATTAATTGCCATAAATGGATTCATAAATCAAAACTATACCTATATTAAGAGAGGTTAATGATTTCCATTTATGTGATAAATAGAATGTCGCCATTGTGAGAAATTCTCCTCAAAAACAATCAGCTAAACTCTGTTTTTAATGTGTTTGCTTTGCCGCACACAACAATTTGATAAACATTCTTGGCTGATAAGCTAAAAGGCTTGTCCGGCCGCCAGCTAAGGAAGTAATGTGGCAAAACTATGGAAATAATGCCTCAAGACTTATCGCAAATGGGGGCCTTGGCCTGCTCTCAGATAAAAAAAAAAAACTGAATGGATGAATTGAGAAATTGTTGCGGCAATTGAGTGAGTGACAAAGTGGAAAAACTGCAATTTTATGATAAAAAGAGGCACAAACTGACTGCCAAAAGAGGTTTTTCTTATAAATTAAAAATGAACATGAAAAATAGTTAATATTAGGTTTTTATATCGATTTTCAACAAAGTAAATCAGGAAACAATGAATAAGAAAGTGTTATTTTATATTAAATGAGGTAATTTCGTGGAATATATACAAGTAAAAACGGATGCCCGCATTTTAAGCGTTATTTTGCAACATCTCCTTACTCCCACTCCCATTGAGCTGCTCACTGCACTTCGTCATGGCAGATCTCGCTCGCCTGTCGCCTGTCGCCTTTCACTTTCTTCCCGGATCTCTCGATGCGGCACGGCCCACTCACCTTTGGTCCTCGAGCAGCTTCTCGGCCTGTGCGAGCCGCAGACGCACCGTCTTCATGCTCTGAATGGGGAAGAGGCGGCAGAAGCGCGTGAGGAAGGCGGGCCGCCAGCAGAAGCGCGGAAACTCCCGACAGACGTCCCACAGCCGCGTGTTGTGCTCGAAGAGATATGTGTGCGTCTTGCCAAAGTTCAGGTAGTCCAGCATGTCGGCGTAGTCGCAGTTGAGCAGGTTCTTCAGATTCTGCACGGCCAGCTCCTGGTCGTCGGGGTCCCGGATCTGCTTGATGCCAAAGTCCAGCAAAGGTTCGTAGTGGTAAAAGTTGCCCGGTATCGAGTTGAGTATATCGCCAAGGAAGGTGGAGCCGGAGCGCCACGAGGTGACCACCACGCTGCGCACCGGAGTGCCGTTCGTCTCGGGCGTCATGTCCGCCAGACGCTCGGCCCCGCCGCGCGGATACTCAAAGTTCTCCATCTCGGTGAGGATGCGCGACCGTTGAGCCGACAGGACATCCACTATAGTAGCTGTCAGATTGTAGACGGCCGTCTGGGACGGCTGCTGCTGCAACTGCTGCTGGAAGCGGTCGTAGAAGGCGCTGCGCGCCAGTGAATTGGACGGCCCCCCATCCACGCCACCAGCACCCGCACCCGCACCCGCGCCCGCTCCCTGATCCCGGCCAGCGGCCTGGTTGAACGGAGTGGTCAGCGGACGGTGCTGGGTGGTGGCGATCAGCAGCAGGATGCACAGGCTGCTCACGCCGCAGATGCCGATCAGATTGGCCCTGCGCGACATTCGGCTGCGTCGCCGCTTCCCGCTCAAGCTGATGCGCTGCTTAGCGCGTGTCCTGCCGGGATCGACGGGTCCGTGTCCGGTTCCTGGCACGTTCGACGCTTCCGCCTTCGCGTTCAGCAGCGCGCACGACTCCAAGTCCAAGTCCTGGTCGAGGTCCACGTCCGCCTCCGAGCCCGCTGCGCTCATTGGTCCTGGCTAATTGCTGGCGGCCACTGCCCAATGGTTCGCCAATGGCCAATGGCTAATTGTCGTGACTAATTGGCGATGTGAACGAAATGCAACGCACGAATGGCACTCAGCACTTGCACATTACTGGCCCGCTGGCTCACTCCCACACGCACATAGTTATCGCCCGCGCCCTCAGCTCGAGAGCATTGCACACAGATCGCAGCAGATGTCGCGTATTATTATTAATATCTTTGTTTTCCTGCCTGGGAGCGTTTTTCCGCGGCGCGACCGAACGAAACGATTGAAAACAACAAACAGCCAGAGTTGGGAACTTAGCTATTTGCCGGCTATATCTGGCGGTTTTTGGTAGCTAAATGTGGGATAAATTGTAAGCTTGCGGCTAGCGGGAAATGTAGCTTTTTTGTCGAGGAAAATTTGATTTTTTTTCTCTATATATTTAAATGTGTTTACATATTTTTTACCACACTTAAATAATTAGTTTTATTTTATTTGACGAAGCATATTTAGAACTAGAAAAGCCTATGAATTTTGCAACAGTTATAGCCTGAAAAATAGCTTTTTTCCATTCTCAAACAACAAACAACTCTACGAGTTTAGCTATTTTCAAGCAAAAGCTTAGAGAGCTTATGAATCTAGCCACACAGTACGGCCAACTTAGCGTAATTCAGGCTATATCTGGCATAACAGGAAATGGAAAAGCTTTTGAAGTTTGCAACTAGCTCATCGCTTAAAAATATCTAGTTTTAATAGTTGGTTTTAATTTTCTAGCAATAATTGCAAAATCAATGAGTTATTATATAAAAAACTAGAATGTTTTATGTTTTACTATATTTCGATGAAAATACTTTTACTCTGGGCAGTTTTCTTTAAAGAAATTATAAACACAATCAAGTTTTACTCTCAATATTTATGATCACTTCAACTTTACTTTAAAGCTTAATCTTTCTTGTTTGTTAATTTACATTCTTAAAGTGTCACAAATTTAATGTTGCTTTGGTTGTTCTGTAATTAATCTACGCTCCAGAAATATATTCCAACGACATTCGAGACAATTTCTCTTATTTATAATTTTCCAATGAACGGTTCGAATTTATCGGCTGAAAAGTGATCAAAGTCCTGAATAGGACGATAGTCCCAGAGATCCATGGCCTCGACACAGACATTTTGAACCGCCCGGACGTCCGGCAGGGACATTCTGTCCATCCACTCGTAGGCCGGCTGGTTCGAGTACTTCCAGGGAAGGTCCCAGCCCAGCGTCTCTACGACTTGTTTGCCGCGCGGATTGATTCTGTGAGTTATTGTCTTTGGTCTTTCTATTGGGATTCCGTAAAAGTCAAAGGCCGAGTTGATTGTCTCTTCGGGATGCTCCAGTAAGTCTTCGTAACGAATGATACTGTGAAGGAGAATTTGAAATTAATTATGATTTACAATTATCTGAGATTTAAAACTTACGCAAACCGTCGCGGATAAGTCTTGGCCAAGATTTCGGCCACCTTGTGATCCCTGACCATGTCCTGGCAAAGTGTCTTGGCATCGCAATCCTCTTTATCCACACACCATCGGCTTTGCCTGCGGAAATACATCGTTCCCCGAGGATCACGGACGAGCAGCAGGACGCGCAGATTCAGGCTACAGAAGGAATTGCTCAAAGAGTACTCAAAATAATGGGAAATCCCATTCACTAACCCCTCCTTCTCCAGCAGTGGAACCACGTTCTCCAGCCTCAAGTTGTACACCGCCATATTGATGAATGGATGCAGCTTGCAGACACCGGACATGACCTCTCGATTCCAGCAGTCCGCCAGACTATGGGTCAGGCAGGTCTTCGACTGGGCTCCGTAGAAACGCCGGAAGATCGACGATCGCATGCCCCAGAAGACCATCTCCGCTGACTTGTTGTAGTCGCAGTTGTACAGTGACTCCAGTTCATCCAGCACTCTAGCTTGATGCTTCTCCGCCGTGCTGCGGTTGTGGTAGGCGATCAACGGAGCATAGTGCTGGTAGCAGCCGGGCTGGTGGGCCAGGTTGTCCAAGAGGGTGAGTGCTCCCGAGCCCCGGAAGGAGACCAGCATTGAACGGAGCGGCTGGCCACCCGTCTCCAAAGTGTAGTTGCTCAAGTCGCCGAGGTGACGCGTTTTATAGGCCACAATGGCTCGCTGCAGGGTCACGGCGTCAGGGATCATCGAGGGCAGCAGGAAGAATACGAAGATGACGTAGGACAGGTAGACGCATACGCAGATACCCGTCAATTTGGTTGCTCGCGATAGTTGCACCATGATTGTTGTGAATGAATTATAATTTTATTTTCCGAAACTCGTTAACAAGACAAGAAATTTAATTGTGATTTTTGATGTGTCGTTTTTCTGAGACCCGATTTCTGTCTACTGTGAAGGTCCAACCAAAGCCAACTGGGATTCTAACAGATGTAACACAAAGTTTGATTTTTGTTCGTAACATGCTAACTTTATTTGCATATTTTGTTTATTTAATATAAGTAGTTTTAAATAAGAGTAAAAATGATTATTATTTACGAACTAAAGTGCTAATGTTAATACGTAAATATATATGTATTTATTAATTTGTTTCTATGTATTCTGTATAAGATCGAATATGCTGCCAAAAAAAACCAAAAGTTTTCAAAATTGTATAGAGTTTCGGACTAGGATATTCCGTTCGATTTGTAAAAGGAAAATATATTATAAATAAATTCGAATAATTGGTCAGCAGCATATGGATAATGTTCTATTAAATCTCGTAAAATTTCTATAGATCTCTGGCACTAATTGTGTATTCCGCAACAAACGAATACCTGCATTTATGCTTCAATACGTATATATGGTTTTTTAGGTATATCTGCTGTAAAGTCTGTTAATTTGTATGATCAAGGCAAAGGGTTTTCAATGAGGATGATGATGAGAGGCTAAGATATGGCCATCGTATAAGCAGATTAAGAAGTTATCCTTAACGTAAATGGAATATTGTTGAAGATAAAAGCTTCCTGATCTTAGTGATGCAAATTAAACATATCCTAATGTAAGTAATTGTAAGTATAAGCTTATAAATTGTTTTCGTTTTTTGTAATACGTAATCGCGTAATCTTACAATCAACTAAGGAACCAGTTGGTACATACATAGCCCCAAATATAAGCTAGGATAATGGTTCATATTTGGGACTCTGTTGCTCCACCAACTTTAAAGTACATATTTCCGAAATTAATACTAAATGATTAATACCATTAGCTGTCCGTCCTACGAATGTCTTGGATCTCTACGTCTCAATCGCTGTTGCCCTCGGTCTCATCGTCCAGCAACAAGCTTGTCGAACCATAGCTACGGAGTCTGAAACGAAAAATGAGGAATTATTTTTGTACAATAAATCAAATAACAACAAGGTAATAATTAACATAAAGGAAAATTAAATAAACAAAATATTTATACCTTCTTTTACTTGCCACTTTCTAATTTGTCAAGAAAATAATAACACAAATCATAAAAACTTGCACCTGCAATCTCACCTCATCATCGGATACCTTGAGGCCATCAAGATTAATGCTGTTCCTGGCGTAGCCCACCCCTGCAGCCGCCTGCTCCTTCTCGTGAGCCTCGTACAGCTGTCTGTTGAGCTCATCCTTGCTGGAGGCGGTGCTACTGCCTCCGCCGTTGGTCATTCCCTTGAGCGGCAGAGCGAGATTCGCCCGACTGGCATTGCTGCCAGCGCTTCCATAGCGTCCATTTCCGGATCGCTGTCTCTGGTGATGATGGTGGTGCTGTCCATGGGGATTGTCAAACTTTTGCTTGGCCCGCTCAAACTCTAGATTCCGCGACTTCGACTCGAAGATATTCTCCTCCAAATGCGTGGGCTTGGCATCATAGAATGCAGCAGCTGCTGCTGCAGCCGCCGCTGCAGAGTTGCTCTGCTGCTGCTGGAGAAGCGTTCGCTCCGTGTGACTTGACCTCTTCACGGAGGCAGCATGATGGGCAGCCGCATCGCTGCCATTGTGGGAGCTCCTTAGGCCAGCCTGCGAGTCATCAAAGATCTGCCGCAAGTCGTTTATGTTCGGCAGACAGTCGTTGGGCAGCTCCACGGCTATCTTATTCCTCAGCTGCACCCCGCCCAATCCCCGCAGCTGGGGGCTCGGGGCACGTCTGGTGTTTAGTGGGTTACGAGTTGGGTTAGTTATTAGTTAGCCAGCACCATTGAAAGGTTAGTTAATGTTAGATTTAGTCAAAGGACTTATAGTATTAGTTGTTAATATATTTACGAGATGCTTACCTATTCTGTAGGTGCTGAATCTGCACTTGGAGGCCTTCTGTCTGACCCACGAGCTCATCGTTAGAGCGCTGTAATCGCCGCACTTGGTTCACCGCCGAGTCCAGCTCGTCCTCCGCCCCAGCTAGCTCCCGTTTCAGCTCCTCCACACGCTGGCGCAGGCGTTTGACCTGTAAAAATCAAATTTATAGTATAAAATTTAAGAAATCATAATATATAAGGATTTCTGAATACAATTTACTTAACAGGTGGTAAAATTAAGGTGTTTCTATTATTTACGAACTTAAATAGCACAAGAGTACTAACTTTTATAGTTCTGATTTGAATTACAAATGCATTAAGATAAATTAATCAAAGCAATTTCATTTTATGATCTATTTTGTATTTAAAGTGTTATATCCTGAACATAATTTATCAATCTTAAGATAATGATAAGAACTTGAAATTGATAATTGTTAAGATCAATAATTGTATTATTTTTTCCCTATTTAAAATGTATTATCCTAAGGTCTGTCAATAGTTCGCTACCTATTATAACCCCAGTACCAAATACTGTCAAAGTCTTCCACAGTTTCAAAGCTAAATAATAACTGTTATCCCCACGATTCTCCCCATGATTCTCTTTCTCTCTCTCTCACTGGTACGAGATCTTCCACTGCATCCAGAGAGGTTTTTCCCCCCTATCCCTCATTCTTCCCACAAATCTCTAAGCACAAAGCGCACTAAATGGGGCGTATCTTCCGTTCCCCCCAAGTGTTAGCGATAAGCAGAGCCCGACCCCCGCCAAGCTGCGATAAGACTTGAAAAGTTTCCTTCCACACACTCGCTTCACTCTTGGTTTCTATCGTCGTCAAGGCAGAAATAAATGCGAGATAGTGCGAAAAATTTAGAACCCGCGCTGGAGATTACGATCAGCAGAACAACAATATTTTTGGTTTCTGGTAAACAAAAACCCAGAAGAGAGGAGAAGAACCGCGAGAGAATCGAAAACCCCAGAAGAGAGGAGGAGCACCGCGAGAGAATCGACTGCCGCCGAAAGCTTTCCCTCTCGCTGGGGCTTGGAGCTTTCTTCATCATTCTCTCGTCGAACGTCTTGCCGAGCAGCTGTTCTGCGGAGAACCGGCTGACTTTTTCCCAAACCAGAAAAAAACACACACAAAATTGTAAAAAATATGATTGCGCAAAGTGTAATCAGCAGACTGAGTCCCTGCGCCCGCCGTCTGGCCAGCTCCAAGGCTGGGGCAGCGGCCAAGTTCAACTGGCAGGATCCCCTTAACCTGGAGAGCCAGCTGACCGAGGAGGAGGTGGCCATTAGGGACGCGTTCCGCGGCTACTGCCAGGCAGAGCTGCTGCCGCGCGTCAAGATGGCCAACCGACTGGAGCAGTTCGACAAGAAGATCATGGAGGAGATCGGCAGCCTGGGCGTGCTTGGGTGCACCCTGAAGGGATACGGCTGCGCCGGAGTCTCCAGTGTGGCCTACGGCCTGCTCACCCGCGAAGTGGAACGCGTGGACTCTGCCTATCGGTCCGCCGTCAGTGTCCAGAGCTCGCTGGCCATGGGAGCCATTTACGACTACGGCTCCGAGGAGCAGAAGCAGCGCTATCTGCCGAGCATGGCGCAGGGCAAGCTAATTGGTGAGTCCAGAGTTTCATTTGCATTACGTAAAGGAGCTTGACTTCCATGTTTCTCCCCACTTTCTCCACAGGCGCCTTTGGACTGACCGAGCCCAACCATGGCAGCGATCCCGGCGGCATGGAGACCCGCGCCAAGTACGACAGCAAAAGCAAGACGTACATCTTGAGCGGTTCCAAGACATGGATTACCAGTGCACCCATCGCCGATGTCATGGTCGTCTGGGCCAAGTGTGAAGATGGTAAGCTGCGCGGCTTCCTGGTGGACCGCAAGATCTCCGGCCAGGGCTTGGACACGCCCAAGATTGAGGGCAAGTTCTCGCTGCGCGCCTCGCCCACGGGCATGATTCTGATGGACGAAGTCCGCGTGCCGGAGGAACAGCTGCTGCCCCATGCCCTTGGCTTCAGTGGACCCTTCAACTGTCTGAACAATGCTCGCTACGGCATTGCCTGGGGCGCTCTGGGCGCTGCCGAAGCCTGTGTGGAAATCGGACGTCAGTATACTTTGGACAGGAAGCAATTCGGTCGGCCCTTGGCCGCCAATCAGTTGATCCAGAAGAAGCTGGCGGATGCCAGCACGGAGATCGCTCTGGGACTCCAGGCATGCTTGCACTTGGGCCGTCTCAAGGACCAGAAACTGCACACACCCGAGATGATATCGATGCTGAAGAGGAACAACACGGGCAAGTCCCTGGACATTGCCCGCCAGATGAGGGATATGCTCGGAGGCAATGGCATCAGTGATGAGTACCATGTGATCAGGCATGTGATGAACCTGGAGTCGGTCAACACGTATGAGGGAACACACGATATTCACGCCCTGATCCTGGGCCGCGCCATCACTGGACTGGCGGCCTTTGCCAACTGATTCTTTGCATTTACCAACTGTTCAGTGTTTTTTTGTGAATAAATGTGTTAAATTAATCCAATTAGGTGGTGAAATCTTTGAATCGTCTCCCTGATAAGCTGATACGCGCAATCTCCTCCATATATACATCATCCGATAAGGTTTTCGGGTGTGGATTAACTCACCTCTGCCTCGTACTGCTCGGCGCGGCGCACGGCATGGCCCAGTTCAGTGTTGGTCTCGGCCAGCAGCTTCTTGAGCTTGGCGTGCGACATCTTCACCTCACTGATCTCCTTGTTGCGCTCGGAGAGCTCCTGCTGCAGAGCTCGCACCTCCACATCGTTAGCCTGCATGGGACGACACTTGCGGTCGGAACGCTCTTGGTAGTCCCGCAGCTCGGCGCGTAGTTTCTTGTTGTCCCGCTCCATGGCCAACTTCTCGGACTCGAGGCGCTCCCGCTTGCCCCACTCGGAGGCATTCTCCGCCTGCAGGTGCTCCAACTCGGTGCGCAGCTCTGTGAGCCGACGCTCCAGGTTTTCACGCGCAGCGATCTCCTCCTGCAACGAGTTGTTCACGATGCGCATCTCGGCGCGATGCTGCTCCTGCAGCGTGAGAAGTTCACGCACAGCCTCTTGCTTGGCGGAACGCATCTCCTCCTGACGGCCGCGCACATCCTGGATCTCCAGCGACAGCTTCTCGATGCTCTTGTGCAGCTCCAGCTTTTCACTTAGTGAGGAAACGGAATGTGAGCAAAGGACTATCATCAAAGTAGTGAGGTTACTCACTCCCTCTCTGCCTGAAGGGTTTTCTGCGCCTCATCGAGGCGCAACTGAAGCATGGATATCTTCTGCGTCAAGTAGTCCTCGTCAAAGTCATCCTTGGAGAGCTGCTGAATCAGGCGCTTCTCCTCGGCAGCAGCTGCCTCATCCAGCTCCGTCAGATGCTTGGGCATGGCGCCCTTCATGGCAAACTCCTCAATGTCCAGATCCTTGACATCGTTGGGCAGCTTGGTGACCAGCCCGTCCTCGCTGTTGACATTCTTCAGACCATCCGACGAGATGTCCGGCGAACAGTTGGCGTCGCGCCCATTGGCCTCGGCGTCTTCGCTGGTGTCCGCGCGGTGGAACTGGCCGGCGTGCTTCATCATCAGCGTGTGCACCTTCTCCATCTCCTTCTTCAGCTGCGTGATCTGCAGCTCCAGATCGTTCTTCTCCCTTTTAAGGGAGTGCGACTCCTTCATGGCCACGTCCAGCTTGACGCTCAGTTGCTTCGACTCTTCCCTGGCCTTGTTCCGTTCGTTACGAACCTGCGGAAGGCGAGAAGAAAAGTTGTATTGGTATTGACCCAACGGGAAGCCATGGCAACCGCGATTACCTTACTCCACTTCTCCCGCCAGTTGGCCGTGCAGTCGGACCTGAAAAGCGTAGGTTGAGTTAACAGATAGGCCGGAAATCGCACCTAAAACCGTACTTACCACCACTTCATGGTCTTCTCCATCTGCGCCGCCCTGGCTCGGGCTTCATGCAATTCCCGCTGCCGCTGGGACTGGCAGTGAAAACAGAGAAAATATAAGCATTTGCGGATTTTAGTATCAAGTTCTTTACAAACCTCTCGCGCCTCCCATTCCGTCTCGCCGTACCGGGCGGACATGGTGGTCCCCATGACGCCCACCACATCGTTGGAAATGGGCCGCCTGCTGCCCCCCACCGGTGCAGCGGCTGCACTCTGCGTTGTGGAAGCCGCCTGTGACATTTCGCTTGTGTAGGCTCTTAACTGCAGGCTATTTACACACTTTTTAGCCGTGAAATTGCATTTTAAGGAGTTTTACGTGCAGTTTTTTTGTTTTAAAAAATGAATACATAAAAAAATTGCAGTGCCATTCGCGTGTGAACGTCAACAGCTGTTTTTGTTTACGAGTTGGGCAGCACTGGTCGCTGAACCCTGAAACATGGGCAGCATTGGTTGCTGAACGCGACAACATGGGCAGCATTGGATGCTGGACGCGAAAACATGGGCAGCACTGGTTGCTGATCGATTTAGTGTGCCCAGATCAACATTTTGGGATTTTTTAGGGAAAGCCCAAATTTGCATCTAACGGCTTTGGTCACACTGGAACATATTCCGAAAATTGTTTTCCCTCAAAAATCGAGAAAAACTCAATTAAAACATGGCCAAGCATCATCCGGATTTGATTTTCTGCCGCAAACAACCCGGCGTGGGTGAGTTCTCACATATTACTACCATAATTCAGTCACTAAACGTGTACTTTGTAATGCGGCAGCCATTGGACGCCTGTGCGAAAAAGACGACGGAAAATGTGTGATTTGCGACTCGTATGTGCGGCCGTGCACCCTTGTCCGGATCTGCGACGAGTGCAACTACGGCTCCTACCAAGGAAGGTGCGTGATCTGCGGCGGTCCCGGGGTATCCGACGCCTACTACTGCAAGTCCTGCACCATACAGGAGAAGGATGTGAGTTGATAGAGGATTTTATATGAGAAATCGTGTGATAATCTTACTTTCTTCTACTTTTCAGCGCGACGGCTGCCCAAAGATTGTAAACCTGGGTAGCTCCAAGACTGATTTGTTCTACGAACGCAAGAAATACGGCTTCAAACAAAAGTAAGTAACAATTAGAACATTAAAAACACGAAATAACTAAAATTTTCCCCTTTTCTTTACAGCTACTGATGTCCTCGCCACTACCTCTCGTACATTGCTAATACATTTTTATTGTAATTTAACGTATATAAAACATAGGTTTGGATAAATGAATGTTTTGGAATTTCTTAAATTTAAATAGTTAGGAGCTTCTCCTCGCCGCCGATGTCGTACTGCAGGCACAGGCGGTCGAACTCGGCCGACTTCTTGTCCAAATCCGTGACAAAGTCGCTCTTCGGGTAGAACTGGCGAAGCTGCTCCAGGTTCCGGGTGACGGACTCTGCCGGCTTGCCGGTGAGATGGGCCAGCACCATGAGGTTGATGAGCGTGTCGTAGTCGTTGTGCTTCTTCAGCAGCGATTCGCGGAGGACGGCATCCGCCTCCTCGTACCGCTCGAGGCCCAGATGGACCACCGCCTGGCCGTTGAGCAGGGCCGGGGTGGGCTTGAACTTTTCGCAGAACTCCTGGTAGATGTGGAAGGCGTCCTGCATCTGCTCCGTGCCCTGGGCGAGGGCCACCCACGCCTGCGCGAGTTGCGTCAGCGTGGCATCGTCGCTGATCTCCTGCATCTTGGCCACCAGCTGCTTGGCCAAGTCCACGCGCTGCAGGCGCAGCAGGCACTGCACCGACAAGGCCATGGACTCCAGATTCGTGGAGCCATGCAGGATTTTCAGGGCGTTCTCGAACTGCCCGTCGTGGCAGTAGACAATCGCAGTGGCAATGTGCCAGATGTTCGTCTCATCCTCATCGCCGGCCACCTTGTCGGTGAGCTTCTCCAACAGCTCCTCCGTGCGCGACGGCTGCTCAAAGGCCTCGTGCACCAGGCGCAGGGCCTGCAGGGGCGTGGCATTGTTCTCCTTGATGTCCGAGGCCACTATGCGGCCGGAATCGATGGCCAGGTAGGAGAGGTACATGTAGGAGAGCAGCTCCGGGCCAGCAGTTCCCTGCTCCGGCAGCACAAAGTTGATCGAGCCCATGAAGTTGCCGACATAGTACTCGTTGCGGGCGTCGAACAGCGCCGAGTTGGTGTCCTCTTCGTTCTGCTGTCGGCTCATCTTTATAGTTTAAGGCGTATTGCAAAGAAAAACGAATAATTGTTAAATTTGGGTGAGCTGGCTTTCCGTCGAGTTGTCAAAGTGTGACCGTTGTTCATTAGTGAAAACCCCCTTTCAGTCTGTCCATGATGCAAAAAAATAAGGTGGTGTTATAAGACGATCTTAATGCAGGCTAATATATATTATAAGAACGTTAATATTGTTAATATATATATATTTGAATATATTTTAAGAACGTTAATATTGTTGATATATCCTTCTAGCTCTTGCTTCTTGGAACTCGGAGAGAGAGAAAGTTAAAAATGTTTAATTTCATCAACAAAGCTAATAACCACCTTGAATTACTGCACCATGTGTGCACCAGTTCTGGCCAGTGTTGTAAAACTTCGATCGCCCAAGACTGATTTCAGAACAACTACACAAGTAGTTTCAAATAAAAGCTCAATCGAACGTTAAAAAATTACCACTGCAAGGGCGCAATCCGGTTAGACTAGTTACCAGTAATAAAGCTTCCATATTGCATTACAACTGACTGCAAGTTAATTTGCGAAAAACATTTGCTGGCCTTAAATACCTTTGCATTTCTACTCTCAATTTTGAACTCAACAAGTGTTGTTTTTAGTTTCTTATCAGGAATGTACAATCCGCAGAGCAAAGATCTTGACCGGGAGTACTTTCCAAGTTATCATACAACCAGGTTTCAAAATGAGCCCGAACCAAATTTGGCCGTTGTCGAGAATTTTATAAAGATAACCCAACAGCGTAAGCAATTAAATCATTTTAAAAATCGGACCTAAAGTAACCCAATCTATTTTTTCAGATGAGAAGGACTTGACCCAGAAACAGGGCATTACCGTGGAGCACTTGCGCTACGGGGACGGCCGGCGAGTTGTGGATGTCTTCTCGGACAAGAGGACACCCACGCAGAGCCCATTGTTCGTGTTCGTCCATGGCGGCTACTGGCAGATGCTGGACAAGAGCCACTCCTGCTCCATTGTGGGTCCGCTGGTGCGGCAGGGCATCCGCGTTGCTGTCATGGACTACAACCTGTGCCCCGCCGTGACCCTGGAAAAGCTAACGTCCGAGTTCGTTCGATTCATTGATTGGATTTTCAGATACGCCGAGCTGACGCAAGTTATGGAAATAACATTTGCCGGCCACTCGGCCGGCGCTCATTTGCTGGCCAAGATCCTGAATTCCCCCGAAGCGGTCAGTCCCTCACGGAGCCAGATGTGCTGGGCGCTGATCTTCATGTGCGGCGTCTACGATCTGAGGGAGCTTTACAATCTGGAATCGGTGAACCCGAAAAACATTCTGGGCCTCGACGAGCGCAAGGCAGAGGGTCTGTCGCCCATTCTTTGGTCTTACACGGATGTGGCTAGCTGGAGATCGACGCGGATCCACGTTTTGGTGGCGGAGCACGACAGTGTCACGTTCATAGAGCAGAGCCGGCGCTTTAGCGAGGTTTTAAAGCAGGCCGGCTTCCAGACCACCTTCAAGATCTTTGGAAACTACGATCACTTTGACATAATCGAAGAGACGGCCCACGATGACTCGGATATAGCCCGGTATCTGCGCAATGTTCGGAATGAATAGCACACATTTGTTCAGTTATTTCATCATTATTTTACTTTGTAAAACAAGCTTAGCCTAGTAGTAGGTATGTATTCCATATGTACACTAGCATATTCTGGTGCGAGCTCTGCAATAAATTAGAAGCTTGGATAACACTGTTTACTGATAAATCGAATCTTGCGTAAGTAAAGTAATCTTTGAACAAAATAAAAATCAATTTAATAAAACCATTTGATTTTAAAATAAGTATATAACAGACCTGCGGTCTCTAAGGCATAATCATAATTGTATAAAAATGTTTAATCATTTTGCAAGTTTGCTCAAAGATTACTCTTCGACGTGCGATTCTTTCTCAGCTTAGTCTATCCTTCTCACAATACCAAGTTGTATTTCGTTTCCTTAGGGGTTTGACTATAAATTAAAAACACTTAATAACGCATAATTTTATACATTAATTAATAAATAAACTAAGCTACTGTGTGGCTAACCAGGCGTAGGAGGAGGAGGAGTTCGCCTCTTATAGCTCCTCATCCGAAATAACAATCTCTGCCTCAATGACAGGCTTCTTACTCGAATTGGAGCCAAGATTCTGCTCGTGGACAAAGTTGGCGTTCAGACTAGAGACAGAAATGATCTTCAGCTTGCCGTTAGGCGGATCTTCGTCCACCTTTTTTTCGGTGGCAGTCTCGGTTCTCGTTATATCTATCACATCCTCATCGGCGGGCGCTGCTGCTGGTGCTGGTTCCACCTCAACGTCAGAGTCAACATCGCTTATCTCGACGTTGGCTTTGAAGTTGTCCACAAAGGCGTCCACATCATCCTCCTCGTCCTCCGTTTCACTCTCATCCTCCGATTCCTCTCCTCCGTTGTCGTCATTGTCTTTGGAACCAACTGTTGTCGTCTCCCCAACTTCCTTCTGATGTGCCGACGATGATCCGTTCATTAAAGCAGCAACGGCGGCCGCCTTTGCCGCTGCCTGAGCACTGGTGCAGGGCTTGTCATCGTCCTCGGCCAAGGCAGCCAGCTTGGCCAGCTTGGCAGCCTCCTCGGCGGCTCTTTCCTGTTTCTGCTTCAGGCGTGCCTGACGCTCCTCCGTATTGAGATCCTGCTCACGAGCGAATCTAAAAGAAAGTCGAAATGTTAGTTATGAAACAATGATTGAATTTCCAGCACTATGTCCGCTTCTAAAATTGCAACAGTGTTCTATTGTTAAGATTTTAATTGAGCAAAACTCCAACATAGTGCTGGCACTTCCCAATTTGTGCTCACTTTTCCAAGACATCACTTATTTTGGTCTTCTTCTTGTTGTTCTCCTCCAGCTTGGCCAGCAGCTGCGGATCGCTGGCAGCCGGATCCTTGACATTCGCGGTAAAGTGCGTGACGGTCTCGTAAAGATCAGTCTTTCGTCGGGCCTGCAGCAGCTGCCCCACCTTGGCAAAGGCATCGTGAGCTGAAATTGTACAATTTTCGTATTATTTTTACTCTAATGTTTTAAGTTTAAGCTACTGACCTATCCTCTTCATCTCAAAGCTGGCTAGCCCGAGGTCCTTTTCCTTGTTGCAGTGCTCCAGCAGCTGGAGCACATCATGGTAGTCGGGGAACTCCTGCATCCGGTTCACAAAGGCCGACAGTGTGCGATTAAAGTCCGGATAGGCAGAATCCTTAAATACTATGGCTTGCTTCAGCTGACGGCGGGCGCTCTTGCTCTCGCCGGTTAGATCACAGATTTTCTCGTATATTTGGATGGCGCGCTTCTTGAAGCGCTCCACCTGCAGATAGCTGGAGTCCTCGTCGTTCCAGTCAACGTCCGCCTCCTCCAGCATTTCGATGCGCTTCTTAATGGTGGCCAGCGTATGATTGAGCTTTCGGATGCGCTCGCCCTGCCGCTTATCGAGGGTGGGGGAATCGGGTTCAGGTTCCACCTCCTCCACTTCCGCTTCCTGCTCTGACGTCTGTTCCCGCTGCTCATCCTGTACATTCCTTTGTTTGGGTGTCGACGATCTCGATGCAGAGGAATCCCTTGCTGATGGCTTCTCTCTAATTCTTGCCACCCGTCGCGCCTTCAGCTCATCGACCACGTTCTTGAGGTGCACGTACACCATGTTGGACTCATTCTTGATGCGCACTATGGCCATTTCGACCATCTTGCGGAATCCGCGGGACTTGACAAAGCTCTCGTGGACACTGTAGTAGTACTTGGTTAGCTTGCCCTGCGCCAAGCGCTCCATGTCCGACGACTTGTCCACCTCGCGGCAGAGCTTCAACAGAGCCGAGTATTCGGGCGTGAAGGGTGCTCTAGCCGGTGGCGAAGCTTCCTTGGGCTTCTCCTTTGGAGCAACCTTTTCTGTTGGGGTTTCTGGCAGAGCATCCAAGTCAACAATTTCTGGTTCAAGATCAATAGATACTGTTACAGGCGGAGTCACTACTGTACTCCTTTTTTTATCCGCAGGAACTTTCTTATTCTGCTCCGGCTTTTGCTCGGCATTTTTGGTCTTGCTTTCCGGGTCAACTTTCTCAGTGGGCGGCGTGGTTGGCGGTGACTCGACCAAGACAATTGTGGGCGTGGCTTCCGACTGTAATTGTTCCTGCTGCTCCTGTTGCTGCTCAAAGAGATGTCTTCGCCACTCCTCGTCGGATTTCTTGAGCACGGTTATGGGCTGAATGCGCTTGGGGCCGCCGGCAGGTCGCGACACCGCCGAAATGCTGGCTCCGGGCAACGAGTTCAACTTGAAGGCCGCCGCCTTGGCCAGCAGCTGATGCTGCACTGCAGCCGGAATCGCTGTCGGAGGTGGCGTTGTCGTCGGCGTCAGTTGGGGCGTAATGCTCGTCGTGGGCGGCAAGTTCAGCAGCAGCGGCTCATTAAGGGCGGCCGCACAGTGCGGTGGTGTGGCCAGCAGGCGTTGCGGGGGCAGTGCGCTCGCTGTGAATCCCTGCAGATGTGTAGCGGTGGTCAGCGGAGGCGTTACCGGCTTGTGTGTTGTGCTTCTAAAGGGCAAAGTGCGGGCGGCAGTCATTCCTGTTGGTAAAGCGGGTATATTTCCTGGCGGCTGTGGCCTCTGTTGGATGTTAGCTGCTTTGCTGCTGTTGCTCTGCGGCACCGGTGTGATCTTGGCCACCGTCGTGGGTCGCACAATCGGTGGATTGATCTTGTGAGGCAAATCAGTCGCAGTTGGAAGCAATGCAGGTGGCGGGGGAATCACCTTTTGCACCAAGTGAGCGGGCGGGGGCGTTGGCTGGTTAACTATCTGCTTGGGAGCCTTGGGCGTCACCTTGGGCGACGCCCTCGGCTGCTGCTGCACCATGGGTAGTTTCTGTATCGTCATGGATTTGTGTGTGATTTGGTTGACAGCGGGAAGCGGTGCTTTCGCCAGGGAAGGTGATTGCTGCAGGGCTGAATTTAGTTGCTCCATCACCGCTTTCTGCAGTTGTGCCATTTGTGTCTTCTGTTGATGGCTAGTAGCCGGCGTTGGTTTCTGCTGTGGCTTCTTTTGCTGCTGCGTTAAAGGAACCAACGGTTGAGGCTGCATTTGTCCAGCAATTGTACTTGGTGGAAGCTTCTGCTGCTGCTGTTGAGGTGCTTGGACAATCGTCGCTCTCTGCTGCTGCTGCTGTGGTGCTTGGACAATCGTCGCTCTCTGCTGCTGCTGTTGGAGTTGTCCCAGGTATGCTCTGTATTGCTGCTGCTGTTGCAGTTGATCCAAGGATAACCTGTATGGTTGCACCATTATGGGCTTTGCTGCAGGTTGGATAACTTTTGGAACTTGTTGCTGCAGCTGTTGCCCTTGCGCCATGGGGGTCTTTGATGCTGGCTGCTGCTTCTGCTGCTGGACTTGCACCTGGGACACTTTCGGTGCTGGCTGTGGCTGCTGGACTTGCACCTGGATGGCTTTCGGTTGCTGTAGAGCCATAACTGACTTTGGTTGCTGCTGCTGCTGCTGTTGTGCTCCGACCGCCGTTTTCTTTTGTTGTTGTGGCTGTGGCAGAGGCTTTTGTGGCTGTGGCAGAGGCTTTTGTTGCTGTTGAAGTTGCACTCCCAATGGTTTCTGTTGCTGTTGACCAAGAGAAGCCCTTTGCTGCACCTGCGTCACAAGTCCCTTTTGAGGCTGTTGTTGTTTTTGTTGCTGTTGTTGTTGTTGTTGTTGTTGCAGTTGGACGGCAAGCACCTTTTGTTGCTGCTGCAGCTGATGCAGCATTTGACCCATTGGCGCCTTAACTTTCCCCGCATTAAACATAATCGGCTTCTGCTGCTGCTGCTGCTGACCTATCCCAACCGGCGGCTGAATCTTCGCTGGCACTGCTTTTGGCACCACTGCCGCTGGCGCGGGTGCGGGTGCGTTGGTGGCTTTGCCAACGGCTGTTAGCCTGTATTGCGGATTGGGTGTAACCTTCACCTGGTGACTGGGCACGGTCGTAATCAGGGTATTCGGACTGGGCGCCTTGTTGCTCATCGACCATGCCACCTTCTGGGCAGCGCCCATCTTCATTTGCTTTGCCTTTACATTGTTGTTGTTAAAGCTGTGCGTGTTGTTGTTGTTGTTATTATTGTTCTCGGTTAAAGTAATGGTGATATTCCCATTAGTTATCGAGTTGTTCTTCTGGTGCTTGGTCACAGTAATCCCACTGGGGATGTGCATGGACTGCAGGGGATCCAATGGGACGCCGGGAATCGGCTGAGCAGTCACTGCACCGGCTCCCAGCGAGGCTTTCGGTATGTTGACAAGTTTGGCGGGCAAACTTTGTCGCACAGCACGAAGTGGATCCTCCAGACGTCGCCGCTTTGCTCCGGGTGGGGACTGCGGAAAGAATGAATAAATTAATATAAGAATGTAACTCTTAAGAAACAAAAAATTTACTTAGATTTTACTAATAGAAAAAGATTTAAAATTAATTGAATCATGGTATTATATCACAACTTATATTCAAAAATCACCCTTTCCTATTTGTATTCAAAGATATCTTTTCCTATTGCACTTCTACGGGCGACCTGTTGGCCCCTCTGTGCATTTTAAATTTCAATGAAAATATCAAAACAAATCCGTCGAAGGCCCGTCAGTGTGTACGCGCGTGAGTGTGTGTGTGTGAGGGGATGTTTTGGAGACTTGCGAGCGCGCGCTTGGAGAATTGTTTTGATTTCGGTCCGTTTTATCGCTGACAAATTGCGTCTCAACACCCACATACTCCGGGAGAGCAGCGCAGCGAGTAAATGTGAGCCCACGCAAGCTAGAAGGTCTGTACTAACGTAATTAGCGCTCACGATAAGCCCAATGCAAGTGCAAGACTTCCAAAGTCTCCATTCGAACCGTCCGGCAGCACTGCGCGACGAATGCACATGTGTGGGTGGGTGTGCATGTCGTGTCTCGCTCTCAACAAAAGCAGCGCGAAAAAAAATGAATTCCACACTACGTGAAGCACGCACACACACTCGGCCAGCAAGCCTATTAAAAATCCAACTGTACTTTTCTCGCACACACACAGCAGCCCGGCCCAGTGGGAAATTACCTCTTCCTCGGACTCCGAGCTCAGGTCAACGCATACCACCGATGCAGACATTATTCGTGCCAAAACGATTCGCACCCAATTTATTCACTTTTCTGACAGCGCTTCGAATCGCTCGGATTTCTTGACATTTGGACTCGCTCCCGTTGCTGCCTTCTAGTTTTTCACGCATATGGACACTGCGATTCGCTTTGATCTATTATATGATTCTCTCTCTCCGTTTACTCGCTTAAAAACAATTACAATTTTTCTCTTTTGTAGTGGTGAGTCGTTTCGATAGTTGACGGCTGAATATCGGCAAACTGTCTCCGAATTTGGAGAGATTTACGGGCACACCAAAACAAAGTTTATTAAAATGAAGTTGCAAATTTACAAATTCCTAACAACAATGCACTAAATGTTGGCAACGAAAATATCAAAGAAAGTGTTTAAATGATTTCTCACGCTTTAAGGGATATTTAAATTTAAAAAATTGTGCACTGGACAGCGTTGCCACATCGTCAACAATGTATACTGGATGCACTTAGTATGCCCAGATTGCATTGAATTAGCTTACTTTTGTATATTTTCAAATTTCGATGGTATTTTGATTTGCGGCAGCTGGTCACTTAATTGCCGCGGCAATAACGAAGTCTTTTCTTGAATTTAAGTTTTGCTCTTTTTTTAAGTGCTTTTTTGTTCTATTTTGGATCAGTTTTATATAATTAAAGTTTTATTGTGCGCAGTCATTGAAAGAGGTACCCGCAAAAGGTTTAATTTTTTATACTATGGTTATGACTTTGTTAAGTCTGACATCTCTATATTACAAAAAATGATGCAATTGGAAGAAGTTCGAGTGCAAGACATTCAAGAGATAGTGGGTTTATTTCATCATAAATAAAAATTTACTAATTTTGTATTCAATTTGTTAAGAAACTTTTAAAAAACATAGATTAAAAGAAACCAACAACGGTTAGGCATTTAGTTTAATTTCCTAATAGAACATCTTATAAAACTAAAACTCCAAAGAGATAAAACTTTTAAAAAGGTAAGAACAACACAGAATACAAACATGGTTTTCTTTTACCGAATTCGTATATCTAATACTCTAAAAAAAACGACATATACTCCACTTAAAGTTCAAGAGTTTTGTAATAATAACGAATAAAATAACATAAAATAAAGATTAAAAACACCAATTTATATATTTACTGTTTGCTTTATTCAATAAACTTTGCTTTGCACCTAAGTATACTTTGTTATCCATTAGATAGCATAATTACATTGAATTCATATAGAGGTTAATCCCATATACTTGACTTGACTTTACTTGTACCCAACAAATGCTCATCTCTCTCAAACTATAGTCCGTTCTTAACATTATATACAATATACGAGTAATATGCTTTTATTTAGTATTTCGTTACATTAATATTTGCTCATTTGTGAATTTTGTTTTGTTTTCAAACATTAAATATAGGTATATAATAGACTTGATTTTGTTTGGAAAACACTTACAATATACAGCTAAAGACTGGCTACACATCTATATTGCGATTTCCAAATGTATATATTATATATGCGATATTTTTGTGGCTTTGAATTTGACTAGATCAACTCGTGACTTTACTCCTCTTCGTCGTCGTAGAAATCCCTCCTCCGAATACGAATATTGCTCTATGGACTCACCCAGCACGACTTTCGTTGTCTTTTCCCCACTTTCCCGTTTCCCGTTACTCGTTCCCCACTTACCGAATCTAGTTCCCGCTACAAATAGACGTATCTGTATGCAGGCAACATACATACATACATATCCTCCTCACCGACTAACCCAAAATTCTAAATCCTGACTAATCAAACATAATAAACAAGCTTAACTCGACTCACACACACAAACACACACAAACCAGGGAACGGAGAGTCGTTGGTTGTCGCCCCAAACTGCTATTTTTCACTTAATTATTGCTAAGACCCCAGCATCCCCTCCCCTCCACTCGCCGCCACCCCCCCGATTCCGCCACCCATTGAGCACCGTTATTTTATTACTGTTTACCGTTCTCGAACGTCACTAGCGTCGTCCCTTTCCCGCGAGCCAGGAATAACGGAAGTGTGCCAATTCCAGTGTCAGCCATTGAGCGTTTCGGTGTGTTAATTGTTTTTCTCCACTCCGCCGCCGCCCTTCGCCCGTTCTGTTCTGTTTCAAGTGCATTAAAAAGATCATGGGTGGTAAATTAACTTATTGGCGCGTCACTTCGCCGGCGACCGTTGTCGTTGTTCCTCAGTCGCCAGGGCTGCTAGTTAACGGTAATTGATGCCTTGTTTTTGTTGCTATTGCTGACAATTGTGTACAGTACACACACACATGCATTGCACATACTAACAAAATCGAACCTCTCTCTATGGGAAATTTTCTCTTCCCACAAAAACTTAAAATTTGTGAGAGTTACAAAAGGAAAGGATGTAAGGAAAGCTATTTATGCCGGAGAGGATATTATTTTAAAACAATTTTAAATATTCTTGCTGACTTGTAAATTATATCAATGTACCTTAAAAAGAATCTGAATGCTAATTATAATTGTTCGATCTTCACCTGGTGTTTCCTTCGTCCGATTTGTACATTTAAATATAATTATGTTTATGTACATACATTTCGAAATAGGCATAATATAATAATTTACAAGATTTATAAACTAGTTCTAACAGGGATTAATTGTGTAATTTTACATTGACTAATTAACTTACGCATTTAATATATTTTTCCGAAAGTTTTCGGTAAGTTTTTTTATATCTAAATACGTATTTAAACCTAAGACGTTTTTAACTTACTGATATTTCAATATGAGTTTAATTTGTGCAATTTAGATTTAATAAATGTATTTTATAATTTTGCCCTAATTAAATAATTGTATGTATTATCGTTAATAACTATCTGGTTCTTAGGCAAAGGGTTGGGATCTTTAAGAGCGCAGGGAAAATTATAATTACAAAAAAAAGGGGTTAAGCAAAAGGAAGGTATTTTATGTTTGAAGAAGAGATTTTAAACTAAATTCCATTTCTTTTCAATGCAAATCATTCTTTATGAAAATTATTACTACCTTTAACCAGAATAGTTTACAATTACGAGCGATAGTTAGTCGAATTAAACTGCATCTTGAGTGTCCTTTAAGCCATAAATCCTATTCACAAGTGAATCCCAACTTACCACAGACCTCCACTATGATCACTGAACCCCTTAGAGAAACTCCCGGAAAGGCTCGTCAAAGTTATCGTTGATATCTGCGAAACTTGCCCCGTTATTGCCCACGCCCACACCGATCCCCACGCCCACGCCCACCGCCGTGTTCCCATTGAGTATGAGAGTTGGTTGTTGCTGCTGCTGCTGGGGCTGCATCATGCCGGCTCCCATGTGGCCATGACCCAGTATCGTCTGCTGGTGCTGATGCGGCGGAAGGTGGGTGCTCTGCTGCTGATGCTGCTGCTGCTGCTGCTGTTGCTCCAGCGGCGTCTGCATGTGCATGGCCTGCGGCTGGAGGCTCTGCATCGTGGAAGTGGCGGTCACGGCGGCAGCGTTCAGCAAGCTGCCATCGGTGGCGGCCAGGAGAGCGCAATCGAAGGCTCCGCCATTGGCCAGGGCATCCTCGAAGCAAAGTGTTGTGGCACTGGTGTTCCCAGTTGTGCCATTTGCAGCTACACCAACACCACCTCCCTCTGTCGTTAGGTTGGAGAGCAGAACACCGCCAACGGCTCCGGAGTTGAGCTCCATAGCCGCTGCCTCCTCGTTGCGCTTGGACAGAATGATGTGCGTCAGATTGATGATGTAGTTCTTGGCCAGCGTCAAGGTTTCAATTTTGGACAGACGCCGCTCCATCTCCACATGCGGAATGACCTCGCGCAGCGACTGGAACGCATCGTTGAGGCTGTGCATCCGCATCCGCTCGCGCTCATTGGACTCCAGGCGCCGCAGGTTTCGCTCCTTGGCGTTCAGCGCTCCCTTGCGCCGCCTATTGGCATTGGCGTTGGCATTGGAGGAGCTGGAGTTGGCGCTATTTGGCGTTAGGCTGGATCCACAGCCCCCGGAGCCGGCTGACTGCTGACTGCTCCGTCCTCGGCCCAGGGATCCCTGTCCGCCCTGGGAGCCGCCAGGCGGATGGCCGTTGGTGTTGTTGGTGCTACTGCCGCCTCCGTTGCTGCTGCCACCACCACCACTGGTGTCGTCGCTCTGCGAGCTGGAGTCCGTCATCTCCAGGTCGTAGGTGTTATTGCTTACCTGCAGGAAGTCAAAGGGAGAATCGGAATCTCTGAAATGAGAGAAATCAGGGAGAGAGTCAGGGTTATCCCTTACCTGTGAGGTGCGTCTGGTGGCTCGTCTCACCGGCCGGGTACTGCCCTCCGCCGATTCTGGCGACAGACCATTGTGCCCGTCCGTGTTGTAATTGTTGTTGTTGTGGTGCAACTGCTGCTGCAACTGCATGAAGTCATGGCTGGTCATCAGTTCCGTCAGCTGAGTGGCATCCATGGTTAGGGAAATATCCAAATCCGAACCCAGAGTGAGCGAATATTCCGCTGGAAGAAGGACAGTCTAAGTTAGTACTCGAAAGGTTAATCTTCTAAAGTTTAATTTGTTTTTAAGTTTGTTTTATTCATTATAAGTTACTCAATCATTTATTGAATTATTTTTTAACCAAGAGATCTTAAGATATCTTAGAAAACCCCAAGCGATTCTCTTGTAATCTTTTAAAATGATAATGATTGGATTTCGGTAAACTAATTAAATATCGTTTAGACTGTAAACTTTAGAGTATAAGGATATATGTATAATAAGTATGATCTTGATCTCTATAATTTTTATTCTGAGTATTATTTCCTGGTTTTTCGATAAATTTGACAAGATTTGCACGATTTTTTACTGACTAATGTTGGTACTCCTTGATTTGAGCTATGAGTTTATTTTTAGTAAAAAGTCTAATGGGTCAAGCAAGCGAATAAGAATTTTTGTTAGACTTTTTAGATTCTCTTAAGTGTTCTTAAAAACTTGTTAGAAAATCTACATTATTAGGTTAGACTACAAATCTGATAGATAGTACAAGTTTACCATTTTTTTTGTCAATATCCGAACACGGATTCTTGCTACTTACGTAGCTCTTTTCAATATAAATTCCACATTTTGCGGAAAAGATATTTTACTCAACATTTTATAGTTTTTCAAATCGGTTGTCTTAAAGATGAAAGCTAAATATCTTGTGTGATCTTTCAAATAAAATTAACAAACATATATCAACAGGTTACGTTAATGTAGTTTCCTGTGTAATATCCTTTCCAACTTTCAGCATGAAAACTGTGTACGCTATGGGTGTTAAACTTCCCACTCATTTATCATTGTTATTCTTTGATAATCCTTATCTGAAATCGATATTTGCTATCTACATTGAACATTACACGTGACTATTTGACACATAAATTAGGCTTGATGACACATATATATAATATTATTCCCTCAAAAATTATCTCGAAAGGAAAAAAGGGAAATTCGTTTATTAATGTTATTTGATTCGATTTTATTACAAGAGGTTTACGAGTTAGATATATATATATATTTATATTTTTTACTATAAGTACAGTTACTGTTACAGTTTCTCTTCTAACCAATAATAAGCATTAATTCTTAGATTTTATTTAAGCAATCAAGACAGAAGTTCTATGATTTATGATTTGAACAAGTTGCCTTGATTTGAGTGCCTTAAATAATGCCACTAATTAACTTCAACGACCTCCCCAAGAAGCTGAAAACAGCGCTAATCAGTGGCTGAAAAGATTATTAAATTGTGAAGGGATAATTTGGTGCACTTCTTGGAAGTCACATCTGGTCCAAGGGTCAGTCGGCGTGAACAGATTGCATTGTACTTGCATTGAAATGGAAGAAGAATGGAGCTGCGAGCAAAACGGTTACCGATGAAACGCGATTGCGGCGTTGTCGTTGTTATGGTTATGGAATGCCCTTTGGCTGCCAGCATTTGACCCGGAACCGGGCAGCAGCAGCATTTAAAGCGTGGGACCAAGGGCCAAAGGACACGCGGACACGCGGACACAGGAGAACATCGACTTTGCTGTAATAGAAAACGCGCACTTTGCGGTGCATTTCTTGCCCTCGCGCTCGCCGTTGAGTGAAACAAAAGTGTCGCTATTATTTAACGACAACAGCTCCTTGGGCTCTAGACTCTTTGGGGTCTTTAAAAGGAATGTTAAGAGAAATGACTACAACACCAAGCTTAGCACACAGCGGTGGGTCTTCCCAGCCTCGGAGAGGGGAATATGCGATTTCTGGCTATACTTGGTTTATGAAGAAACGTGTTGATTTACTTAATAATTTTAGCTTGTGGGTAAAAATGTAACTAAATAAATTGAGTTTAGTTGAATGTGAAATAAAAGTCATTTTTTAAGCAGGTTCAAGACTTGGAAAATAATTAGAAATGTGAACCTATTAAACTGTGAATAAATTGAAAAATATTCCATTTTTTTTATGGTGATGGCAATTTTAAATATCACCTAATAATCCAAATTAATTTAACTCAAACTCGTTAGACTCTTCACATTAGCAAGTGTATATAAGGCTGTAACATTGCACTGTGGTCAAATTTGACTTTTATGTAATGGACGACGGAGCAGGGGTATTAAAAGAATTCTGGGAAAGGAAAGGCGGGCGGTCCAATAAGTCGCCGATTTGTCGCCATTCCATGGCCTTAAATGCAGATCCTAGCAACACTCTGGAGGCTCGAGGCTCTTGGGTCCTTGCCGTCGGTGGTGATTACACTGCAACTGCAGCTTCCTTTGTCTCGAGGATCTTAGCAATGCAGCCGGCAGCCAGCACCTGCTCTTGTGTAATATTTATTACGCTTTCTAGTAAATAAAGCATACTTTTGCGCGCCTTTGTTTGTCCTTTTTGTGTGCGTGGGTCGACACAAGGTTGCCACAATGCGGCACTGCATTTGACAAGTATTGGGAATTCTGTTGAGCTTTCCAGTGGGTTGCAGGCTATGTCCAAGTATGAATTACTTCGATGAGGCATCGAGTATTCGATTTAATAAAGTTATGAGGGTTTCGAAAGTTGAATAAGAAGCATGGCAATACTTATTCAATGGGTTCGTTTTTTATATACTTGAATTCACTAGCTTCTTATTCCACAAGCTTATAAAACAAAAAGAATATGAAACCACTTAAACTTCTTACTTTCCTTCTTTAAAGTTTAAACTTTAAACTTCTTACTTTCATGCTATAAAGTTTAAACTTAAATTTTCTTCAGTTTAAGAAATACGTACAATTTCAAAACAAAAAGTTTTGGAACAATTCTATGAAGGCTTTTTAAGCAAGGTTATGTTTTATTTAATATTTTAATTAATATTGTTTTTACACTTGCAAAACATTAAAAAATGATCAAATATTTGTATGTAGCATGTGACATTTCTCTAATATTTCCTTAGTCATAATAAAGGTTTTTTTTTAAGAATAATCTATAACTTCAACTTACTTTTTATTTTAGTGAATTAAATTAGTTGTTCTGTTTGACGTTTTATCTCACAGCGTTCATGTCACAATATCACGAAAACACTTTTTTCAACACTTCTCACTATTTTTTTTGGGGAATTCAATATTTGTTTTATTTTATTGTGGCAAAATCAACATTATACATTTTCCGCTTGTCTTAAAATGGACTCAACATTTTCCCTCTTTCGTATATTTCTTGTTTTTCAGCACAATTTGAATATTTTTCCAAAGTTTTGGAGCGACGACCGAATCGCGCTGAAGCAAATATCGAAACTGAGCGCCCAACCGAGTACCGGAAACGCGGAAGCGCTGAGGATGACGGCCACTTGTGGAATGGCTGCAGCCACGAAGCAACGGCGTCGGCAGACCCGAGTCCAGGCCAAAGGCGAATCACAGGCCTCGCCGAGGAGCGCCGAGGCGAGCAACAAGTCCACCGCCCTGGGATGGGCTGGGGCTTCTACCCGCACGAAGGCCCGAATCGAAGCCAAAACTGGCGAATGGAGAGCAACTGAACGGGCTCAAAGTCTGACTCAAATTCTGAGTGAGTTTCGTAATTTTTGTTTTTTTGTGGAGTGTGGAAGCCATAGCAAAGTCAATCGACTAATTGTTACCTAGTTAATATACTAGAAAATTCTGGATAAACACTCTCCTCTTCCACTTAGTTATCGATTATAAAGTTACTTTAAATAATAAGAAATATTCCATATTATTTTCTTCTGTTACAATTTCTTTTTATACTATTTATTTACGTACTTTGGCATTCATAATTTCGAAGAATAATATCGTGTTCTTTTATTATCAAATAATACAAAATAATTGTATGTTTACAACTACCAAAAATGGTAAAATTCTGCTTTAAAAATTAATATAATAATTTACAAAACCAATACTCCCCAAGAACTGTGACTCAACAGGAAAGGCACTCTCCTTTTTCACTTACTTATCGGTTATAAAGTTATTTTAAATAATAACAATTAATTTATATTATTTTTTATCTGTTACCATTTCTTTTCTGTTAATTTATTTACGTATTTTGCTCTTCATAATTTATAAGGATAACAATAATTCATTTATAACCAAATATTACAAAATAATTGTATTTTTAAAACTACCAAAAATGGTACAACTCTGCTTTAAAAATTAATATAATATAATACAATTAATATAATAACTTCGCAAAACCAATACGCCCAAAAGAACTGTGAATCACCAGGAAAGGCCACTGCGTCGTAGTCCTTATCACATTACACGTTATCCCGGCCCAACACACACACTCACACAAAGCACAGGGGCAGAGCCACCCCATAAGCCTCATTCACCCAACGGGGTGGCTTGTGTTTTGGAGTTTCTAGACATGCACACCACGTGCTCGGTCCCAACTCCGAACGGGGGGCACTGGGAGGGTGTAAGGGTCGAGGCATGGGGGCTGAGGTTGCCTGATTAGTCCCGCTGACGCATGTGGCTCTCAGCGGCCTGCATTCGAGCGCGGATGACTTCCCACTTGGCCGTCGCCAGCTCCTTTGTTACCAACTCCGATGTATACTGTTATTATTATTATCGTCTGTTTGTCCACGCTCTTGTTGCTGTTGGTTATCACAGTGCTTACGTCCTTATCGGGTGGGTTTTATCTCATGATAAACTATTGTCGACAGATAATAAAATGTTGCCAGAAAGTTATTTAGCTTTTCCGAATGTTGCGAGTTTTTCCCCCTGCCACCAACGCATGTGTGTCTTTGTGGTTTTTATATGAGTAAAAAAGTACTCAAAGGGTTTTTTTTTAATATTGACAGGAAAAGTGGAGGACTAAAGGATGGAAAGTTGTGAATTAACTTTTAAGGAGAAGCGAAAGCTATGACATTTTCAGCAATGAAACAATCAGAACAATCTTGTTGGAAAGAGTTTAGAAATGTATTTATTGATTAATATATAACAAATTACTATTATGAATTTATAAGCTAACTTTCTTAAAGAAAAAAGTACAAAATAACTTACTTTAATTACTAGAAAACTTTCAAGACAATTAAAGTAAGTACTTATAGTTAAATTTCCTCCTTCGCTGATTCCAAAAATAAATATACATATTTTAAGGACAATATTTACTCAAAGTTAACTTCAGCGGCAAGTGCAGTGCCTTGCAGCCAACCATCCTTCGGCCCCTTTGTTCACAAATTCCTCTTCAGCCAAGTGTTGCCAAATGCAAATTGACAGTTAATATTTTTAAACTGGCAACTCTATTCCAGGGGATGGCTAAGCAAAAAAAAAAATTAAGAGTGGGCCGGGGAAGCTGTTGTCGACAAGGACATTATGTAAATCACACGGCGGCAGGGTAAGCATTGGCGTTGGCGTACTATCTGCCACCCCTTATCCCCCGGCCCGTTGGGGAAATAATAAACAGGAAGGAAAAAACAGAAGGAGCTGCAAAGCCAGCAAGTGTAGCCGAGAGCGGCTTACAATGCTCGGAGCAGGACCTTTTGATTATTTCCATTCAGCAAAGTTTTTGCCGTTTGCGGCCAGCTCCGAGGTCGTTCTGCAGCTGCCCATCAACAGTTGGTTGTGCCTGTGTCTGGACTCGTCCTGGCTGAAGGACCTTACCCTTAACTTATTAAACCTATCATTGTACTCGACATTTCGTCTCGGACCAAACCGAGCAAACAAATGCTCTAAAATTGTGAATGTGATGATCGTGGGAGGAGAAATACGTGGGTTGGGAAATGTTGGTTTACAAAACAATATATAAATATATTCTTTTATTTTAAAATATATAAACTTGTCAATAAAAAAAAGGTAAAGATAGAGTAAAGTACAGCCTTAAATATCTAAGAGTTATTTCTTGAGGATCATTAAAGTAATGCATATTGAAATCTACTAACATTTTATTATTATGTTTTAGGAAATAACCACTTCTTAAATCCAAGTTAAATGACTTATTTATTTGTTTATTTATTTTATCTGAGACTCGAATTATTCATACATATTTAACACACACTTATTTTTTAAATATTTATACAAGTAAAGATTTATTATCCAACATTTTTGTATAACAACAATTTTGAAGCTTCAAAGTTCAACAAATTAAAACCCTTCAAGAAAGACAATATTGAAATTAGATTCTTAAAAAAAAAACGTGTGTACCTACAAATTAAATAGGATAATTTCGTTGCTAATCTTATTCTTTTCTCGCGCCCCGTCAACCCATCAATCATGGCAACCGCAAAACTGGATTCAAATCCCACCCCGGGGGCGCAGCAGCAACCAACCAACGCCTTTAATGCAATCAAGAGAGAAGTCTCCACCACACGACCGGCATTTTAAGCAGCCTGCGATCGACTTTAACATGTTTAAGACACAAATTTAATCATGGCACAGGACTCCTCGTCCTTCTTCTCATCCACTTTTTTCAATCGTAGCCATCAGGCCTCTAAGACGGCGCTTAGCCAGGCAAGGGGAATCACACCCGCGGTTATTTAAAAATGCTAAAACAAGAGAAAAATATTGTTAGGCAATAATAAATAGAAGGGGGGCGCCGAAGGGCTGCGAACGAGCGAGAAAAGCTAAGTAGACGACCCTGCCCTCGGGGGCCAAGCCATCCTACGCGACCTGTCAAATGTCAATAGCAAAAAAATAGTCCTTCTTGTCGTCGTCAACAGCTGCTCAGCATCCTGGTGGTGCCCTTCCTCACCGATCACAGCGACCCTTAGTATTTCGGACGGGAGCAGGAGGTGGTGCTTGGTTGGTTGGTCAGTCAGTTGGCATATTTACATTTATTATGGCAAACTCTTACAGTACACATACTTCTCACATAATCGGCTTGTAATATTTACTCCCCCGTAGTTGGGGCCGGGAGACGAGATGTGGTTTCCAATAAATATTGGGGTCAAATCGATCAAGAGTAGGAGAAGTGGGTATTTTTTGCACGATTTTTAAGTGATTTTCAATTGAGTTTGAATGAAATTTTTCATGAAATGAAAATGAATTAAAATTACCATTTAAAACTAAGTTACAATACAAATCCTTAGCCTTAATATATTTTTATAAAATTATTTCTTAGTTCGCTCTCTCTCCCACATAATATTTGCACGCTTAAAAATAACTTCGCTTTAAGGACATCCTTTTAGTCTGATATTCATGGGAAATCTTTACAGAAAACTGGTATTTACTCAACGACTGGCTGCTTGTTAAGTCTTTTTACTTACTTGAAAAAGGGAAAACAAAATAAGTACAAATAATTATTATTTACACAGTGGGCACACATGGGAAACGAGAGAGAGAATTTATAGCCCACATTTTGATTTAACGATCCGGAAGGGGAATATACATACATGTACACACATGCAACATGTATGAAAGGCGGCTTTTAGCATGCTCTCCTTCGTTCCTCGTCCTTTGCCACATATTTATTAACCCTCCTCCGCCCCCTCCTTTGGCTTGGTTTCGCCTCGATGGCTCAAGAGCTGCTAATTGGTGTGATTAAAAAGTTGGAGGCGAGCCTTTTAAAAATATAGCCAAGGCAAATATTGCGCATACGTCATGTGGACGCCTGCCACGCCCTTAACTGCTTTACAATGTTAATGTAATCAAAGTTGAACTTCCGCCTGATTTGTGATCATTTTCATAATCAAACTTTAGTAGCGAGAAAGTATAAACTCATTGCAGGTGCGCCTTGATAATAAACCCAAAAAACAAAAATAACAACAACAACGACAACAAACTAACATCTAAAAAAGGTTGATTTTGAAAAATTAGCATTTAAATTACGGGAGAAAGTTCAATGAAGCGCTATTAATTGGAATGTCCTAGCCGGAATGGCAAGTGGGGGGAAAGTTGGCCGGAGGAATGGATAGAACAGGATACGATAGTATAGAATAGAACCAACCGCGCAATGACGTCTTTTGCCTGCCTTTGATGGCTCGCAGTTTGCACCTAGAAAATGACACGACGAATAATTGTTATTGATGGCGGATTACGAGACTCTGAAAAGTTATACCGAAGGAGGCGGGAGGCCGGTGAGGACGTTACAGAGCCATCGAATGTCATAGGCATTCATGGCAAGCCTTCGGTTCTGTTAATGAGGCAGTCAAGGTTTACATAAGTTGTACTTAACTTTTTCCGTAAATATGTCTTCATTATGCTATTGATAAGTCTGAAAATGACCACGTAAAAGCAATTTACAAATGGTGTAAATTTTTGAAGATTTTCCAAATGTTGTCTCACTTTCCTTCCATTAAAAATGTGTCGAGATAAAATATCATTTTTTTGGGAAATTCGGTGTCAATTTGAGTTCTTATAAGTTCAAGCTTTTTATAGCTTACTTTTAGACATTAATTTAATTTAATAAAACTCACTTATTCACTATAGTATTATTTTACCAAGATATGCAAATTATGTATTATAAGTCTGAATTAATTTGTTTGGCCGAGATAAGGCTTCCATTAGTTTGGGCAACACTTTCACATTCCGGCAGGGCGTCAAGGGCATCGGCATCACACTTCATAATCACATTATGTGCCCACCTTCTCCTCCTCCTCACTCATGTGTGTATGTTTGTGTGTATATCAAAGACCAAATGGGAGGAAAAACAGCCATGCATATTTTAATTTTCGCACACCACAACAAATACAGTGTGTTAAGTCGGGCGGTATGGGGGGCGGATGAGGGGCTCAGTTCGCCTTGGCGTCCGACTGGCGCCGCTTTGACCAGGCCGCAAATGAGCAACGCCCCCTTGGTCCACCCCGTAGTTCACATTTGCCGCCCTTGAGGCAGACGCCGCCACCCTTTAATCACCCAACGGGGCACATATACACTAGCAAATACACAGGAAGAAATATATTATGTTATGTGATGATCAGGGATCAGTATTTGAGATACCTTAACGAGTCCAATCTGATTATTAATACCAAAATAATTTATTTATTATTAATTATATATTAAATAAATAAATTAAATATCAAAGCGTTTAAATTCGGTTTAAGCTGTTTAATGATTTGGTTCCTGTATAAATATCACATTGAAATATATTTTTTTTATGGCAGAGCGTTAAAATTTTTACTTCTTTAGATCCCTCATGATACTACTTGATTGTTTTTAAAGAAAATTGCGAAGCTGTTTCAGAGTAGAGCTGAAAATAAGCTCTCCCCTTTGCTTGTACATTGCAGGGAAAGTGTTTCTCCGAAAAGCAAACGGTATTAAGACACCCAAAATGGTATTTAGTATTTCGATAATTTTAGTAAAACTTACGAGCTCTGATTGATATAGACTATCTAGATTGATATAGACTATCATAAATATACCTATATAATCCCTATTTAATAATGGAACAATTAGTCACATTTTCTATAAAATAGATAAAACGGGGAGCTAAAAAATTGCTAGTGTAGTCGAGTAAAAGGGAGAACAATCTATTTACATTTACACCAAATGTACAAATTTATTTATCGGTGAAGCGGCGGAGGAGCAGCTGGAGGGGGGGGTTGGTGGTGACAGGAACTTGGAGGCAAACGTCAAACGACGTCACGCAGAAAGTGTTTGCGTTGGCGAATAGCGCGCAAAAGTAGGCAACGTTATCTCTGCTCGCTGCTCGCGGTGAGAGTGTGTGCAAGTTTGGAAAGAAGAGCGTGTGGGAGCGAGTGTATGTATGTATGTATGAGTGTGTGCTAGTGGGCGGGAGGAATGTGGGGAAATGGATCATGTTTACACACATGACCGACCGAGCGGGAGGGTGGGGGAGGAGGCGGCATACTGATGAGTTCTGTTTGTTGTTTTTCTTGAACAAACTTTAATTGTTTTTGATTTTCCTAAGGATTCAAGTGACGCGATTTTTATTCGCCTTTTGTTTGCTCATCAGGAGGATGTTGCTGGGATGACAGTATGTTCTTTTTTGAAGCCTTTTCAAATGCTCAATTGGCAAACAACCCCGGAGGGGGATATAACGGGAACGCTTCGCTCTCGGCTAATTATATGTACATTTGTTGAGCTTCTCCGAAAGAGAAAGCTATGTTCTAAGGGGGAGAGAGACTTGAAGAGTTGTCGCGAACTCTTTCAATTGCCTGCCAGGATTCTGTCTAACTGCATAGAAAACACTAAGAGAAAAGGGGGTAACATTTATCGAGTTGTAAAATTGGTATTATAATATTAGTTATTTAATTAATTGAGGAAGTCAAGAGGGAAGATAAATAAACGTCTTAAATTGCCCTTAAAATATAAAACATAAAGAATGAAATTAAATTAATCTAAATTAAACAAAATTATATAAAATCCCAAATGAAAAACAAAGAGAGAAAAGAGCTAGAATTAGCACTGAGATCGAACAGAGAAATTTTCTGGCTCATGAGCGTGGGCTTTAGGAATCTCTGCTCTAACTAAATATATAGATTTTTTTCTCAAACAAAATACCCACCCCTAAATATTCCGAGTGTTTCGACTGTCAGATAATGCCGTAACTCTGCTTTTCAGCATTTACCACTTGAAGAGGTCCAACAGCCAATTGCCCAAATGTCACGTACTCTGGAACTTTGCGGGGCTACGTGTAAATGTCAAAGATATGCCGATGGGGGAGGGGGTCTTGGAATACCGCTAATTGTTGCACATGTTGCATACTTCAGGACGCAGGCCCTCCCAGGCCACCAAACTGCAAACTGTGTGCAGTCGGCTTAAAGCCCACGACCAGGTTCACGCTGTTGCAGTTGGTGCATGCCCCTTTCAGTGGCAATGCCACTGCCGCTATATACATTGTTTTGTGGCTCATCTGCGTGGCAAATTGAAAATTGCACTTTATTTCATTATAGAACACATCAGTGGGGAGGAGAGTTTTTCTCTTGTCCCATTCAAATAGCCGTGAAATTGCATTTGATTTTGTCTGTGACAATTTGTAGAGTGACGGGAATTGCGGTTGAGTAAAGTGATAGAGAATCATTGCAGTTTTGCTGTTAGATTTGAACTTAAAGTTGCTTTTAAGACAAAGATTAACATTAACGAAATTTCTCCTGTTCCCCACGATTTCTCTGCTTCCTCATCTGGTCTAAGAGCATTCGTAAATTTCTAAAAATAGCTAATAAACATCAAAAACAATGTGCAGTTCCACTTAAGTTAACTTAACCCCTTAAATTGCACCCCTCTTTGACTTCATCCCCCCTTTCGTGTGCTTCATTTACACGGCATAAACAACACAATTGAATTGATATTGGCCCGCATTTCAATCGGCTTTCAACCCGCTTGACTTGCCATTGTTTACATATTATTTAACTTTATTTTTATGGCTGCACAGGCTAAAAGGTGAAAATGAAAATGGAAAATGTGTGAAAATTGGGTACACCCTTGCTTGTGTGTGTGTGTGTGTGTGTGTGTGCTGGTTGGCGATAAGAAGGTACAATAACTTTTCGCACTCAATGCGATTAGATAAAACCGCTAAAAAAAAAAAAGTGGGAAGCCAAAAATCAAACAATTGCATTGGTTCCTGAAATTATTTTGCTTTTTAAGTTGTTCCAAAAGGAAATGAAATATACTTGAAAATTAATGGAAACCCCAAAATAAGTATACATTTTATTTTTATTTCAAAAAGTTTCTAAAATAAAATATGGCTTCCTAAAAGCAATCCAAATAATTTGGAGAGTTATAAAGTGTTCTTGGATATACACGTCTTTTGGAAGACAGACATTAATCTTCATCATTATCTATATAATCATAATTGTAGAGTCCCACAAAAAAAAAAACCTTTAATAAATATTCCTACAAAGATAATATATGTTTTAAAACATTCGTCACTTAAAGATATTAGCTAAAACATTTCATCTTAGATTTTTTATGCTCTTAGTAAAGTCTCACTTTTAAGATCAAAGTATACGATCCTCTTCTAATTATTTATGTTCATATAATCTATTTTACTTAACAAGCATTTACTTGCTTTTTACTTATACGTCCATTTGGAAATTTCTCCCCTGGCTGCACTTCGTAATTATAAACATCTATGGGATGCCCCATTGTTCCTTGCTGAGATAAACCAATTTGTGTATTTTTGTGTTGCGTGATAATTACATAAGTACAAACACATCCTCGCTGCAGTAGTTCTTTTTGCCAGTTTCACTCAAATTGAATTTGTTCTAATGGACGCCTAATGTGGTTAGTCAGTCGACTTTGGTGCGGATGGTAGTGGCCATTACATAAACCACAGTGGGTGCTCCGGGTGAGATTATCTCATGGAATCGAAGGCACAAATAATGAAATTTACTCCTCACACATCCATCTCATTAACATTCGCCAGGGGTTAACCTTCTCCATCCAATCCCTTCTGCGCCTCATTATAATTTTGTTAAATGTTATGTAAAACGAGTGTCGTGTCCTCCCCGTGCCCCGCCGTGGCACTTTCTCCGTGGCGCCTCATTGGCGACTCGCCGGTCCTTAGAGGGTTGCCCACTGGCTTCCATTTACAGTGACGTTTTGACTTTTAATTGTGTTTTAAAGTGTTGAGCGCGACCCCCTTTTGGGCCGGGGTGGTGGTGGGGTGGAATCCCGCCTCCTGCACTTGGGTCACTTTCAGGCCATTTGGCTTTTGATTTAGCTCGGCTCTTTGGTCATTTGATGCCTAATTAAATTTAACGATGACGTTGATTTCCATCTCCGTTAGATCCTCGACTCCACAACCACCACTCTGGGGGATTGGTGGCATGCGAGCGGTTTTATTTTACACTCCACAAACAGATTTGCTGATGCTAAATGATTCTGTAAGGCATATACGAGTGTGAATTGATATGAAACGGAAGCCGCAAAGAAATAATTGGATGGGGGGAATGCCATTAGTAATATTCCGGAAGAGAAGTGCAGACATCTCAGAATCAGAACTGGGAATAAAATATTCCAATTATTATATCCTGTTTCCTTTAGACTATAATTTAAGTTAACTTTTGCTATACTTCAGTTAATACTTTCCTTTCCGAATCAAGATGAACCGCAAGTTGGCCCAATACAAATAATCAAATGAAAATAAATCCCCCTTTAAAATGTAGCCCAAATATGTCCCTTAAAATCGATCCCAAACCGGTCTAGGCTTCAAGGAGCGCTCCATTCATCAGAAAATCAGATTTCCCGAACCGCCGCCAGACGCGAGCGAAACTCCGATGATGATGCTTCCTCAATGCTGTCCGTGCTGGCATTTAAGGGGAGCGAACAAAAAGGATTCTGTCGGCGGACGGGAGCTAATAACAGGATTAACACAAAGGAGGAAAATTGAATTTTATGCCAATATACTTAACCAAGCGCTTAAAGAGTCACTCGGAAGAATCGAAGAGTGTCGCCGGCGATGGCGGCGGCGAGAGCAAACACAAAGTCCCAAACGTAATTTTCACGAATTCATTGAACTGCGTGAGTGTGAAAAATAACAATTTAGATAAATATTGCGCCGGCGACCTCCATGGGCGTCGCTGCCGCCTTGTCATACGCGACGGGAGTCGGCATTGGCGACATCGCTGCGAGCTGGAAGCTGGGAGCTCTCCGAGCTCAGGACGAAGCGACATCGGTGGCGAGCTCTAGACGGCAAGCGCATCGACCGTTGACACAGAAATCATATTAATATAAATTAACGATGTGGAAAATTTAGTTTAGTAGTGAAAATGGCGGGCCAGGGAATGGGAACGGTGGGTAGCAGCCAGTGGAGCCAAGTCGGCAAGTCGTGTGGCTCTCACGTCGCCGGCTCATCAGTCAAAATGTCCTGGCGTGCAAATCCCAGAGCAGCCCATGCCGATTCCCATATCCCAGCCCCAATCACAGTCTCGGTGCTGGGCAGTGAGAAATTGTATTGTTTTGGTTTCGCACGCTGCTCCCCTCGCTTCCCCCCAGCTTCCTTCCGACTGACTCCCCCCGTGTAACAATTTCGAGTGCATCAATCTCCATCTTCGGCTATTTTCTTTCAGCTTTTGCAATTTCCCCAATTAATTGGCATTCTCTGATTTAATTTTAGTGCACCTTTTCCAAGGGCGAGGCTGTTGGCGCCGGCAACCTCCGCATATGCATATATATAGACATAATCATAATTATAATCCGCTTAGTGCTCCACATAGTGGAGTCACTTTAATCGACTTCGGAAGCCGGATTGACTAGATCGAGTGGATTGGCTTTTACAAAAACTTGTTAATTGCATATTAGCGAAGAGTTGAGTCGATAACTTTTAAACTGATAGGAGTAAGTAAATGTGAGTGAATTTAATGATTATGTACATTAAATTTAACAAAGGGTGCCATTGTTTATATTTTAGCTTTGTATTTTAATACAGAAAAATATGAGATTAGAATGCGTATGGTGAATCCTTTGACAGTCACTGAACATTTTTTTAGGCAACTTATGCCTTCAAAGAGACCTGAAATATTCTTTAAATCGATATGTATTAATATTTGTGTTGACAAATCCAAGTTTAAAACTAAGCAAAAATTCAATTCGGAAGCTTTTCTGTGTAACTGTTCATTCGGTTAATAAATCTGCATACTATGTACATTTAAAAATATTCATTTTTGACAATTTTAATAAGTTGATAAACAGGCTATATTTTTTAAAAAATTGTTACCCAATATTTTGTTTATTTCTTTGGATTTTTATAACGAATAAGAATATTTATAGCTTTTGAAAATCACTGGCTTTCATCCTATGCCCTCAGAAAGACCTGCAATGTCGCAATCTTTAAATATATGTACATACATATATTTATTGTAATTTTTATATAACTTCACAGATAAATCAAAGTTTTACTTATTTGTTTCTGTAACATCAATAGTCACCAAAAATGAAAGATTTTTATAAACATTTATGATATTGATATTGATTGATATCTTTCCACCTCTACTTTATTTTTTGAGATAGCGTTTGTAATCCTAAAAACTCTCCAAGGCTTTGTTTCGTAAGTTTACTATCTCGCCTGAAAAAAGAAAAGAAAACTTAGAGCTTTGTTCATAAATGAACACCCCAAAAATATATTGTTTTTTGCTTTTTTTGAAAACCCTTTTGATTTATTGCTGGTACATATGTTGAATAATATTCTGTATACGTTTTATTGTTAAGAAACATTAAATTAAATCTATTGTATGTGTCAAGATGCTAACCAATGTCCAAAAATAAAAGCATGCATAATCGTGTACAGCAGCCGCAGCAGAGGGTAATAATCAATTCATGCAACATAAAAGGTTTTCATTGGGGTTTCTTGATTTTTTTTTGCAAATTATGGTGTCTCAGCAAAGCGACACACTGGCCTGTGCTGCTCTAGATGTCAGTTTGTCATTGGCACCCACCGGCAAAAAATGGTTCGGAGTACGGGGGGACTCGTCATTAGTGCCAAAAAATGGGGGCCAAGACAGGCTGCGTACAAATATTTTCTTTTGATTGTTGGTCAACTATTGGTGAGTGTTAATTTGTGTATTACAGAAAGGTTGTGGTGTTGTTGTGGGACTGGGGGGAGGCTTGGGGTTTAACAATAACTATAACTTTGCAAAAGAGACATTAAAACTTAAAGGTGAGACATGGGGAAAGCCTAGCGTTTGCGCTCCTGGTAGAACTCGCGTATCAGCTGGCGCAAATAGCGCATCTCGTTGCGACGCTCCCGCAAAGTGCGGCGCAGCTCCTCGTTCTCCTGCGACAGCACCTGCTCCTCGCCCAGAACATTCTCCATTTCGAGCTTCTTCTTTTGGCGGTAACGCGTGGCCGCATTTTTGTTCTGCTCCTTTTTCCGAATCTTGCGATCCTCAACGCCGCGACCGTAGGTGCGAGTACGCTTCTTTGGGGCTTGCACTGCCACCTTCTCGACCTCCACGAAGGTGTGGGCCGGCGAGGAGCTGTTGCTGCTGATCGCCTCTGGGAGCCACTCTTCGTCCGCATCGGCAATGCTGCCGCTCACTCCACTGCCGCCGCTGCTGCTGCTGCTGCTGCTGCTGCTGCTGCTGTCCAGCGAGGAAGAGGCCTGAGATTCGCAGTCGTCGTTGAAGAGCTCAAGCTCCTGAGCCCGCATGTTGACAATATCATCGACCAGCTGGATCTCTCGGGCAATCTCGCTGCCGCCTACCCAGTTGTTGAAGTTGAAGGCGGCTGCAGGAGCAGCATCGGATGCATAGCATTGCTGTAATATTAAGAGTTCTCCTTTAGTAGGGCTTCCAATGAATAGTGCAGCGTTGGGTATAACTTACCACCTTTTGCTCGGCCTTGACGTGCACGGGCTCGGGCTGTTTGTAGACATCGAATTGGGGCGGTGATTGAGGTGGGGTCAATTGCTGCAGGATCAGGGATGGGGAATCGCCGAGCTGATATTCGGAGGCAGAAGTAGAGGATGCTGGGAATTGTACTTTGGTTACGGGTATTATCGGCTGGCTAACCACATCGATGTTGGGCTGATAGCTGTTTGTCTCATAGTCGATGCAGTTCAAAGGAGCCTTTTGGTCCAGGAGGCATTCTAAAATTAAAGTAAAATATATACAAGTTTAAATATAAAATGTGTGAGAATAAGAAAGACTTGTAGCTTATAATTTTATATAAGTATTATAGCTTATAATTGAACTTAACTTAATGCAATAACTTGTAGTTGAACCGGACCTTAACATGGCGCCTCTTTAAACATTCAACTTGTTAATTTATTAGATTATTATTGACCATTATAAGACTATATAACAAAGCTCGCAAGGTTCTCGTTTCACTGAAAGACTCGATTGAAACAAAATCAAAGAAACGTCTCAGATCTTTCATTCTCTCTTGCTCTCTTGAAGCTTCTGGCTTGGCGGAAAGACTTATCTCTTCCGCTCTTGCAAGCCAGGATAATGCAAACAAAACCAACAATAGCGAACGGGAGAGTTTCTTTTAGCATTTTTCTCATCGAGTAGAGATAGAATCGAGAGAAACTGTTTTAAGATCTGCGGGATAATTAATGATTAAAACGGTTAAACCCATTTACAAGCTCTGCTTTATAATATAAAAAAAAAAAACTAGCTTGATTAACTAATGGATTTTCTAATCTCATGAATATCAAGAGCCCTATGATTATCTTACTTTATTACACACTATAGAGCTTGATCTACCATTTTGTCTTGACAACTTCCTTTTGATACTTCCCCATCCCGTCTATTAAACCACAAATGCGTCGTAGTTCCGACAAAAGTTATTTGTTGTTTTCTATATTTTTTCCACACTCTCAATTGAAACTTATTTCCATTGAAGTGAAGGACGCGCGGCGGCGAACGCTCGCATCTCGTTCTAGTAAACATTTGCATATTGATTGTGGCATATTTTCCCCTCCTATACACGCTTGATTTCCAGTTGTTTTCAATTCGCTTTTATTGGAGAGAACTAAGTTCGACGACATCGGTTTTGATTATTTGATAAATTCGATGATGGTCGACGGACGGCCAAATCACGAGGAGAGAGTTTTCCCAGTGTCCGAGACCGAGATGTGGTTAAAACCTTCGAGAAGCATTGTGCCAACACCTGTTTCGGCTTGTAAAATTGACCCAGCGACACCTTGGGCTGGTGGGGCCAGAGTCAACACAATAATCACCTCTCCCCAAGCTCACTTCTCCATTAACATAACAAGTTTCCCGTCGATCAATCCGTCCCTCCCCTAACCCCCCTCTATATATAGCAGTCTCCTTGCAAACAGCTGCGCTTGCATACGTAAAAGCAGAGCAAACTGTAACTGCATTCATTGATTTACATAAAAATCTCGCATTAGAGACTGTCGTTGCCACGCCTAGCCCTGGTTTATTACAATATTAAATTGTTGTATGCATTTTTTGTAGCAATAAAGTCATACCTTCCAGATTGTTGCTAATGGCTAAAATGGACATAAATAGGAATTGATGTGATCATCGTGGGTCGGATTATGAACTGAAAGATTATCTGTTAAAATACCTGAGATAAGCCTCTAAATCTTTATATCAAATAAGGAAGGTGATGTCTCAAATACTATATAGTCCTTTTATGTGTGTTTCTTGATCGTTTTTATTGACTGTACCGCCTGCAATTAATATAATATTTAATCCTACGTTCTTTGTTTTTATTCAAGTCTTATTCTTCCGTTTAGTCTTACCCCGACTCCTATTTTATAAAGTGAATAAGGCAAATAGAGCGATTATAAGTCTATCGCGGACGTCGTTGTCATTTCGCAAATATCACACAGAAACGACCGGGACTATAGTACAACGTCAGTCCGAGCACAATCGTTTGAAAAAAAATATATATAAGTATTAATAATTAATGGGAACATGATTAGCAACAACCTTGGCGCACAGAATGCCTTCGTAGACGAATAAATGTGCAATGAGACGCGGCTAGGAAAACACCATACGACAGTTCTGGGGATCTACAAGGAATCGAATGTAAAAATTCCCATATTTAATTGTGGTAAAGTGAAATCACATTTCTTATTCGGTATGACTCGAATGGAAAATCCTTTTCGCACACAGTTATAAGGTCAAGGTTATATGGGTCTAAATAAAGATCGGATTGGAGGTTATCTATGCTAGAGCCTAGAATCTAGAAATGTCTAGTCTAGCTTCGGTGTTGATTACTACTGTCAACAGTTTGTCCGCTCCAGTGTTTGTGGAAATTTGTTTTTCACAAGTCGCGCCCCAAGAATACAAAACAAAACATGGGCAACCCGGAGAGCAGACACAAGTCCAGTTATAATATGCAAATGAATTTTATAAATATTGAACTGAAAGCGATCAAAACGAGAGACAATGAAAGAAGTACGAAGCAGCAAGTTGGTGCTTAAAACCCGCTCGACCGGAAAGTCATCAAGGAGCAGCCTGCACCACCCCAGACCAGAGTTTGCCCAAAAACAAAAAACAGACTCATCTCTCCACAGGGAAAGAGAGATGTGAAACTGTTCCGTCTCGTATCTCTGCACTGTGGCTGCTGCTCCCTCGCAGAGATAAGTGACCAGACATGATAAGATGCAGTGGGTCAGACCGAACCAAGTCGACACATAAAGATTCCAGAATGTTAATGCAATTTAAAGCTAGGAATATTATTACTAATGTTATAAGGAAAGGATTCCTATAGACGTGACATTGTTACTACCAGATTTCTATCAGTATTTTAGGGAACTTCCATTCCGTTACTGAAATACTTATAAACTCATTTTTAAAAGGATTCAAAGGAACATATATCTACTTATTCAGTTACAACATAAATCATATTCTTTCCATACTAACCATAGGCTTGCATAAATATATATGTACTCATGTTTGCGGCAGCAGCGAATCGTGATGTGGAATGTATGTTTGTAAGGTCAACTGTCTCTCAAGTTTCGGTAGAATAAAAGTACGGGCAGTAGAAGAAGAGTAATAAAAACGTTTATAATCTAAACTAAACAAGTTAGTTTTCGAAAAAAGAACCTTAACTACTATAATATTGATAAAAAAAAAATCAATGTACCTAGAACTAGACAAGAACCTAAGACTGCTAAGTGTTAACGAGATGCGCTTCGTAAATAATGATATGATATATATATTGGAATATTCGCAATAGAAGGGGTAAAAAAAAATCACAGAGTCAATTTTGAATGTACAGTCGACTGGCTGTTGGTCCAGCACTTAGGCCGAGTAAATAGCGTAACGAAAAATCAATATACAAATAATGGAAAATAACTCAATAACTCAGCACGTGGCAGAAAGTATCTTAGAAGTTTGGGAATATGTGTCTGTTTGTCTGTCTGTCCCTCGATTCCTGTATCTGTTCCTGTCCGTGGGACTCAACTGCTGCCGCAATGTGGGGGACAGCTCCGGTGGACAGTCTGATATTGCTTAGCGTCGTTTCACCAACTTTTGCGAATTGATCACAATTTCACGGTTCCACATGTAACGGTATCCACAGTGTGGTATCATGCTCACAAAGTCCTTAACGCCTGGACTCGAGTGTTCAGGATGGTATCGCGTGTGTCTCGTGGCTGGGCCGTCCAGTCTGCTCTCCCTTGTGGCTGGCTACATATAGTGATGCACAGCTGCCAATCTCCTCAAGCGAACTCGCTTCGTTTTCTTTGGCGTCGTTGCTAAAGATGACGGAGGACCTTAGTTTCACTGCCTCCGATTTGTGCAGTTTAGTTAAACTGCTTCGATTTGTTCTTGCTGTTGCACCACACTCTCCTTATCAGAACCATTAAAAAGTGAGCTCCTTGAAAAAAGCAAATTGGAAATATTTTCCCTTTCGTCTTTTTTTTTTTGCGTTTCGAAAACGCCAAGACGTGTGTTTGTGCTGCTCCGCGTTTTTGTTATTGTATCCGTTCGCTTTGGGCAGTTTTCTTTGTGTTGTCCAAGACGGCGACGAGGTGATGGGCGGGGCAGAGCGGTGCGGTGATCGCAGTCAAAGCCGAGTTTCGATCCGAACGTTCGCGACTGAGTAACGATTTCAACTGAGTGCGGATCGCGGAGCGAGCGAGGTTTTTGCTTGGCCAACTCGCGGGCGGCCCCCAGCGGGAGCACTCCGCAGAGAGCGCCAAGCCGTCGAGAGCTAAGAGCGCACAGCCAGATCGGGGGGCCCTGCAACCAGATCGATCTCTTGTTGTTTTGCTCTCAGCCCGAGATGCTATCAGCAGCCACAAGCCAGCCCGCGAGCGCAGCGGCACGAGTCAGGTCGAGCCAAGCCAACGGACTCGGGCACAGTGGAGCGGAAGTAGCAAAGATATTGGCAAACTTTAAATGCACTCGAACCTTCAAGAAGTTGGAATATTTTTTTTTTAATTCTAAATTATTACTTTCTTTGCAACTTTAGAACTGCAATATAATTTTGCTGATGTTACTAAACATTTCAGATTTAATTAAAAATCCTATTAAAAAAAAACTGGGTAAAATAACTATACAACATGAAGAGTTAGCTTTGAAATGTGTATCGCGAAGGAAAGCCTAATATAAAATATCCTAAATGTTATATCAAAAATATCGATAAATGTAACATTCTTTCAAATCAACATTAAAACAAATTTATTTGATTGATTTGCTTTAATATACCAATTAAATTTTGTAAATATTATTTACATATTTGATACCTTTTTATATTTCTTAGATAACTAGTATATTGCGGAATTTACAGATTTAAAAAACAGTTTTATAATCAAAATTCACGGAATCCATTGCATTTTGAGAGTTTTGTGGGGTTTCTCTTTAAATTTCACTTAAGAACAATACTGAGCAACATTTAAATCAATAAATCATTTTAAATCAAAATGTTTGAAATATTCCTGAAACATTTTTATCAGTAAATAACGCTTCTCTCTTCTTTTTTATTGGCTCGAATTTGACACATGTAAGCCACTGTTCCTGTCGAGGGACCTTTTAAGCGTTTGTTTTTTTAAACAACATTATCAACTGTGCCTTAATATTGTACACAGTCAGTCACCCCTCATTCTCGCGCCCGCAATCGACCCCACAGATCTGCACATACTATATGTAGCTATAAGAAATTGAATCTTTCTAGATTTGCACCCCCCTGCTGCCCAGCAATTGGACACTTCTCAAGTCTCAGGTGGTATGCGATGTGCATTGAACTCGGGTTAACCTGCAGAGCATGGAAATCAGATTGAAGTCCGACTACTGCCCCTAGCAACTGTGGTACATTTTTGATTTCCGTGATATGATATACATTTTGATATCATGTTTGTAAGTATGTATGGTAACACATGACGATCCCCGCTCTCTTCTCTCCGGATCAAAGATATTTTTAGCAATTCACAGCTGCTGGCCAAGCCCCAAAGAGAAGATGTGCCCAAAATGGGGGGCACGTCCCCAGAGGATAAATTTAAATTTTGAAAACAAAGAAGTTTCTGTCCTCTGTCCTGTTTAAAAATATCCAGCATATAAAATTTCCATACCATAACTGCGTCAAATGGTTCAATGATCGCACAATTTGATAAATCCGTGAACTTATCGGCAGGTTAAGTTTCTGGTTTACATTTTTTCAACAAACCAGAACCGAAAAGCGATTAACCTTCAGGCCAACATTACGAGCATGGTTTGAAGTTGTTTGGACAGCCAAAAGGAGAACGAGAGAACTCAGCTATGCCAAGAATTGAAACAATTCTTCTACGAAATAGCATACACAAGCAGCTGTTATCTGGGGAATTCTCTCGGAGCATCAGCTGAGCTCAGGCCAAGAGTGGAAAGAGAATCCCGAAGAGCGCGTCGAAGAGAGTGCCAACGATCACTCATTTGGCGCGTGATCAATCGAAGCGAAAGGCTCAGAAACTGCTTCCAATTTCATTGCTCTCTTGCTCGCTCTCGGCCTTTATAGATTCAGTGCAATTGGCCAGTACAGGTGGGCCGCGTTTATGAACAATTTTTTATAACGAGCGCAGTGAAAATAAGAGAAAAAAAAACCTGCAAAACTTTACGCTGACCAAGATACTGACCAGCGAATACGCCAACGAAAACAAAGCGAGCCACAATCCGGTTTCCCAACTTCAACTGTCTGTCGTCTCGTCTCGGAAATATTTTCGGATTGTTTTTGTTTGGCCGAAACGATTTCATTGGCGTGCCCCTTAACGAATCAGACAGAAAAGTGCGTTAAAGTCAATAGAAAAAAAAGCAAACAAAGCAAACGAATTAGATAACATACGAATTGTAATATTGTCTCGAGAAACAGAAACCTGATGAGCGCGCTGCTTCGCTCGCCGTTTTGCAGACGTTCAAAGTTCAACTGCATTTTTAATTTTTATTTATTTTGTTTCTGATGTGATTTCTTCGTTTTTGTATACTATTTGGGTTTTGGTTTGATTCAGACTTTTGTGGATTACGGATTTCGTTGATAAGTCCATGTTTTTGGAACTGTTTTATTTTGGCAATTTCTGAATAAATAATCTTTTTATAGTCCTAAGCATATATTATTATTTAGAGTTCCCTAGCCTTTAGAAAGCAATTAAAATTAATAAAAATAAATTAAATAGTACAATAAGGTTATTATTAAAATAATGAATAACCTATGATTCGGTTTTAAAGACTATATTTGTTTTTGAATAATGGTGCTACCATCTATAAAGAATTTTCTTTTTGCACTTTATTGACATTGACTTAAAGAAGAGTCTCGTGTAACATTTTATAAAATTTTTGCCCCTGAGCTTAAGTCTTGGTCTGATAACTCACCTTCATCCTTTAGGTCAAAGATCTCCACAACGAACTCCTCGTCGCTGAGCAGCTCAAGTGATGCTGCCTCGTCCAGGGTCAGATCTTCGGCGTTGCCAATTAGTGGAATGCCTACAAGACATCGGAAAATTTTAGTTCTATGTTCTATAATAAACAATTATTAAGCACAGACCATTTGCAAAGTTATCGTCATACAACCACTCGGCATCTGTTGGCTCAGTGAGCGCAAACAGATCGGAGGACGCCGCCGCCGATGTCGGAGACTGCGGCTCCAGCTTGAGGTCCCAGTAAAGCTCCTTGGGCAGCTGCAAGCTCTCCATGGTTTGGTGAAATGATGTTGTGTCCATAATCAATGTTTTCAAGATCGAAAGTTAAACGTGATATACTTTGGGATGCAAGAGAAAAGTCCGGACTGAATAATGCAATGGGTTGTTGTTGTTGCTGTGCTTCTTGTTGTTGTGAGGATGCCATGATGGCGCTGAAATAGATTGCAAAAACACACAAATCACGATCAGAGTTCACAGGGTGAAACCTTGTTACACTATTTTGATGAGCATTACTTGCATGGCCCGCACTGTCTTGATGTGCACTGAGCCCCCTTCGAAGACGCGAATTGAACAGAATCGCGTGCATCGTCATGCTGATAAGCCGTCGCCACCCCTTGAGACCCCGAATTCTGACCAAATTCAACGGAATAATGTGAAAATCAAATTTGAACTTAAACTACAGACGCTCATATCTAATCGCTGGACGAGTTTGTCGCTGGGCCTGCCCTAATACGTCGGTGTGTGTGTCATCTAGTTTAGTTATTAGTTTTATAGTTTTAAACTAATATATCTATAGATAAAAATTTAATATTGTTTAAACAAAACTATGTCATTAAAGGGTTGAAATATGACCCTAAATACGGTGTTACTTCCTAAGAAAAACTTAAAAATCAACTATAAAATACAACTGATGAACTTTAGTATATGAGCTTTAAAAAAACAACTAAAATTACTTTTAAAGAATGAAATTAAACAAACTAAACACTTGTGTTGCAGTGGAAAAGCCATTTCCCATTATCGGACATACAATAAATTTCTATTACATCGAAAGCAAACAAAGGGAAAGCGTTGTAGGTGATGGTGCACCTGTGGTATTTCGTAGAAATTGTTAACTGGCCGTTGTAAGGAGAGACCACTGTTGCATGACTCATCATTCAGCGTCCGCACGTGCTGCAAGTTGCAAGGCGGATTACCCAACTCCAGGCAGCTATTGCGTCAGCCAATTTCTCTACCTGGTGGCATGCCCCATTGCCTTGGATTTGGCATGGAACTGTATTTGCCACGTTAACACTACATTGCGGCCTAAACGAGAATCCATACAAGCCCACACACACACACACACACACACACACGCTTGCAGCAAAACAGAAACGGTGCAACGCCAAAGTGCGGCAGTGTGCGTGGATGACAGACATTGCGAAATTAGCGTTCGAACATTTAGATTTTGGCGTACTTACGTTTGCTTTTTATACGTTTCCATTTTGTTGTGTGTTGGGGCACCTAGGTGCAGTTTGATTTGCTTGCGCACAATCTATAGAGCCATCTTTACGTCAATATAAATGCCGAAATCGCTGGAGGAAGTAAATATTGAACCTTTTTGCGTTTTCATTTTTTTGGAATAGATTTAGCGTGACCGCGCCGGACCAAACGAGGAATACCAATTTGGTCTCAAAAATATACTATAAAATACTATTTCATATTTTTCAAAATACCACTATAAATACCATAGCAAATACATCGCCTAGAAATTCAAATTATAATATGTAATATGTAAAAATAATAATATTATATATATAAAATAATAATATTATATATATAAAAAAATAAGGTTTTTCCCATTGCAAAAAATGTTTGCTTTTTTATTTCATTTTACTATATTAATAGTATTTCAGTCCAACATAAAAATTCATATTCATATATTTAAAGTCTTAAAATTAATTAAATGCTTATAATTCATTTTGTAACATTTTCTTAAAATAAAATAATAAAGGAACTTCTTTGTCCAGTCTTGTAAGTTTCTTTTAAGATCAGAATATTACATTTAATTAATTTGGCTAGTCTTCTTCGTCAGAGCTGCTTAAGTTAAATTAGTTGAGATCTTTGCATAACATTTCCTTATAGGGCTTAAAATTATTGCACCCATTTTCGCGCAATGATTGTTTTACATGTTATATATGTGATACATTTTCATTTTTAAAGCGATTTCGATTTTTCGTTTTGATTAAATTGATTTGAGAGAATATACGTTCGCACGACGCAGAAACGGGCAAAATTAACATAGATTGAGCAAATTTAGAAATATTTGAATATTTACATTCGTACCAGAATGTATCGGCAATTTATGCGGGATAAGAATATACATTTATTTGATTTAATGATTTAAAATCCGAAATCGATCAAATTATATAGGCTCTTATTCTGTTGAAATTAGAAACACGAATCACAGGATAACAGCAGCGGTTCTACATTACATTCTACATACATTTTGCACACGTCGTGACACAACTTTACCTTTTGAAATATAGGTGGCTCTATAATGCCAACTGCTAAAAAAATTGAAAAGGAAAACACTTGTTTTTCCTTGTCAGTTTTCCTAGCGTTGTTTATCATTCGGGCACTTTTTCATACTTTGACCGCGATTTTCTCAAAATTGGTACGTGATGGAAACTTTTGGTTTTCGAATCAGCAATGTACAGACAAAGATTTTGCAGAATCTTTCGCGTTTATCTCGGGACAGAAAAAAATGCGATTTATGTCGACCTGTGGTATTAATTGTAACAATTTACGTTGCTTAAAATTTGTTAACAAAGTAAAAATAAATAAATACCCTGTATTTCATGCGATTTAAGGGAGAGAGAGAGAGAGAGAGTGCGTGAAAAGAGCGCATGTATGGGGCTGCCAGACTGCTGAGAGGGTTAAGAGTGGTTTACACGCCACCGTTGCCGAATTCACGAAACTGAATTAATTAACTTTTATTTCAATACCAAAAACTACAGTTCATGCCTTTAAAAATAGAAAAGGTAATGCTAACTGTTTTTAAAGTTTGCATATGATTTATTTAATTTAACTGATTTTTTTAAAGTCTTTCGAAAACTGTTGACCTTCGAAACGCCATGAAAGTATTCAACAAAACTGTAGACTGAATTATTTATTAATACTGCATTCACAGTCGAGTAATAAATTTTATTCGAATCCAATAAGTACTGTTATTATTTTACAAGTATTCGTTATCACCAATTTGCGCCGCAGCAGTCTGGCAACGCCGCCCGCCAGCAGGCCAGCACCAAAATGCGCAACTCGGTTTCTACCTTTTTGCATTTTTAACGTCTTTGTGATCGGTTGTTGTTGTTGGGTCGCGGATGCCTAAATCGCTTCGGTTCTGTGCTTTGCCTGATAGTTGATAGCTGAATGGAGCTCGATTCGGTCAAATGTTTGATAAAGCACCGCCGCCGCCACCGCTGAATTGCCCCACAAAATCCTTCGCCCCGCGAGTTGTATAACAAAGAGCGATGTACATATGATGTATGTATGTATGTAGGTGCATAAAAATGCGCCAAAGCCAAATTGGGGAAAAATTAAAGGCAACAGCATAGTGAAAAATAAATGCAAGCTCTGCCCCGTGTCCATTTAATACACACACAAAAAGAACTCAGTGCTCGGAAAACCAAAGCGAAGGAGTTTTTCCTTATCGAACGCAGGAGCAGAAGCAGCTACAACAATAACAACTCGCAGTCCTCTTAAACACACACACACACACCGACATGCGTGACGTAATTTGTGTATTTATTCTAAAACAAAATTCGAGGAAAAGCTAGCGGAGCAGCAGCAACAAAAAAAGTCAGCCAGAGCATGCAATTGTTTGTCCCTTTTGACTGCTTCTGTAATTACCAATTGCAATTTGCCTTTTAATTTGAGTTTTGCATGCAACAGGGCGCGTGTTATTCCCACACAGAAACACACACACACACACACATTCAGTGCTCTCACACACACTCGCATCCCTCTCGCACACACGGACATAGGCGCGTGAGAGAAAGGCAACCTGGTGAGGTAAACAAAAATGCGAAAAAGTGCAGGGGGAAAAACGATAGATAACAAACAGCAATAGCAAACAATTCGCTTGGCTTCTTCTCTTCATTTCTTCTCTCGCTGCTTGCTCGCTGGCAATGCAAACGCAAACAAAAACAATAACAATTAGGTAATGTTTTTTACGCCATTCTCTTTTGCCAGCTCACTTCGCTCAGAGAGTTGTTTTGCGTTTTCCGTCGTGTGATTGTGTGTGCGTATGCGTGTGTGTGTGCGTGAGAGCCTCCTCTCTTTGTCTTTTTTCCTTTTGTTTTGAAGAATTACATAGTACAGTGGGCTTAAAAGTAAAATCAATTATAAAGTTCGTCAAATTGAGCTTAAGATATTTTTAAATAAGTTTTTACAAAAAGGATTAAATTGATTACGAAAACCTTTTCAATGTGCGTTATTTCAAGCCATTTCAGTCCACTAGAAACATTTTTTGAATGTTAACGACCCATTTTCTGCTGTTCTAGGCCCACTGTACGCTCATGGCGGTGGAAATTTTTGAGCGGAAAATTTTTTGTGTTTATAAGAATTTACCCCTGATTATTTGCTGCGTTTGACAATTGCTGCGAACACTGCGTCTTTTAATCACATTTGAATATTGATCCCATACATTTCGTGCAAGTTAATTAAATTTTTTAAAACAATGTTTCCAGTTGAAATAACCCACACAAAGTTGAATAAATAAATAAAACACGAAAATGTAAACTGGAAGCGCGCGAGCAAAGCACAAAATAACAAGCAACAAAAAAGCAAAAAAATAAAAAAAATTATAAAAACGAAAACAAAACGTGTGTTGTATATAAATAACAAGTATATTAAGTGATTTAAATGTAAACCGTCAAATAAGAATAAGTGCGAGACAGCCAGCAAACTTGAAGAGGAACAAACTTGAAACGACAGCGGCGACCAAAAAAAAAACACGCAAAAGCAACAATGTTGCACAATAATCAGCCAACAACAACACCACCAGCAGCAGCAACAACAACAACAGATGGCCATGAAACGGAGCCAACAATTGCAACGCACCTTGCAGCAACATCATCAGCTGCGCCACCAAAGGAAATAGATGCAACATCGCCGCCAACAGCAGCTGAGGGTCAGCCGCTGACAGCAGCATCTCCGTCAGCTGTTGGCGAGCGAACAGAAACAGCTGATGATGTCGTCGTCGTCGCCGCGGCTGCTGCTGCTGCTGCTGCATCAGAATCGCCCGCATTCGATTCTCAGATGCGAACGCAGCAACGTCAGAAGATCAAGATATACCACGATGCCCGACAGACGGCTGTATGGCGCACCGATTCGCTGGCCTCCAATCCCAACTCGACCATGTGCCCGGATTTCGGCAGCTCTGGAGGATCGGCGGCTGCAGGAGGCACTGGAATAGGTGGCCTGGGAGTGCGGGGCATCATCCTGTCGACGGCACCCAGTTTGCTGCAGCGCAAAGCCTCGGACATCTCGCTGACCTCGACCATACCGCGTCGCGTCTCATTTCCGGAGAACCAGCTGGTCACCGGTTATCTGGAGCCGGCCGATCCATGGAAGCAAGGTGAGTGTGCTGGCAACGGGAATCATAATTTAATAATTGTCCAGAGGAAATGGTTCGAAATTGTTCATTAATAAATGGGTTGTCTTGTTGGGTTTCCTCTTAGCTTCCTTTATAAGATCTGTAAATTGGTGAAGACTAAAATAGAGTCATTATTTATCAGAGATTATTAATAGTATTGTTTGTTTTCAACAAAAAACTTGTTAGAAAGTTAAATAACAGAAAGAATGTTTATAGAAAAAACCATTTATAAAAGATCTAATATAGAAATCTTGAAAGTAAAATAAATTAGAAATAAAGATAACTACATTTTAAGCAATTCTATAAATTCTTTAGTTACTTCGAGTCACTAAAAACGGGAACTTCAACTATTAGCAGTTTCACTGGTTGAAAAATCATTCTATAATTCTTCTTAAATTATATTCTCGTTACTAGACTTCCGTTTTTTCATTCTATAAGCTAAATCGTAAGCTATTTGTCATTATACGATCTCACTGGTGTATCCGTGCTTTGGATCTTATCGGTTCCGATAAAAGTCAAGTCAAACGCGGAAGGCAACAGCAATTTCTCATTTACTTCACTTCCTGCGAATTAATTCAATTAACTAATTAATTGTTAATTGTTCGTAGACGCATGTGTAAGGATCTGAGGGGTCGTCTGTGACAGCTAATTGAGAAGATACAATCAAAAGTTGGAGGAAAGTTGCTATATATTGGCAATCCCATTGCGGTCAGAAGGAAATAGCCAAGAATGAGACTTTTGTTGTTGTGTTGTTGCCCATTGCCAAGTCGGCGAAATGCGCAAAATATTTATTTACATTAAAGAAGGCGAGAGCGAGCTGCAACCGATAAATGCGTACTACTTGCAATTATCTGAACAACAAGAACATTTTTTTGCTGTTGCTAAGCTCAAAGAGAATACCGGCCGGGGGCCGATTCAGGAAGAGAACTTTACGAAACATTCTCAATTCCCACATTTCTCAATTGACAGCGATTCGTATCTTATTTTCAATGCAATAATTTTTGATGTATTTTACGATGTGTTAGGTATTTATGAAGGATATTTAGGATTCTGAAGATGTTATAGATTTAATTTTAAGTTCTTCATTGATATATATTTTATTTATTTTTATATTTCTACAAATGCATTTTTAAACAGACTATTTTATTAGATATTTTTTATTTTGATTTATGGAATCATTGGCATCATATCTAGGACTATTCTGAAGGATTTGAGCCTTTGCAAATTTACTATTTTATTGGATTTTAGTTCTATTTAATTATTCTTCTTATAAATCGGACAAAATATTAATTTAAGAGACCTAAAATCCAATAATAAAGTACATTTATATTGGCATTATATCTAAGACTTTTTGGAAGGATTAGTGTACTTTTAAATGTACTATATTTATGGATTTTAGCTCTGTTATTGTTTCAAATTGATCGAAAATATACTCGTCTTCAATTATGACTTTATTTATCATTCGAAAATTTGATATATTTGACTGAAAAGTTTAATTTCCGATATAATATCGACGTTTTTCTACTGATTTGTTATATTTCCAATACAATATCAATCTTTTACATCCATAAAAAGAGTGCTTAACTGCTTTTACTTGAATTTACTCTTCTTATCCAACCTGATCGATCGCAAAATGACTTTGTTTTGAAGCTTTTCATTTCGTTCATCAATACCTGACTATAGCCATACAGAAATTGTTATGAGTGTTTTTTCGTTTTTTTTTTTTAGTTTCCTTTGATTTTGTTATTTGTTATTTTCACGTCAGCGATAACGAAAATTGCTGATAAGATACGGTTCAGTTCGGTTCGGGTTCGTTTTTCGTTTTTCGTTGTTTTTTTTTATTGCTTTTGTCTTTACCAGTTTGCTTTGGTTCCTTCGGCCTTCTTCACATGCTCTTCACATGTTTTATTATTATTTTATTATGTGCTTTATTTGCTTCTTTTAGCCGGCACTGCTTTTGCGTGCTCTTTTCTCTTCTTTTTCATTTTCTGCTCCGCTTTAACTTTGCCTTGGACGCCAATCGAGGGATCCGCTTTGTGCTGCTCATTCTTATTTCTCATTCGTTTTGTTGGAGTGCCTGAGAATTTGTTTAAATGCTTGCGCCGTCGCTGTGTTTGTTGCTAAAACTACTGCTTATTGCTTTTGTCTCCATTATTATTTACATAAGTGAACGGGACACCCAGACATAACAAGCCTGCTGCTGATATGCAAATTATATATACTTTTATTTGGCTTGTATATTTGTTTGTTTACTTCGATTCCTTCCTTGCCTTTGTTTATGTCTTTGTCTTTGCCCTCGTATTGGTTGCTGTTCTTCTTCTCTTTTTGCTTTGCTTTGCTTGGCTTTGCTGTGCTTATGTGTAGGTGGAACTATGTGATGTCATCGTTGTCACTTAAACAAAAGCACAAAAGCCTCGGGAGAAGACATTATGACAGGGACAGTCTCTGGGGAACAAAACAAATAGGTACGCACACACACATCTATAGAATGTGGTACATATATATGAGTACATAAGCATTTCCCTGAACTACTTACTAAATAACCCAGATTTTAAACTGAAAAGAAAAGAGTCTTGATCTTAATTTGGTTTTTTATAGAATCAAGGTCATGGGAGTTTGAAATTAATGTAAATTTTAAAGCATTTTTGCAAGAGCTTGCCCTTAAGGTGTTTGGCTTTTCACTTGCACACCAAGTTTTCTATTCAAGTTGCTATCTGCGCCTCAAAGCGAGCTGTTCTGTCACACTTTTTTTCAGTATCTACACTGCGAGTCAGAATTAGAGCTGGAAATAAATCGATTTGCAGTGAATAGATTTTTTCTAAATAAAAATTTTGTAAAATCTATAAAAAACGAAAATACTTTCCATACAAAAATTTGTGTATTTTAGGTCAAAAAATGTGCACTCTAATTAAGATTTGTATTATTATTGCTCTTAACATTTTATCTATGGACAAAAATAATAACTTTTTGATTTTTTTCTCTTTTTACGTGACTTCGGAAATATAATATTAAATAGATATAATTTTTTCTATATGTTCTTTTCTAATTACACGAGGCTTCAATATACATTTTTAAATATCTTTAACATATATTTAAATATAATAGTTATAACAAGTAAAGAAAAATATTAAAGATAAAGATGTTAATCGTTCAATGTCGCTTTCCAAGAAGTGTTTTACCTTTTTCGATTAAATCGATTCTGAAAATTAAAATCGATGTATCGTATAATAAAAAAATCGATTAATTAATCATTGAAGCGATTTTGTTTTTAGCTCTTGTGAAAACAAAGCCTGTAGCAGATTGAAGTGGAGAGATAGTCGTTCCCATCGATATTCCACGATAGTCAATTTTGAACCATCGATATTTTTTTGATAGTCGTCAATAGTATCACTTTTCTGCAACTTGCACAGTTAAACAAGTTTTTCTATTTATTTAAAGAGTTATTTAAAATATATTTTAAAATATAACTCCACTTAATTGTAAAAATAGTCAACAAAGGTCGCTTGATAATAAAGGAAAGGAAATCTTTCTTAAATTTTCTTTCACATAAATATAACATATCCCTTACCCCTTCACTAGTAAAGGGTATAAAAATTGTATTTAGAGTAAAATGTTGTGAAAATGTCACGAGCTCGTTTAGTGTTCATTGGCTTTGTAATTAATTTATGCGATTCGAAAGCAAAACTGCAAAGGGGTTTGAAGAGAATCATTACCACAAAAGACGAGTAAATATTGGTAAGCATTTCAAGTAAATACAGCAAATGTTTGCATTTTTGGTGAATCAATATGGCTTTCAGCAAACACACTTATTTACAGTTATTTTGCGTGTCTAAGGCTGATTTTAATCGAAGAAAGGTGCGTCTGAGACTGGTTTTTTGTTGTTGGTTCATTTAATTATTTATCTTTCTGGGGCATTTGAGACGGTTATCTTGGCAGCAAAAAAGGGCTCTATGCCTTCTTTTTTTTGGCTATGAACTTGAGCTTCGATAATGACAAACGAGGTACGGTCATGGCAGTCAATTTGTCAATTCAAGTCAACGGCACCAGGTTGATATCAATAAATAGATAAGAGAACCAGACAGTTTTGGAAAGAGGTTCGAACAACAGACATTAGGTTGCTAATTATCAAACACTCAAAGAGAGATATTACTTGAAAATATTATATATTTTTTGTATGATTATTGATTGTGTTTGAATAAGCATCTTTTATTGAACAAATCTGGAAAATATTAAATTTTTAACAGGGTTCTATTGTTTCTTTTTCAGTCAATAGATTTTATTGTTGCAAAGTATAATAAGCTTCTTTGTTAAACTTTTGAGTTGTATAAAAATCATTCGACCATTGTTTTGAGCTGATGTACATTTGATGTACAAATGCAAGGCTTTTCCGATTGTTTTTTCTTTGTAAACTAGTGTTATTTAAACGTATTGATATTATGTGCTGGCAGCTCGGTATAAAAACCGAAATGGAATCATAAAATTAATGGCAAATGCGACGAGAACAAGTTTCCGACATTGTAAATGCTTAGCACTAAATTAACAGCAATTTAATCGAATAATTTTATTATTTTTGATTCTCTTGTGAGTGCTATTCGCTTTTCTCTCTCTCTCTCTCTCTCTGTTTGTACATTTGACTTTTGCTTAGAGACTTTTAGAGAAACGACGACGTCAGCGCGCGGCGGTCACAACAACAACAACAACAAAAGGTGCAAAAATCAATAAAATAATAAAAAATTGAAAAGGCATTTAATAGACGCAGACGGCACGCGATTCTCTTATGATTCCGATATGAACTTGGTCATCTATCTATTTATTTTTGCAAATCCCCGAGGATTCCCCTTAGACCCATTTTTGAATATCGATCACAACTGGTTTTTACTTCTAAAAATATAACTGATAAATGCTATTTACTTTTATTTATTCCTATCTTTTTCAATCAGTCATTTACAAGGCTGACGTTGACAAATAAATTTAGTTTCCCAGGTGAAAATTCTTTGTTTTTGTTTATATTATTCTTGTTGCCCAACGAACCGATTAAAAATAGATTGCAAGAAATTATTGAAATGAAATGTTTGCATAATATTTAAATATAATTTTAAAGAAGTTAAATACATTTACCGAAAAGGAAGAAATCTTTATGATCAGAAACTATCCTTAGTTACTAACCGATTAAAAATAGATTGAAAGAAATTATTGAAAAGAAAGTTTTGGATAATATTTAAATAAAATAATAATACTATTTAAATAAAATATTAAATAAACGAAAAAATCTAAATCTATCTAGATTATAAACTGAACCATCTTTAGTTACTAACCGAATTAAAATATATTGCAAGATAATGATTAAAAAGAAATGTTTGCATAATAAATATAAATCAAAGTCGTTAAATAAATTTGCCTTAAAGGAAGAAATCTACTCCAATCTAGTTTATAAACTAAACTATCTCTAGTTACTAAATATCAAAAGTTTCTCTAATTATTTATTATTTTTTCCCCTTTGTCACTCATAATTTATACTCTTCCTCCCACTTAAATGTCAAATACTAATTTGATTAGTTCAAATCATTATATTTATAGCAAAGCAGGAAAATACGCGAAATGCGATTTCAAAGAGAAACGTCCAAACTGGTCGTCACATTGTCTGCCCGATTTTCTGTGGGAAAATTCATAATAATTCAGTTTTGTGAATTATTCTAGTCTCAACGCTAATGAATCACTTAACAGATGTTGAGTCTCAAGGCAGCGTCCGCTATAGCGGGGATCCGGGGATCTCTATTATATAGATGAAATAGAACTGAAGCACTTTTGAGTGTTTGCCAAAAAAGCAACCCAAAGATTTCTTAAGAAAAATTTCTCTCTTGGCATCAAACTTGGTGTCGGATCTAAATCGAATCGTTTAATTGCCTTCTAACACCGATGTGACTAGATAATGCAATGATGGATTAATTTGTTTACGTTTCTCATAAGATTGTTTGAGTGTTTGAGCTTTGTGGCTCTTTTTAAACTATTTATAAAGTGGGAAAGGTACACTTGGCATTTGGCACAATTTTGTGTCGTTTCTGGGGCTTTAGTATACAACAGAAAAAGATATTTACTATAGTTTTATTAAATTATTCTTAGCCTAAAGATATTTATTAATAAGTTCCTGTTATTACTCATCAAGATATAATATATTCGGGGCTCCAAGTTTACTTAACACCATGATAGACGACTCCCCAAGATGCGTTCAAATGAGTTGTAAATTACAGGTTCACGATTTCATGTCATTCGAGAGCCGCCTCTGTTTGTGTGGGCAAAAAAAAAGGCAAATCGTTTGGAAATTGCCGCCGCAATTTCATTTATTTTCCTTCTTTTTTTTTTTTGTCAATGGACAATTTGTTTATGTCTGTATCTCCATGACTTTTGATGGCGGCGGCAATTGTAGATGATGATAATGATGATGTCGATGACGATATAGCCCGAGACACTCTCGCACGCGCCATATATTATGGTTATTTGTCATATTTGACCATATAGAATATACTATATATATTCTATATGTGTATGTAGTTTGGCAGACCTTTGAAATGGCGACACTTGATTGGGGCGGAACGGAAGAATCGTCAAAAGTTTATTGACACGACAGCAATTCCATAAATTGTTGAATTCAGATCGATATAGAGATAATTACAGAAAATATATATCTTTGAGTTTTAGCTAAATAATAATGTTTCTCCCTTTCAGTTTGTCTCGTCCAGAGCATTGCTGAAATTGTCGATGAGTATGTGGACTCGTGTCGAAAGCATAAAAGGGAGCCCCTACAGAGCGTATTGAATCATTTAAAGAACCTGGATCTCAACCAGGTGCGGCAGCCCCTACTCCCCCTCAAAGCAAATCAACTGGCGGCCAACGACTGCGAAGCTCTCGAGGAAATTTTCAAAAGGGTAAGCAGCTAGTCTTAATTATTAGTTCTTTGTATATTTATTAATATTTCTCATAATTCATTCTTACAGATACAATACAAATGCATCGACCTGTCCGACTGCTCGCTGGATGAGAGCTGCCTGATGGCCCTGTTTCAAATGATTGAATACTACGAAGCGGCTAATGAGCTGGATATATCCTACAACAAGGAGACGATGACCAAGCGGTGCTGGGAGCTGTGCGCCTACATGGTGGAGCGCAGCCAAGAGTTGCATCTGCTTAATGCCGAAAGCAATCAGATTACCAAGCTGGGTGCCGACAGCCTGGGACGGGCTTTGGGCTCCTCCAATTTGCACACTCTGAAGCTGGAGCACTGCGGTCTCAGGGGTCAGCCGCTAGTACATCTGTGTAAGTCATAAAACTTCTTTTAAAATTCATTTCACTTCCATTAAAATCTCTTTTGTTTCTTAATTTTGTTTTATTTTGATTTATTTAATTTGATTTTCATGTTTAATTTATTCCAGTATCCTTCGCAGGTCGAGGTCTATATCAAAACAAAATGCTCAAGGAGCTGTGGGTGGGCTATAACGATCTGGACTGTGTGGATGCCCAGCACATAGCGGACATGCTGCGCTACAACCATAGCTTGGAGCTCATCGACATAAGCAACAACAACATTAGAAACGAGGGCGTTATGTACCTTGTCCAAGCTCTCATTCTGCAGTCCACCGAGCTGGAGCGACGTATGGGTGCCCTTAAGCGAACACGTGCCATTGAGGTGGATGAATGCTCGTCGCCGGTGGATACGGAGCCACCAACAGCAGCTGCAGCAACAGGGTCACAGTCTGGGAGCTCCGCTGGCAGTCAAGCGGCGAATGATGTCGTTGATAGTGAGTCATCATCATCGTCGTCATCATCATCATCGGTTGCCTCAATACCAGAGGCTCCGGCGGAGGCAACAGGAGTTACAAATTTAGATCTGCCCGCCGTGGGTGTCCTAATTGATGTGGAGAATGACAACGATGACGACAATACCGAGGACACTGTGCGCACGGTGAAGAACTGCGGCCAAAATGGCAGCGGCCAGTCCATGCTGGACAAGCTGCTGTCAATGAACAGCGACAGCAGCAGTGAGGAGGCGCCTTCAAACATTTCCACCGACACGCTGGCCGCTTGCTGTTCCGAAGACATCAGTGAGATAAGCAATGAGATCTATGAAGTCACCAGCCCGAAACAAACAGTTGGAGAAGCAGGACTGCCGGCCCAGGAGAGCTCAATGGAGTCACAACCAGCGCCAAGTGCTGCAGAGACGCAACAACAGCAACAACCAGTAGCTGTGCCCGAGGAGCCGCTGTCTCCGACGCAACAACAGCAGCAGCAGCAACAACAGCAAAGTTCCCAAAACGAACGCAACATATGTGGTAAGAAGGAAAAAAAATATTACATTATTTAGAATAAATTATAAATAATATAAATCTTTTCCAGATATTACTCCCTCAACAGAGGCTAAAACCGTTGAACCCAATGAATCCTGTGTACAGAACAACATCATCAACAACAACAATAATAATAATCAAGCAAATAATGCCAACAATACCTACAATAATAACATAATCCAATCAGGAGCAGCAGGAGCGGGAGCGGGAACAGGAGCCACATCCACCGTTGCTGTTGCTCTAACCACTCAACCCACGGAAATCGTTGTCAGTCCCAATAGTTCCTCGCCAGCGGCCATTTTTGAGGTGACTGCCGAGGAGAGCGACTGCATTAATGGCAGCGTAGCTGGTGGACCAGGCGGATCGCGACCCTTGGATGTTAATCAGAATGCCAGGACGCCAGGCGATGACTTTGAGGATACGCACAGCACAGACTCGGCCTTTGAGAGTGCCTCCGAGGGCGATATTAGTCGCCATTTGCCCGAGGAATTTAGCAGGCTATCGGTATCGCTAGAGAGCACACGACTAGACGATATGGCCAAGGAATTGGGTGGCATTGAGACCGCCACCATAGCCACCGAGTCCACCGAGTGTCTGTTTGTGGCCCAGGAGGAAACGATGCCCTCGGTTACGACCACAAAATCCCAAGACGATGCATTCCTACCGCCGAAGGTAACCATTGCCGAGGAGTGCCTGCAGGCGAACAGAGAACTGAGTCCCAGTTCCTACCCGTGTCCCAGTCCAGCGCCGACGCCACCGCCGCCCTCCACATCACCGGGCGGAGCGAGCATTGGACTTCGACGAACAGAGTCCAGTTGCGCCTACCTCAACCAGTCGTCGCGCAACCGATCCCAGAGCTCCGATAGCCTGTGCAGCGAGACATCGCTGGACGGCAGTAATAGCAATAATAGCATCAGCTCCAACACATCCAACACCTCCAACGATCCCAAGTTCGCCGAGAAGCTGACCAAGAACGATACCCTGTCGCGCCGTCAACTGGCTGAGGCCACCTTGGAGGCCGCCAATCGTTCGCCCAGCGGCCTGAAGGCCCTCACCTTGTGGAACAATAATCTGACCAAGGATTGCGCCACTGCCGTAGCCGAGCTGCTGCAGAAGACCATTTCCCTGGAACTGCTCAACATTGGCAAGAACTGTTTGTCCAATGAGTTTGTGGCCACCATCAAGGACAGTCTCACGAAGAACACAACGCTGACAACGCTGGGACTCCAAAGTGCCCATCTGAGTGCCAAGGGCGTTGAGACGCTGGCCACAATCCTCACCTTCGGTGGGAACAGCAAGCTCCAGCGCATCGATATTCGTGACAATAAGCTGGAAGTGGAAAGTCTGAACATAATTGCCGAGGTGCTCAAGTCCAACAACACGCTCACCCAGATCGATATCAATGACGAGCCCAAGCGTCTCACGGTAAGCTATCTGTAACCTTTGAACTTTGCAGTTACTGGAAGTCATTATCCCCGTTTTTGCTCATCAAAAAGACATCATTAATGTCATTTCGAGTCCATAGTAGAAGTTGAGTTTTGGAATGCAATCTGTTTTCAGTTTAATTTTGAGTAAAGCAAATGTGATTTCAATATTATAATAAATGTAGATCTCCATTGCTTTGCTTAGAGTTGGACTTCTGCCCTTAAAAATATGATATACTTTAGGATTTATTAACTCTTGGTATATGTTTAGAGTTCAGTTGAAATTTATAGAGTTTTGTCTGTTTGTTTTACAATAAGAAAAGAGCTCAATTCTTCTATTAACTCTTAGACTAGAGAGTAAAAATATAAATAAATAGCATTTAAATAAGATTAAAGTACAAAGTTTAAGGCTTATACTTGCTCTATTTTAAACATTTACCAAGTTTCTTAAAAGCTGCGGCTTGCCGAACTTAAAGAGTTACACCTTGATACCATTCGAGCTTCGTTTTTGGCTGGCTGGATGAGAGCGTGTGTGCCGGGACGTTGAATAGTTTTGATTTTGAATTTGTTTTTAATTGAATCGTTTTCATTTTGTGGTGTCACTGTCGTTGTTGCCCATCTCTCTCTCTATCATCTCCGTTAAAGTTGCCCATAGTGCCGATAGTAAATGTTATACCGCCATCGCCATTGCCCCAGGAGAGCGTAAGTAAAACCTGCCACTCAATATGAACCACCTCCTTCTCCTCTGTAACCATCTCTGTGCAAAATCAGCGCTTTTTGGCTTGCAAAACAACCAATTATAACAAATAAAACAATAAAAATAACCGCTAATAACAACGCATCCGCACTACGCCCGCCTGGTTTATGTCCCTTTCGCGGATTTGCTAACTTTGCCGCACTCTCTAGATGCGCTTTTCTGACTTGGGAACAACAACAAGCCAAGAGTAGTTGCGTTGGCTCACCTGCTTGGGTAGAGATCAGTTGTTCACTCTCTCGACAAAGTGAGCCACTGGGCTTTGTTCGCAGATCATGTGAACCAACCAACACGGCCTGCCTTTAAATATTTCTAATAAGTTTATATCTTTCACTTATTATTTCAGATCGGCAGCGATGCTCACTTGGACTACACACGGGTGCTGGGCACCGTGCGTTCCCTGTGCTCGCGCAACGAGAAGCGGCAGGCACAGGAGCTGGCAGAGAGGACGGCAAATGTGGGCGGCAGCGGGAATACAACAGCTGGCGGTAGCTTCCCAGGCGGATCCCGGTGTCGCGGCGGTTACTACTTGGGCTCGCGGAAGATCTCGCTAACCTGCCACAGTCGTCCCTTTGTGGACGCCGTCACTGGCACTGTCACGGCAAAGGCAACGGCAACTGCGACCGCGACCGCTGCAGCAACCGCCCTGCCCACACCGGCCGCCTTGCTGGAGGTGAAGCGTAAAGGCGGCTCTCGCCTACGCTCGCCCGGCCCCAGTCCGCCCACAATATCGCCGTCCTCGTCGCCCAATCGCAGCCGCTTCCACGTGTCGCGCGTGACGGAGGTGGCCGGTGGCAGTCCATTGATCTCGCCGCTGGCCCAGCATCCGCCGCAGCATCATCATACACCGCGCTCGGCCAGCAGCTGCATGTCCATACCCACCATTAGTTCGCCCGGAGGCAGTCAGAGCAGTCTCAATACGCTCGGAGCTTTGCCCACCTCCAGTTCGCTACCAGCGATGGCTTCTGTCACTTGCTCCACGCAGACCGTAAAGCGGCTGTCGGTGTCGCCCAGATCGCGCTTCCATGTGTCGCGAATCTATGAGGATCCCCAGGTACCGATGGCCAATCGCCAGATGCCGCCAATTACGCCGCACACGCCACCCATTGACCTGCCGCCAACGCCGATGCTCAAATCGGCGAGGAAGGCGGTGCAGCTATCGGAGGCAGCCGAGGCGGCGGCAGCGGCAGCCTCTGCGGTGAGCAGTATAATGATTATAGAACCAAGCGATGACAGAAGTGCTGTTGTGGGAAATGATAGTACAAAAGTCGTCGAGGATGACGAAGACCATGCGGCACAGAAGCTAACGCCGCACGAGACCAATTCACCCACCGTAAGCAATTCTTCGACCGGAAGTAGCAGCAGCAACAGCAGCGGAAGTAGCAGTAGCACTTCAAACGATGCAACAGACTCTACAGAAGCTCCACCACCACCCAGGACCTGTCCCCTGGCCGTGTTTGGCGATAATGACATCACGCTGACCAAGGAATCGGCCGGTGTGGTGGCTCTCTCCGCTGCTGCTGCTGCTGCTGCGAATCCTTTAATGGATTCGGAATCAGAAGCCGTGCCACCTGCCGAGCCTGTTAGTAACAATGCCCCGCAGACGCGGGCGCGAAAGACTTCGTGGATAGCCAATCCCTCGACGGTGGACAAGCTCCTAACGATTTTCAATCCGGGCACCATTTTCCAACGCAGCTCCTCGCCGGAATCAAAGGTCACCAGTCAAGTCACCAGCAGCACAACAGCAACCACAGCAGCAACGAGCGTCGGCGGGGGAGGAGTAGTAGTAGGAGCAGCAGGAGGCGGCGACTGCAGTTCCACCAATAGCACAACAAATCCCATTCTATCGGTGGCGCGAAAAACTTCACCGGCTTCTTGGACATCTCTGACCGGCAGCAATATATCAAACTCCAACCAAAACGTCGACTCGGGCAGCACATCCTTCCTGGACACTGCGTCGAGGCAGTTGAGGGATTTCAGTAAGCAAGTCTTTCGCCAGAATATATCCTTCAACAACAGCAGCAGCGGCAGTGGTGGTGATCCCACTGTCTCTGGCGGCAGCTCTTTAACTGCTCAGCTCGAGGGAAGCACAACAGCCACATCCTCGTCGAGCAGTACAGAGTCTGCGTCGTCACCCGAGTGCAATGCGGCCCACATGCCGCCCAGTTTGAAGCGTCAGCTGAAGGAGAACATATCGCCGGAGCATACAATTAACGAGGAGACGCTACACAGCCTGCAGAAGCTATCCAGGGCCGAGGATATGACGCTCAAAGCGGAGGCGGCTGCGGAACTGGGTGACATTGAAATTGTGATGCACAGCGAAGTGGTGGACTGTCCGCTGGTAGAGGAGAAGCCACAGGACCATGAAGAGACAGCGCCGAGTCTTGTTTAAAGAGTAAAAGCTAACTAAAACAAAAGGCAAGGTAATAGAGATCAAGATGCAGAGAACTCAACTGAGAAGAACACCACCCACCCAGCATTCCCATGGCGCTTCTTTGTACTGTTATCCCACCACCATCACTCGGCCTTGAACCCACAAAGTCAAGGATGCAAGAAAAATGGCGAGAAAGTTTGGGATCCCAAACAAAATTGATAAAGTACACAAGTTATTAAACTAACTTTTGTTTTATTTTTTTGGTTAAATTCATTTTAAGTTTTATATAACAAAAAATCAGAAAAAAATATAAATATATTTTAAATATAAAAATGTGGCATAAGAGATGCAAAATGCAAACGAAATGTGTGCTCAATATTCACTTCGTGGCCATCTTAGAGTCGAGATCTCTTCTATTTTGGCCCGAACCTTACCTTGAAGTGAATACTGAACCAGAAACTATAGATAAATTAACTTCTATGAATGTAAAATATTAAACCACAGACACTAAAACATATATGAACCCCATTGTAAACACTATTTGGCTTAGTCTTGTGGCCCATTGAAGGCTGGCTTTATCGAAAGGTTCCGTGAAAGCTCTTAAAGAAGATGAAAAGTTAATTCGCAAAATTAGTACTTACCGATCCAACAAAGAAATGAAAACTGAAACGCAAACGCTACATACTTAAGTTATTTTAAACAAATGGAAAGGGAGCATGAATGTAACTTAAATAGGAAAATCTTTCCGCTATAGGTTTACTTTACCACAACACACATCTCTCCAATATGTACCCCATGTAGGGATGGCAGAAAATATCGATAAAAGCATACTTTATCGATGCAGCAAAGTTCGATATATAAAAAGATATGTTTACTTTATATTCTGGTTGATAAATCGGAGCAATGTCAAATTTAATATCTTGTTTATTACCTTAAATCCAATATTTACATTTTTTTAAATTTCGATATTTTCGATATCTAAAATTTTGATAATAAGCCTATTTTTTATCGATATATCATCGGACTTCTCTCGATATGCATCCCTAATGCCAACCAAGTGCAATGCCCTTTATTATTCGCTCTCTTTATCCAAAACTCAATAGAACGGAACTGAACAAGTTCCGCCAAAGTATTATTATGAATTGGAACATGTAATTTTTTTTTTTTTAAATACTTAAAACAATTGTTAAATTAGGTACTTAATCAGCTTAACAAAATATATAATTAATTCCAAGCCACCCACGTAGACAGTTTTAAGTTTTAAAAAATTCACAAAAAGCAAACCCAAAAAAGCTAAACAACAACAAACAAAACGGAAATGATGCGCAAACGAAAACAAAAACAAACAAAAAAGTACCCAAAATAAATCCAATTGATCTCATTATGTGATATTTGTCGTAGTGCCCAAAAGCAAGCGTTCACTGTACGTGTATCTATAGCCAAGAAAACCAATCGAGTTTAGTACTGGGAACATCGCCTAATCGTCGATCTAAGTTAATCCACCATAATCCATCGCCAGAATAGAGACAGATCTTAACTATGGAACCTTTCGAAACACCAGCTTCCATTGGGCCGACACAAATATAGATGAAAAAAAATATATAGAAAACCAACAAAAACACATATATATTATATATGAAATAAAAAAAAACATGTAAACATACTTTATTCACGAAAGATACTGTAAATACCGCGCGTGTGTACTCTTTCTTTTTAGGAACTCGGGTTGAGTCTCTCTCGATGAAGCTCAATCCCGAATACTGAGTTTTATTCTATTTTTTTTTAGCCTTTTGTTAATCCTTTGTTTTTGTTTACATCTTTATTGTTTTAAACTATAAATGTAACTATATAGACATAATTATTACGTACGTATTTAAGTAGTCAAAGGCAAGTTTTCAATTTTTCATTTTGTCTTTCCAAAAAAAATGTAACTATCTGAACAGCAGAAGAATTATTCATAACTTTGTACTTAATTTACAAAAGCGAAAAAGAGATTTCCTGGTGCTCATCATCAAATCCCTAAATGTTTGCCTTATAGCTAGATTTCTATCTTCTGCAATAGAAACTTTGCCACATTGAATGGATATTGGTTAACAAACAAACAAACATACCTTTGATGCTAAATTCGATCCATCTCTTTCTTAAACATTGGCGAATTGATTACTTATTTTTTATACATTAAGTTTATAAATTAGAGAAAAAAAGAAACAAAACAAAACCTACTAAACTGAAAAATTTAATGAATAAACATGAAAGTTGTAATGAAATCATTAACTGACTTATATTTTAATATATTTTGTGGGAAAATTAGAAAAGATTTTCAAGTTATTAAGGATTACTTTTCGAATAATTGGAAACTGTTTAAGTTTTAACTAATATCGTGAAGCGTTTATAAATTTTTGGTGCTTTTCAGACCCACGAAAAATAATATATCTCTTTTGGAAGCTACTTAGAAACATCGTGAAGCTCTTTTCAAATAAAATTGGATATGCAAATGAGTCCACAGATGATATTTCTCTTCTGCGATCGAGTAAACATCTTTGACTTAAGGACTAAAGGACGCGGTAGAGGCAATACCCTTGGAAAGCATTAACTGTTCCACCGAATGGGAATCTGCTTATTTTATTCAAAATTTCGATATTTTCCGAAAAGTCTATCGAGTGTAATACACACAGTTATGCCCATTGAAAAATGGCAGAGGTTCTATAAGGTTGCGAAGTGCGAATTGTTACCCAAAATATTCAGTTTTAATAATAACCATTCAGTTCTATACGAAATCTTAAAAGAACTTTTGTATTATATATATTTATATATATATATTTATTTAAATTTTCTAATAAGCTTACAGCTTGACCTATTGCCGTAAAATATGAATGCTCTTTTCAGTTTCTACCTTATATCCAAAGAGTGCAGGACTAAACGAATTATAAATGGTTTACAATTTACGATTATAAATGCTTTTAAAATTACGATTATAAATGCTTTTAAATTTACGATTATAAATGCTTTTAAATTTACGATTATGAATCCTTTTAAATTAATATAAAAGCCTGAAACAAAATGATAAATTAATATATTCAATAAAAATACCTTTTATTTAATTAAAAAAAAAAAAATACGATTATGAATCCTTTTAAATTAATATAAAAGCTTAAAGCGAAATGATAAATTAAAATATTAAATAAAAATACCTTTTATTTATTTTATTTTTATTTTATTTAAAAAAATTGAGTTTTGAGTTTTAAAATAAAAATGTTTACCCGGAATATAGAAATTATTATATTATAATTAAAATAAATAAAAAGAGAGGTATTTAAAATGTCTCAACAAGTATTACAAATTAAAATATGAATTTAAACCTAACATTTTAAATCTACAGGTTTTGGTTTTTTATCAAACTCAACATTGGATTACATTCGGTACACAGATAAGGTACAGGTACGTCTGTCTTTGCTAATTAAAATTCATGTTTTGTTTACAAAAAATTAAACCCAAAACATTATCAGTTAAGTGTTGATCAAATAAACTCACAATAAAACTCCCATTTTCATATTTAAAAAAATTTTTTTGCACAGCAAAAAAGAGCAGTGCCATGACAACTGTTGATATGTTCAGTTCACGGAAAACGCGTGTGGGAAGTCCCTGAAAGTGCGTATATTTCATTCATAAAACCATGACTGGCTGCGGCGGAGTTTTTTGCTTGGGTGGCAGGCCATTAACAGGGGTTGCTGCCTCGGTGCTTCCTGCCACAGAGCGCTGTTAACTCCGCATCCTTAACAGCCGGGGAACTCAGGCCGAGCTTCATCTGGCGAATATCTGAGCTCAGTCAGTGGCCGCACGTCGTTCGGTGCGGATCGCAGTTCGCATTTATCGCGGAAATAAAATAATAATAAATAAAATAAACGGTGTGTGTGTGGATTGAGAAAGTAAAGCCATGTCGGAGGTGAACTCAAATAATTTAGGAACTGAAGCAGGAGCAGCAGCAGGAGCTCCAGCAAAGTGCGCCAATGTGAATAATAATAATAGTGCCCGGTCCAGCAGGACGGGAAGTGCCGCCTCCACCGAAACGGACCAGGATATGGACAGCCCGCGATTTGGTTGGTGCGGCTGGAGTCCACAGTGGCTCCAGCGCTTCTGCACCGCCAAGTGGGCACTCTTCTGGCTCTGCTGGGGCGGTGCTCTCCAAGGTGAGCTGTGAAGGGGGAAGCGGAATAACGCCTTCTTAATTCGGTTAAATGGTTCGTCTCGGGAATTTTTTTCGCCCACACGAGATTATTATTATTTTTTTTTTGTTTTCTTGTTTTCATTAATTTAGAACGGTTTTTCGGTGGAGTGTGAAATGTGAGGCTTTCGAGATTGGATTGCATTCTACTTAAAAAAAAAAAAATTTTACTAAAAAAATAATTTAAAAAAAAAAAATTAATTAAACAAAAATAATAAAGCGTATTATTATTTTTGTTTAGATCATAGGGAATTAATTTAATATCTGCTAATATTTTTCGTTGTAAAAATAATTGCTTGATAAAATTTTAACCTAAAAAAAACTCAGAAATCTCTTCGATTAGATTAAAACCAAACTATCTGACTTTTATTTTAGTTCTTCATTTATTTTGTTTTATTTATTGATTTTTTATGAGTAAGTAGCTTAGGAAAAGTAAATAAATAAACACGAAATATTGAATAAATACTAATAAAAAATAATAAGTATTATAAACCATTTCAAATTGGAATGCTTAATGAAAATATGTACACAATTAGTAAAAATATCAAATTTATCAATATCAATATATCAAATTAGTAAAAATATCAATATCAAAATATCAATCAAAATATGGCCTTAAAACAAATCAAATATTTTTCCTTCTTCTCTATTTCAGTTTATTTATTTACAAAAAATATTATTTCTTCTCTTTTTCCGTTTATTTACAAAAATTATTATTTTAAAATTCTCCGTAACAAATATTATTATTAAAAAATACTTCTTTTTCGGATAGAAGTAAGGATATGGCGCAAAATGGCAGCAATTTGCTATTTTCTAAATAAATAATATTTTTAAGAATAATATGTTTTAAAATGATTAAATAAACAACAGTTTCCGCTTTTATTTTTTAATAAAAACCTTAATCCTTAAAAAAAATAGGCTAAATTGAGCTTTTTAAACAAAATCGAAGATTATCAACTTCTATCTACAATTTTTAAGCCATAAGTAAAAAAAAATAATTAAAATTATTTAAATTATTTAAAAGCATATTTACCAATATTTGAGGGGTTTAAAATTTTAAATTAAAATTGTAAATGCAAATCCTGAATACCTAAATTAACCTTTAGCTTCTTGATAATATTGTAACCATATTTTTGTAGCCATATTTTTTTGTTCCCTTGATTACAAGACAAACTTTTTCCTTAAGCCAACTTTTGCCGTGTCCGAGAAGTCTCGAGCCGGCTAAGACAATGCATTGGGCGAAGGCGATGAGGACATCCGCATCGTCCCATTAGCATCCTCGAGGTCTGTGTGCAACAGATAAGGTTTCGGGAGTTGAGGCAGCGCCTGGACTCCTGGGCGCTCCTGTGAATGGAAGCGAATTAAAAATTAATATCTGCCCCAAGCAGTCCAGCAGGATCTCTGCTGACGCCCTAGCCCCAGGATGCATTAACCTCAAAAAAATACGCCGCACTTTGAATAGTTTGAAAGGGCCGTTGAAGTGTAAATGGTTCTGAAGCTAAGTAGGGAGTTTCTGGAAGGGTTTGGAGAAGTGTGTCGTACAGAGAAAAATAAATATGGGATTTTTTCAATAAAGAAATGTATAAAAAAAATTATTACAATTATTTTTCTATGATTTTTATATTAGATTTATATTCTTTTATCAGAAAATTGGAATTATATTAAAAAAAACATTCTTCTCTTAAAAAAACTTAAAAATGTAAAAATAAAATTATTAAAATCATTTTTATATGATTTTTATATTAAATTTATATTCTTCTGTCAGTTTTTTATAATTAGATTTAGAAAAGAACATTCGTCTCTAAAAAATTCTTTTCTTTAGAAAATATGTTCGGTTTTATGATATATTAAATATTTCTTAGAAAATATGTTCGGTTTTATTATATATTAAATGTTTTTTATTTTCCTAATTAAATCCTTGTTCTATTATTATTTTCCCTGTGTAACTCCACACGTTGTCATAGCGGTGACATAAATCAAAACAATGTTAATCGCTGTTTACCCAACTCCAGCTCCAGATCCTTGGCTCAGGCGGATTCTGGTTCCGAACTGGTGTTGCCCGGGGCTACGGTTCATCTTCTAATGGGTTCAAGCGGTTAATTAAAATTCGCCAATCTCGCGAAAGCTGACGACACACGATTATGTCTGTTCCGAAGGGATTAGGCTGTGTTTCCCATAGATTGGGAAAAATTCTCGGAAAATGCACTCGCTGGATGGAGGCCAGATTTTTGCATTTTTGGAAGCCAGCCAAAGAGGTTGAGATGCCAAGGAAGAGAGGAAATTCAATTGCTAACTTAATTTTAATGAAATCAAGTTGAGTTTAGGTTAATCGAAGACAGCATTGATTAGAAATTGTAATTTAAAGGTTAATACATTTTAATAATTATTATAATTTGTGAAGCATTTAAATTTTTGTTCGTTTATTTTTCAATAAAAAATTTTGAAATCCCTAAGAATTCAAAACATATTTATGCTGGCCTTTAAAATTCTATATTTATTTTTTTTTTATATTATAATAAAATCAAGTTAAGTTTAGGTTAATCGAAGGCAGCATAGTATAGAAATCGTATTTTAAAAGTTTATACATTTCATTTAATAATAATTTTAATATTTATTAATTAAATGTTTGCTTATATGACTTTAAAAAATTTTTACCAATCTTCTGTATTTTTTAAAACTCGAAAAATATTATTCCGAGCCTTTACAATTTTGTAAAATATTATTCCGAGCCTCTAAAGTCTTTACCATTTTATAAAATATAGTTTAAAGATATTAAATATGTTTTTAGAATATTAATAAAACCTAAATTCCAATCCTTTGAGCATCTCCTCTCGAATTCCTCTCCAATATTTATGCCTTGGTCGTGTGCTGTAAACAAACTCAGTCTTGGCAGGATAATGCAGCCTGAATGGCCTGCCGGCATCTGTTGCACGTTGCATCCACGATTGACCCTCGACGTGAGAAGGCTTCCGGCTTGGCCGCTTGGTTGGATGACACAGAGCCACTGCCCCGGTTCTCTCTTCATCCAGAAGCGAGGATGGGGAGGAAGGTCGGCACGTGACCGAAAATATTAATCAGTTGACACGGCATTAACATAAATCATCCGCTACAATTTTGGATTGTCGCGTTCCGTTCAAAATGGTTTATTGTTGTTGTTGTTTATGGCATACAATTGCAGCATCTTTTCTATGGAAATGAGTAATTTAGCCAAGCAATTCATTTTGTGAGGGAGTGATTTTTCGAGGCGCACATGTCCAGGACTTTATCCCCGAGATGATCCTTTAAGTAAGGCAGTGGTTGTAGCTAGATTTAAGAATATTTATGGCCATAGTTTAATGAAAGTTATTTAAGTAAATTAACTTTAGGAAAGCTTGAAAAAAGCTAATTATATTTGCACATTGATTTTCCCTATATGGTGATATCCCTTTACCAGGAACATTGGCAATTATCGATGCTTATGCAAAAACAGGAGATTGTCACGTATCCTTGGCTGCCGTCGGCACTTTACTTCACACTTGAAGCCAAAGGTCACAACACAGGAGCCTCACTCTCTAAATATCCTTCCCATCCCAATTTTTCTATTGGCAGATATTAAATTATTTTACTTGCTGAGGTAAATGACTTGTAAGTGTCCTTAGCCATAAAAAAAACTGCTTTCTTGCTTCCTATTCTTACAATAAAAAAAAACACCTCTTTCCTGTTGCCATCACCTTTATTTCCTAAGATGACCAGAAGAGGTCTTCTTTCGGGCGATTATTGAAAAATAAATTGAATTTGTTGCTGAAAAAATAATATTGTAAGCAACAATGGTTTTGGGGAAGGGGCAGAGGGCGTTCCCCGAACTAATACATATTTATTTACTATAGAAAATCCACCTAAGCTCTCAAAATCAATTTGTCGAACAGATATTTAATTTATGACCCGCCCCGCTCTATATATTCCACCACCTTCAGTTTCCTTTCCGTGTCCTCTTCGTATTCTATGACAATCTGTCGCTGGTATGTCCTGATGTCCTTACATCATTTTATGACACTTGAGGGATGATCCTGGGAGGAAGAGGGTTGAAACGTTTAAGATAAACTAAGACTTTGATTGGAATAGCTTAGAAAGTTTTGTGTTACACTGATTGGTCACAGATTAACTTGTATTTAAATATTAAATAACGCACTAAAAATATTATTAAAAATATATGGAAATGTATAACTTTTTAACTAAAAACCTCTTACCTTTTCAGGTCTAATTGTCAACGGTTTGATCAATGTTTCCATCTCCACAATCGAGCGGCGTTTTGGCTTACGTTCCCGTCAAACTGGCCTGGTGGCCAGTGGCTATGATGTGGCCTCCTTTGCCTGCCTGGTTCCTGTCACATATTATGGAGGAAGACGTGGTGCCTCCAAGCCGCGATTCATTGCCATTGGTTTGATCCTGATGGGTCTGGGATCATTGGTTTTTCTGCTGCCGCACTTTCTGGTGGGCAACTATCGAGCCAGCATTGATGAGGCCAATGTGTGTGAGATGGCAGGACTCCAGCTTAATTCCAGTCAGATGACAATGGTAATGACTCTATTGATTTCACCCTGTCCCCAGGCTTATATCCACAACCAAATTTCAGGGATCCTGCGACTTGGAGACGGGTAATGAGACCGAGAGCCTAACCTGGACTGTGTGGCTGTTCCTGGCTGCTCAACTGCTCCATGGAGCTGGTGCCTCACCCCTGTTCACATTGGGCGTCACATATATCGATGAGAATGTCTCAAAGAAGATGTCGTCTGTTTACTTGGGTAAGTTGCAAAACGATTCCCATTGATAAGACGCAGAAAACTTTTGTCTGCCGCAGTCGGAGTCGCACAACAAATGAAGTATGCACAAATACCCATTCCCCTGCTTTATACGCTACAGATATCAAAGTATCTTAGTATCTGCTAGTTGCTCTCTCTCACACATGCATATTTATTTTTATTCGGAAAGTAAAATAGTATTTACCAAGCGAATCCTGCGGGGTGGCTTCCAGCTTCCTTGCTTCTTCCCCTCTGATGACCCAATTTTAAAGAGCCAGAAGATTGTCGCTGAGTCAGCCGGTAGTCAGCGGTTCAGTTCGGTTTAGGTCTTAGGTCTTAGGACGCGAAGCGCCAACGGCAGCGCAAATTTATTGCCTCTTAGTTAAGTTTATCGTGGCAGCCGAGGACGAGGACGAGTGAAGTTATCAAGCCCGTCCAGTGTCGGCTCGTTGCCTTTCCTTTTTGGATTCCGCTGTCTGGGCATTGAGACAATTGAAATTATCGCTACTGCCACATGGAGTTTACTTCACATGGGGATTCCCCCGATAAGTGTGTGTGCGCCCGGGAGGGGGTGGTGGTATCCCTAGGCAGTGATTGCACAATACGTTTCAGAGAAGTAGGAATTTGTGTCGTTTATTTGTAAAAGGTTTATATAGATTTTTTAATGATTAAAATTGATTGTAATGTTAATGTGTATTAGCAACTTATGCTAAAGCTTCCTAAAAAGGATATTTATAATTTTTTTAGCTAGCTGGATTTTGGAATTATTAAATAATAATTTATTTTCTTGATTATCTTAATTTGAAAATTTAATAGTTAAAGTTTTATCTCCATTAAATTAAACTCGATAAAAAGATTTGTTGTTCTAAAATGTGCTGGAGGTGCCTACTGTAATTACTGATGTTTTTAAATCCCTTAAAAAAGGTGTCTAAAAGTATGCAATAAAATGTTTACAGCATTTACTAATGAATCAAATTCTGTTTGCTTTAAAATCCCTTTAAAATCTGTCTAAAAGCGTGCAATTAAATGTTTACACTATTTACTAATGAACCGAATTCAGTGTTCATTTTGTTTGTTTTCAAATCCCTTTAAAATGTGACTAAAAGTATGCAATAAAACATTTACATCATTTACTAAAGAATAAAATTCAGTGTTCTCTATTCAATGTTTTCAATTCGGTTTTTTTTTTATTATTTTTTTATTTGAATTCAAATTTGTTTTTGTTGTTATCTTATTTTATATTTTTGGTTTTTTTGTATATTTATCTTGAAGCTCGCACCGTTCTCCATCATACAAATATTAAATATTTCCAAGGAACTAAACTTCTGTAAAGCACTGTACTCATTTAAAGTGAAGAAGCTTCCCCCTTGAAGACTTTTGTCATGCAAATTAAGATGCAATTCGCTGATAACAAATTTTAGCAAAACCTTGTGACAAATTTGAACCAATGGCAGATATTCTCCCTTTAATTAAGATGAATTTTGTTAAGCTAAGTTTGATTATTTTTGTTATATTTATTTGCAGGCATTTACTACACGATGGCCACCGTTGGACCTGCGATTGGCTACGTCTTTGGCGGACAATTGCTGCTCATCTACACGGACTGGATGACCGTGGATCCTGTGCAGTAAGTGCCATCCCAATGATTGTTATTAATCGCACGACTTAGTGCCGTGAGTGAGTGGGGGACACACTGTACAGGTGACTTTAATATCGGGGGGGTTCACTGCCACCGAGAGCTGAGAGCTTATTTGTTACCAACGGCAACGGCAAATGCCACAAAAGCACCTCGACGGGGTAAATATCTCTAGAGAGTAATAAAACAACATTTCGTGCTGACAACGAGGAAATAAGGTGCGAATGAGAATGAGCATTTGTTTGATTCACATTCTCGGGTGGGAGAACCACAAGGACTCCCAGATTCCAGAGCAACAAGCCATCTGCATCCCAGTTTTCATGGTTACCACCAGCGTATGGCATGGCTTATTGTCACGGTGATGCCATAAGTCATAATGCCCCAAGCTCCCTTTTGCCCTTTTCACCTTCTCCATGAATTATGCCGAGAACATGAACATTTTGTTTATGATTTTTTACATGTTTACGAGCGGTTAGAGGGCTAAACAAATATTTTTTGGCGACCTTTTGAGGCTGTTGTTCTGTTGAGCAGATAAATTCAGTGGAAAATATATAAATTCTCATTTCAGTTAATTTACAAAAGCAGGAAAAGTGGGGGGAAAATGCCACAGAATTTGATTATTTGGAGCTTTATTTGATGGTTCCTTTTTATTTGAATCTATGAATTAAATTTATAATTGTTTCTTAATGGGTATTTATTGCCTCTGTTGAGCAGATAAATTCAGTGGAAAATATATAAATTCCAATTTCAGTTAATTTACAAAATCAGGAAAAGTGGGGTGAAAAATATATATTTGTTGGTTTCTTTATTGGAATCTACAAATTAATTCTATTAAAATTTCTTAGGGGGCTCAATAGATTTATTGCTTAAAAATATATAATTTAATAAATGATTTATTTCCCCCTTTTCAGACTCAGTCTGACCAGTGACAGCAAGGTTTGGATTGGTGCCTGGTGGCTTGGCTTTATTTTTGCAGCCATCATGTGTCTCCTTGTGGCCCTGCCCATCCTTGGTTATCCGAAATCCCTGCCTGGAGCGGAAAAACTACAACTGGAAAGGGTATCCGAGGCGCATGCTACCAAGACAGAGTCTGAGGAAGATTCTACTTCCTCTAAAAGTTTAGGAAAACTTCCTCGGGCTGTGCTCAGTCTGCTTGGTAATCCCACCTTCTTTTTCCTGAACCTGGCCGGAGCCACTGAGGGTCTGATCATCGCGGGATTCGCTGCATTTCTGCCTAAACAGATCGAGAACCAATTCAGCATCTCGCCCATGCTCTCGGCCATGGTGATGGGCTTGATCACGGTGCCAGCTGCCGGTGGCGGCACCTTTCTCGGTGGTTACTTGGTGAAGAAATGGAACCTCACCTGCAGTGGCATCATCAAGATGTGCCTGATGGCCACCACACTGGCAGTAGCGTTTACCTTTTGTTTCCTGGTCTCCTGTCCGAATCCTCAGTTTGCTGGTGTGACCACTTCATACAATTTGGAGTCCAGAAGCGGGCCCATCGCCTTGGAGGCGTCGTGCAATGCCAACTGCGAGTGCAGTCGCTCGAACTATGATCCCATTTGTGGTGTGAATGGTGTGATGTACTATAGTCCCTGCTATGCGGGTTGTAGCCAGGAGGAGCACGTGGACAGTCTAAAGCGTTACCACAACTGCAGTTGTATTGGAAGTGTAGGCTGGGTGGATCTGGAAGTGGAAGATGGATTACCGCGACCGGAAGCCACCAATCTCAAGTGTGATTCCACTTGCCAGAGTCTGCCGCTGTTCGTGGGCCTCTGTTTCGTCCTGATGGTCTTCACTTTTCTGGCCACGATGCCCGCTTTATCAGCTACTTTAAGGTGAGTTTATATTTAATTATACATTTTATTTATGTAATTTTATTTCAGATGCGTTCAGGACGAACAGAGATCCTTTGCCTTGGGTCTGCAGTGGATAAAGGTGCGCCTTTTGGGCACTATACCGGCTCCTCTCATATTTGGCGCCCTGATTGATGAGTCTTGCATTTTGTGGCACGAGTCCTGCGACAAGGAAGCTGGTGGAGCCTGCCTTTTTTACGACAACTTTTATATTAGCCGGTGAGTTGAGCTTTTTATTTTATTTATTAATTTGAAATTAATAATAATATTTAAAACTTCAGGTATATGTGGCTGTTGGCCTTGATCTGCAAGCTGGGCTCCGTGGTGTTTTTCCTGGGCGCTTGGTGGTTCTATGTGCCACCCAGTAAACCTTCAAAGGACATTGAAAACACAGAGGACAATTGAACTGAAACTTAATGGGATAAATATATATATATATGTACTGTAAAATATAAATCCAGGCAGCTGATTGTGGCTCATATTGTGGCTCATCATTAACTGGTTAGCATTTTTAATCGTTTTGGCTATGTAGTAGATATAAGAACTATTTTATATATATTCCTCTAAGATATTCATCTTCATAGAGCAACTTGAAGCATCATTTATCATTTGAAGCAATCATTAAATATATGTGTGTAGATCTAAAAATTACAACGTTTTTTATATTAATTATTAATAATTTCTTATAAGTAGCAAAGTTTCTTAAACATTTGATGATAGTTGGCCATGCTTTTGGTAAAAACTGTAAGTAAAAAAGGGTAAAAGGGGTTAAAGTACATTTTTTGGAGGATTTTTTAACTCACTCCATCGATTTCCTTGGATCATGGGGCACACGGCATGTCTGGTCAAGGGATTTGGTTCCCAATTATTATGAAGATTATACCAGAAAAGTGCCGAGCCCTTTTTCGGCTGAATGGTAAGATTGGCGGCAGGAAAAATGGTGGCACCACCCAAGGGGACATCGGTGGCCTGTGGAAATAAAGGAAAGTTCACAGTAGCTTTCATATTTGTCTAAATTCAAACAATTACTTACATAAAACACAAAAGTAATTAAGCGATCGCCATCCTTAATCGTTTCCTAATCATTAAAAAATTGATTAAAAAGGATTATAAATATAATATATCAAATTTTTTATACTTTCTTTAAGCTTACTCACCGGATAAATCCTGGGATCCCTGTAATCGCTATGCTCCATAAAATACCCACCCAGACCGTAGTTTCCTCTGGCCAATGAACTAACATTGCCCATTGCCAGACCCGATATATCCGTCATCCGATTCACCAAAGCCTTGTCCACTTTACCGCCATCGTCATCCGTAATTTTGACTTGGAAAACGCGAGGTGGCGCCTTGGGAGCCGTATAGTTGTCGGCAAAGCCTTGTTCCAAGTCATCGCTGGTCAGGTTTAAGAAATGAGCAATCTCGCTGTCATAGAGCACGTCGTGATATAGCCAGATGAGTGGATCCTTGCTGATCTCCTCCTCCTTGAGCGGTGCTATACGCATAAATGGTGTGGTGGTAAAGTTGTAGCGACACACGAGCCGCGGACGTGGCGGAAACTCTCCTCGACATCCTCGCTCAAAGGCAGTGGCTGGTGGCAAGGGCTTAAAGTGAGGAAGAGGAATCTCGGGATCCTGATTGGCTTCCTCTAAGTAATCACTTATGTTATTAAGAAAACCTGGTATTAAAGGGGATTTAAAATCATTGAAGGGAATAATGAAGTTTAAGTTACGATCACCTTCATGAAGCCGACTTATAACAAACATTTTTCGAATTTCCTCTCGATTTGGTTTGTAAATTTGAAGGGCAATCTTATTCTTTGGTTCCTTAATATTATGCAAAGCCAGACGATACCATTGAGCTGCTCTTCTATACTCCGATTTATTGAACATATAGTCCGCCAGGGCTAAGCTATCGGAGGCACACAATTGGGTTCTAAAAACAAGAATTATATATTTAAAGGATTATTTTTTATTGATAGTAAATGCTCCTTACTTTAGTTGCTGACCAGCTAGTAGACCCTTTGACATATCCGTAGAGTTTAGGTTATAAAAATGTTCTATACGATACATTCCCAATGAAGCTTCTTTCAAGTCCTCGGCAGTTGGTGTGCGATTTAAAAGTTTATGCATTTCCATGAGCTGATTATCTGAAATTTGAGAAAAAAATTAAATTAATTAATAGTTTGAAGAGTTAAATTAATAATTTGTTTGATTGTTTTGCGCAGAGTAAGTAACTTCGAATCAAATAAAACAAATTGTAAGAAACTTATTAAACTTATTATTGTTATTTCTCATACCTTGATCTACCTTCTGAGTCCTGATGTAAGCCATCCACTTGGGCCAATCTTCATGAGCTCGCCTCATCAGTTGAAAGGAATTAAGGGGATTGGTCACATATTCAACACGATTCGCTTCACTATCAAGATTTTTATATTCTACGGAGACAGTAAATCTGAAAAAATGATGTTAGTTAATATTATATATTTCATTTGTTTATTTTTTCTTCATGCCTTCTCAGAGTTTCCACTTTTCTTTCCAGAGTTCTTACATAGTTCTTCAATTGATTCATATAAGAGTTCTCAAATTGTTTGAGCTCCCCCAAAGCCAGAATTGAACCTGAATAGACTTTGCTATCATCAGCCAAACTTGTTTTAAAAATAAAAATTAAATTAAATATAACTGAGACTTGTTTGTACAGCAACATGCTTTAGCCGAATGAACTAAGAGTGAGTCTTACAAAATCAAAAATGCTAAGCTTCCAATCGGATTTTCACGGTTTATTTATTAATAGCAACATTGAATTAGTTGACTAGAAGTAAATATGGAAATACATTGTTGGTGAAGAAATCTATAATGGATTTATTGGAATTAAAATGCTGATTAGATTGGAATTTTAAAAATCTTTCTTTAAATTTCAAATATTTTTAAAAAGAAAGCCTTGCCATACTGTTAAAATTTGAGTGAAACAGACGCCATCTTGTGGAATTGAACGAAAGTATTAACGGTATTTTACATGTAGTTGCACATTTGGTAACTAGGTGGCGCTATTGCTTAAATAAATGTAAAAGAGATTCAAGAAAATTATTATTTTTATACTTTATATAATTTATTAAGGATTTATTAAGGAAACTTTTAAGAAAAATGAGAAAAATAAGATTTAAAACGGATTCAAGAATAATTTTATTTTATATTTTATATTATTTATTAGTTAATTAGCAAACTTTTAAGAATAATGCGATGTAAAAAGGATTCAAGAAAATTATTATTTTATATATTATATTATTTATTAGGAAAATAATAAACTTTTAAGTAAAGTCTAAAGACTAAAGAAGAATAAATAAATATTATGTCTTTTTACAAATAAATTTCTTGAAATTAATTTAGGCTTATTTATATACATTGCAATTATTGTTAAGCAATATCCCAAGTATTAGGAATATTAATACCAAAAAAAAACAAACACATTAAACCCTCCTCCTGCCCATCTGCAGATGCTGCCTGAGAAACTTGCCTGTGTTAGCAAAAGATTTTCCTCGCGGGAAAAACAACAACTTGGCCAATTTCAGTCGCTTGTTATCATTATTTTTATCGCTATTGAAAAGCGCTAATTGTGCGCAAATACTCGGAACGAACTTATTGCCAAGTTATTATAAAGCTCACACATGCAAACCAAACTGAACCAAACACCAAATAGCATTGCGAGAAAAGTGCAAGCGTGGCGGAAAATCCAGGACCCAAAAGGATGCAAAGACAGGTGAAAGTTGGAGCAGAAGATGAAGAGGCTGCGAAATGTGCGGAATTTCGGGGTTAATTAGAAGGGTATTGGGGGAAAAGGGAGAGTTGGAAGTTCCCAGGGAGATGGGATACGACTCCAAAAAAATGGCAATGAAATTTGTCCTTTCCCTTGGCACAGATGTCACAGAAAACTATACTGCACGTGCATATGAAACTGTTACGCCGGGCGCTTTATGAATGAAACATTTACTATTGCATACCTCTGACGTTTCACCTCCGGGGCACCTTGACTACACTGGCCAACCAGTCAACCAGTCAACCATCTTTCACCACCCATTCATCTTTTACCACCCAGTTAACCATACAACCCACCCACAAGGACCCGCCGCAGGACACATGCGCAACGCCAGGCAGCATTTGAATTTTGAATATGAATTTTGACACTTGATTATCAGCGGTGCTCGCAGTTCGCGGCCAGTTGCAAGAGTGTGTGGACGTCTGTTCGGCGTTATAAAAAAATAAACCATAGAAAAACTTTATAACCAAAAGCCGGAAAAAATAAATTCACGCTAACGTAGCGGAAGTTCAACTTGGGCCATTTGGCCAGTGAAAGTGCAAAGCAGAAAAAATATAACAAAAATATAGAAAACGGAATACAACATTTTAAAAGTTTCTCAATTTGGCGGCTCAATTGGGTGAAGATGAGAAGGAGGAGCCTTGCTGATATTTGGATTTTGCTGCAATTTGCAGGATTGAGCTGGGCCAGCTTCTCGGAGCTAAACAATTGTAAGTTTTAAGGGTAATTTTTTAACCATTGAAAAGGTGTTTAAAAGTATTAAAAAAATATAAAGAGTATAAATTATAGATTTAGTTTAGTTTTAGCTTTTAATTTTTAAGTACATTTTTGTAGCATTTCTGACCTTTTAATGCATAAAAATCTATTAAAAAAAGTTTAAAAAATTAAAAATATGTTGACTAATTTTATTTCTTATACATTATTATATTTTATGTAGGAAAATTATTAAAAAAAAAACTGTTAAGGTAAAACATACACCTCAACGGGTTTTAAATAAAATAAACAGTCATATAAATTCATTTGCTTTATTTTAAATAAAATATTTGGTGAAGTAAAAGTACCAATGTTTTATAGCATAAATGTAGCAATAATTAAATATTATTTAAAAAATAAGACTTATTATTAAATTTTCTATGATTGCAGTTAAGTTTATTGCATTAATTTAGTAATATTTTGATTCATTACAAAACAGTTAAGGTGTAAGTTTTACCTTAACGGTTTCTTAAAAATTATTCTACATAAAATATAATAATGTATAAGGAATAAAATTAAATTAAGGATATAAGGAAAATTAACAGTCATATAAAATTCTTTACTTTATGGAGGGATTTATTATTAAACTTTCAAAGTTTGCAGTTAAGTTTGTAGTTAATACTTGACTCTTTGAAAGAAAAATCAGCTTTAATTTATAATTTAAAATGTGTAATTTATAATATTTCTTATATATTGAGAAAATTGAATTTAATTTTAATTAAATAATATTTATAAATATTACATGAAAGCAGTGATTAGATTGCTGTATTTATTTAATCTTAAAGATAACATTTGGCAGCAGTGATTTTATTTAAATTTGTTTTATAGTTTGTCTAAATATATTTCTTAAATATTAGCAATTTATTATTTAATAAAAAACCGCTAAAAAATCCAATTAATATCCAAAATTTCCTTATAAAAAACGAACATTCTTTTCAACCAAAAATACAATTCCTTTTCAACCTGCTTGCCAGCAAAAAAAAGATTACAAAATTTAGCTGGTTTTTTGGCTAATTGACTACATTTAACGTGCAAACTATGTGAAACAAAAAAGCTGAGTAAAAAACGATGATAAATACCATCAGTAGCAGGAGCAGCAAAAGCAGCGTCGGACGGCCGGCCAGTAATCGGAAGTCCAACGAGTCCATAAGTGAATAAACTGTGGCCAACACACACACACACACACACATCCCTCTTCAGGACGAGACCGGGAAGAGTAACGAGGGTTTCACTTCCGCCAGGAAAACTGGTCTTGGGCCGCAAGGAGTAAAAAACAAAACAAATTTTCCTCGAGCCAACACAACAAATGCGATAAATATATCAAAATGGGAAAAATTCACAATTCGTTATTTAAATCAATGTGCCAAATGCAATCTAAACATAAATATTGGCAGGCTAGCCGCAGAGCCAGCCAGCGATAAGAATGTGAGTAGAGTGAGTAGAGTGAGTGAGCTCAAAGAGGAGTGAGTTTTTCCGCTGGAAAAGCCACCTAACCACCACTAGCCACCAGTCAGCAGTCACCAACTCCCATTCACAGCGGGGGCGTGAGGAGACAGACAGTCGCGGAAAGGCGACGCTTTTTCCACTTCCTATTGCACTCTGCGCATTTTCCTTTTCTGCCACCAAAAGTGTTGGGTTCTTGGCCACTGCAGTGGGTTATTTTCCATTTCTTTCATTTTTTTTGTATATATTTTTTTTTCGGCAGACATTGCGTGCTGATTGTACTTCGTTTCGCCAGTCAGCCAGCCAGCACTCCGCCGGCAGACAGTTGGAGTGTCTAACAGGAGACAGGACATTCACTTTCCGTTTCAAGTTCAACGATGAGCGGGAAGAGGATTCTACCGCGATTGTGATTGCAAAAAACTGATTTCAAGAAGAAATTATGGCCTAAGACTCTGTAGATCGATCCTTTGTGGAGTTGGGTGTCCTTTTAGCAGCTTGTAGCTTGATTTCCTTTTAGAGAGAAAAAAGAAGAAACAACATAGGAATTAACTAACTAAAAAGTTAAACATGAAGGTAAATTACTTGGCAGCAGACATAAATGAACCAAAAAATTGTTATGCTCTTGGAAAAAATAGAAATGTTTACGGGGTTTAAAAGTTGTTCAAGAAAATATACTGGAAAATATATTTTAAAATCATGGTAAATGGGTGGCAATCTTCACTATATTTCAGGGACAAACTCTGAAATAACTATAAAAATATTATTTATACAGATAATTATTCAGATACAGATAATTATTCAAAGTCTAATCGCCTAATACCCAGAAATTGATTTTAATTTTAATCCAAGAAACCTCATCTGTGCTAATTTTGCTGGTAATATTATTCGTTTCAATGTGTTGCTGAATTCGTACTTGGGAATTATAGGTACACTTTTTGCAAACAAATGGTTTACCAAAATAAAATATAGTTTACAAGAAAACAGATGCTAAAATAACTTAAAATACTTTTGTATTTAAGATTTTAGTTCTTCAATAACAAAATCTTCATCTAACTTAGAATACTTTTTTATTTAAGATCCTTGCTCTTCAACAATAAGTTCTTCATATTTATAAAAAAAATAATAATAATTTAAGAGATTCGTAAGTCTTTTTACTTGTTATTCCATAATTACATAATTATATATAACAAAGTTCACAAGAAAACAGATGCTATTTTAGCCAGTATTATAAAATAAACTTAGAATACTTTTGTATTTAAGATCCTTGCTCTTCAACAATAAATTCTTCATCTTTATAACAAAATTATAATTAAACAAATTCTTAAACTCCTTTTTACTTTTCATTCCATAATTACAGCTCATTTATCATTAATAAAATTAACTTTATTTCTTGCAAAGCTCTGACTGTTACCTTACTCCATTAATTTACCCCTTTTTTGCGCTCAGTGAACCTCCTCCTATATGATGTGTTTTATGCTTAAAAAACCGCCTAGCTCTTTCCTTTCTTTTGCAATGTTTTCAATATGCAAACATGCAATATCCAAATTGCAATAACAACAAACTGCGGGCTGGAACAGCAACAGTAACCAGAGGCGGAAACAAAACCATATCAACTGAAGGCAGTCGTCAAACAATGGCGTCTCGAACATTTACACTAAAACGAACCAGAAAAAAATATAAAAAAAAAACGAACCCCAACTCGAACCGGACCCAAGACACCCTACTTTGCCCGGGACCCCGAAACATAATCGCAAATTATAGGCTATATGGCGCGACGTGGTAGGCTCCTTCCCCTCAATTTGATGCTAGTTTGGTGGAAACACGCCCTCACCTGGGCCAAAGGTGTGTAGAGGTAGCCAGCCAGCTAGGTAGCTTTTTACAATTTTCCAGGTACCGGTACTAGATTTTTGCATTTTTTCGGGTTATTATTTGCTCATAATTGTAATTTACGTATTTGCTGTGTGCGGTTGAGGTTCAGGTTGAGGTTGAGGTTGAGGTGTTCGTTTCCAGCTACTTGCTAGGCAATTTGATGTGATGTGATTTCTATATTTTTTTTATAAGGCATTGTTGTGTGTGTGTGAGGTGTGTGTGCGGTTGCTACTTTGGTGGTTAGTCGGCTGATGTCCTGCGGTTGACTGGAAGTGATTGCGATGGGACCCCGATTTGAATAAAATCGACCACCGACCGAAGAAAGTGTATTAGTTATTAACTTTATAAATTGAAAGGTGTTTAAAATGGAGGTGGAGATGTTTGAAGTTTTTTAAAGAAGTCTTTGAAGGATAAAATGAGAAAGGGAATAGTAATGAAAGTATTTAAAGAGAAGTTAGAAAACTCTTACTATATAAATATTATTATTACACTGTTTCTCAGCCTTTGTGTTTATTAAAAAATAACTAAATTACATCTAAAAAAAGTTTGGAGTTCTACAAAGAAGTCTTTGAAGGATAAAATGAGAAAGGAAATAGTGATGAAAGGGTTTTTAGAGAAACTAGAAAACACAAAGTATATAATTATTATTTTTACCATGAATCTTAACCTTTGAGTTTCTTAAAATACAACTTAATTGCATCTAAAAGAAGTTTGAAGTTTTTAAAAGAAGCCTTTAAAGGGTAAAATATAAAAGGAAGTAGTAATCAAATGATTTAAAGAGAAGCTAGAAAACACTTACTATATAATTATTATATTTACCGTATACCTTATCGTTTGGTTCTTAAAAAATAACTTATTTACATATAAAATAAGTTTCGAGTTTTTAAATTAAGCCTTTGAAATTAAGAAAGGAAATAGTGACTAAAAACTTTAGAGAGAAGCTACAGAATATAAATTGTAATATAATACAATTTTACCCTTGAATTCAGCCTAATTATCTATAATCTTAATCTTTACCTTACATTTTAGTTTATAAAACAAATTAAAAATAAACAAATTACATAAAAAAAATCTACATTTTAAAACATTTTTACAATTTTTTCTTTAAAGCTGTTTCATCTTAAAAATATTATTTTTGACATCTCACCATCCCGCATTAACTTTTAATTTCACTAATTGTTGGGATTATTTGCTGCTGTCTCGGCTTAATGTTAACCTCAACAAATTTATGACCGTTGTACAATTTTTAAATATCCTTGACCACTCCTGAGAGGGGCATCTGGTAAATGTTTGAAAATCTTCAGCTTAGGCTGTTGACATTTTGCAGACACACGCAGAACTGTGGAAGTGTGGAAAAGGAAAGAAATAATTATCCCTGAAATTGTGGATTTGAAATGGAAAAGTGGTTACATTTTAATTGAATTAAATTTTTGCGCCTGGGTTCCTTCAGACCAAAATGTCAGTCTGTAACATTTGCAAGCCTCATAAAGCAACCCAACCCCCGAGTTGAGTTTGCCCCATTTATTTCCCTAACGAGGAGAGTCATAAATGTTGTCTTCTTCAATTGCAATCTTCCCTTTTTTCAGCGGATCCCAAGTTCAGCGGTCCCATCAACAACTCAACAGTTCCCGTGGGACGCGATGCCCTGCTCACGTGTATTGTCCACGACCTGGTTAGCTTCAAGGTGGCCTGGTTAAGGGTGGACACACAGACCATTCTGAGCATTCAGAACCATGTCATTACCAAGAACCATCGCATTGCCATCTCTCATACAGAGCATCGCATTTGGCAGCTAAGGATACGCGATGTCCAGGAATCGGATCGTGGATGGTGATGTTTTTATATTAAACTATAATATATAGTACACAATATATCGTTTTTTCTCCAGGTACATGTGCCAAATCAATACAGATCCCATGAAGAGCCAAATGGGTTATCTGGATGTGGTGGTACCTCCTGACATCGTTGATTACCAGACCAGTCAAGATGTAGTCCGTTCTACGGGTCAGAATGTCACCCTCACCTGCAGTGCAACGGGGGTTCCCCTGCCCACAATTACCTGGCGTCGCGAGGAGTCCACACCGCTCCTCCTCTCCGAGGATTCAGCAGATCAGGAGGTATACAGCGTCGAGGGGCAGAATCTTAGCTTGTGGCAGGTGCAGAGGTCTCATATGGGTGCTTACCTCTGCATCGCCTCCAACGGAGTGCCGCCCACAGTCAGCAAGCGCGTCATGCTGATAGTGAACTGTAAGTCTAACAAACTTTAACGAACTCTTAAAAGTTAACTAAAATTAAACCCTTTTAAAGTTGCACCCACTATCTGGACTCGATACGATACCATCTACGTGGGTCTGGGCCAGAAGCTAACGCTGGAATGCATCACCGAATCCCAGCCGGCATCTGTGAACTTTTGGCTAAAGGACTCTGAACTGCTGCCAGGAGGTTCCTATGAATCCATGACAGTGGATCATGTCCATCGGATTGTGATGAGGATCACCTTGAGACCGATTACAAAGCGGGATTTTGGGGAGTACAAATGCAGGGCCAAGAATGCGATGGGTCAGACAGATCGGATTATAACAGTGCATCGTAAGAATATATCTTTTTTGTGTAAAAGTAAACCTATCCTTAAACTTTCGTTCGTTCTTAGATAAAGCCAAGAAGCATGGCCAGCATTCGCATCAGACTTCCTCCCGCGAGAGCCAGTTCATTGTCATTGAAGGTTTGTTTTTTAAATGCAAAAAACCTAACTCCTAATCCTAATCCTAATCCTCTTATTTTTTACAGAATACATAGCAAATGTTGCAAATTTGAACTGTAAATTCCATCCCCTTTGGATTGTGTTTTTGTGTTTCCTCAATAAAGTTGCCAGCTTGTGAGCCAAAGCAGTTAAAACAATTGCAAATTTGTCTTTTTAGCCACTCTGAGGTGTGACTGCATCTTTATATATATATATCTTTATATATACTGCCTAATTCACAATGTTTTTTGTTAATTATAATTTTTGTTATAACAATTGTTCGATTCGTTCAAAGGGGTGTACAAATTATTGGTTAAAATCAAGTAATTTTGATTATTTTTGTTAATGGAGAATAATTTTGATTCACTCATTAGCTGAATTGCTCTAGGACAACATTTACAATAATAATAATGAATCTAGCGCACGGTTCTTCTGTTCATCTTTTAAAATTAACTACAATTCATTTTAGCTATTTACAATTGTGTATATTGTGTTGTTTCTTAGTCAGATCAATCGATTATTTAGCTAAAACTCGATCCGCAACTTTACGCTTAACATAGAGGAAATTGAACTAAGGAGACGTCATCGCGACGTCTTCAACATTTCATTCGCAATAAATTAGTGTGTTAAAAGTTAAGTCTAACTATGAGCGTGTCGAGGTAGGCGTAACAGTTTGTTAGTTGGATTTGTTTGTTTGTTGTTGTTGGCTTACAAATTAAGAGCGTAGTGAGAGGAGGATGTGTTTGTGTTCATGTGCTATAGCCTAAGGTGAGGTGGTTCCTAGAATAACGCTCAACTCGAGCTGTCATGTTTCGAAGGCTTCTCCATGCTGGGAACCTCAATGGCTGGCGGTGGCGTGGCGCCCTTGGCCTTTGCCAGGACATCACGCTGTTCGTAGATCTCGTTGACCAGCTTCTTAACAAACGGATGGTTGAACTTGCCCTCGGTGGAGTCGAAGAACTCCTGGTGCTTCAGTAGGCAATTGTCACGTTTCTCGTACTCGAACGCCTGCATAACCATATCCAGGCGATCCAGATCCTTGACGAACTTGCTCTCCGCACTCTGACCATGCTCGTATTCCTAAAAATAAATTACTTTATTAATTTTTATATTATTTATAAGTTAGATTGAATGCTCAAACCTCAAACAGTTCCATGATGCGCTTGCCACGCGGCTCAATCAACTTGCATATATCCTCCATGGCCTTAAACTCCATGGCACGCTTCTCATCCTTGGACACGCCACAGAAGGGCGTGATATCACCCACTAAACTCTCGGCCAAATCATGGACTAGCGCCAGTTCCATGCAACGAATTTGATTTAGTCCCTCGCTGCCGTCCAACAAGAAGGTTAACATGCTCATCCGGTACATGTGTCCCGAAATCGATTCGCAATCGTTTACATCACGCAAAACCCAGCCAGTGCGTTTGGTGTGCTGCGTGAGAGAAGATGGAAATATGGGATATTAGTTAGGAGCTTTTTAAATATAATTTAAAGAGAGAAAAGGTATTAAAATAGAAAAATGTAAAGGTTAAATTATAAAGGGAATGAAGTAGAATATGGGATATTAATTAAGACCATTATAAATATAGTTTAAAAAGAGAAAATAGGTATTAAAATAGTAAAATTATAATAGGAAAATTATAAAGGGAATGAAGCAGAATATGGTATATTAATTAAGAGCTCAATAAATATAGTTTAAACAGAGAAAAGGTATTAAAATAGTAAATTTATGATAGAAAAAATATTAAGGAACAGTTCTTAACAGAAGTTTTAGTTTCTTTTTAATGATGAAATAAAAATAACTTAATATTTAAGACAAAAACTAACATTTAAGCTTTCATATTCCTCTGGTTTTGCATCTACATAGACCCAACGACAGCCCACCTGCCACTTTGGCTAATTAAAAACATTGACAACGACACGGACTCTGGTGACATCGTTGCCGGGTTCGCTTTGCTGCACAAAACACATCAAGGTTGGTGGCGCCTGCCCCCAGACCTTCCACTTCATACCTCTGCCAGCAAGGGCCTGTGTTCTAGACTGTTGCTATTTGATCAATAAACGTTTTATTTATAGCAACGCGGCGACGAGTGTATGCACAAGGTCCAAAAGACGTTGCAAGCCATTTGCTTTTCCTTGTCATACGTAAATTAAGTTTTTCCGATTCCATATTTATATAATATTATGGTTTAATTAAAGGTCTGCAGATCTCTTTAATCATATAGTCAATAGTCCGTGACTTATCAAAGGCAATGACTGATTGTTTGGGGTCACGTAATGAATTGGATACGTTATCGGAGCGGACAGAAGATTCCACTCAGTTGTTGGGTTCAACATGCATAATATCACATATTAATAATATGGATTTGCGGGTAATCAAACAAGTGCATTATTGAGTTTTGTTTATTAATCGCATTGCTGATTCCATATGGTACATATATATATCAATATTGACTTTGGCTCTGAACTGATAAATGACAACAAGAGTTGTGTTTGAGACGCAGTAAGCAGTTTGAATTTGTATTTATTTGTTATGTTTGTTTTATATATTTCAAATTTCTTTCCGTAGTATAAAAATTCTACAAAAACATTCTATAGAAATCTTATCCCTCAACTCGCTTAGATAGCGTCTATATTTTGAAGGCCAAGATCAAAGTCACGCGTAGCTTTTCCTTTAGCACGCTCTATATACTACTGTTCAGATACACACACACATATAATTGGGCAATAAAGAAAATTTAGAAAAATAGCTTTGCTCATACGTCAATGGTTCATGGGGGCTCCAAAACAAAAGCAAAAAAAATATACATTTCATTGTGCTCACGTGAGCCATTTGGAACTTTGCCCTCTCGGTTTGCAATTTTGTTGCAAATATTATGGGATTTGCAAGAGAAAATAAAAGCAAAAAAGCGAAACTTTGAGCTTGTTAATCAGTTAAAGTCATGGACAGCTGCTCAAGTTACATGAGCGATTCACTTTCGATAAGAAATCAAGTCCCGTGTTCTGGGGACTTTCGTCATTTTGTTTGATTGGTTCAAAAGTATCAGCTGCGGCAATTATCTAATCGTATTGCTGATGGGTTCCAGAAAGTGTGTGCAGCTCTTGACTTTTGTGCTAAGCTATATCGAACGATATCATAACTGATAAATAGACTGCAAATGACAAATATAAATTGTACATTTGTACTCATAAAACTACACACAAATGTATGAAGATATATTTGTATAAATATATATTTTTGTTTGGCAATCGACTATACAAAAATTTGTTCGAGAGCGAGGCTGCCTCTGGCTCTGGCATTATACAACAATTCGCAAATATACAAAACAAAAGAACGCTCGAGTGTAGATATAATAGAATAGATTATACAGACACAAAGTAAATAAATAAAATCTGTGCGTTCCCTTTGTTTATTTTCTAAGATTTTGCTGTCTAAAACTCAAATTGGGGGATTTAAACGAAATATTTTGATAAGAGAAGCTTATATTATGCAGTTTTTTATTACTAGATGGTTTCGAAACACGAGTAGAAATGTGATAAGAATTTGGATTATGAAATAGCTGACTCATAAGTTAAATAGATTTTAGAATTTAGTAAGAAATCTTATAGAAAAAGAAGTCGAATCATTATTACTCCTATTAATAATCAAGTGTAGTTAATCAAACATGATATTTGAGGTCTTTTGGTTGACTTATTTCTTGCTTAATTGTGTTAACACCTACATACTCTGGCTGAAGGCTACTTTTTGGACCTAATAATGATCACACAAGCAAAAAAATAAGAAAATTTATATGTAGGAAGCTTGTCAGGGTCATAAAAAACTACGTTTCATTTAAAAAAAAATAAAAAAATAAATTGTTTAGGGATTATACAAGAATTTCCATACTTTTTTAGCTTCTGGTTATTTAATTTAATAAAAATAGCTACGTTTCATTAAAAAAAAAAATAAAAAAATGAATAGTTTAGGGATTGTACAAAAATCTGGAGCCTTTTTTAAAAAGTGCGTAGCTTCTAGTTATTCCACATTTAACAAATATAAACTAATATTCCCTATATACTTCTATAACTCTCTTCAACAAAACACCCAAAAAAACCAAAATCAAAACAAGTTCCTTTTGGGGAAAAATCAATACAAACATATGACGCGACAGTTGTGAGTAAGAGAAGGGTGAATGTAAAGGAAAGCAGCTGGGGAACTGGTTACGCTTCGCATACCTTCAGGTTGCCAATGAGCTCCATGAACTGTAGGATCTCGCCGAGGCCAGTGCTGAAGCAGGCCTTGGTACCGGCACTGGCCGATGCGGAGGCCACATCGTGACAGGAGGCGCCAGCTAGTCCCGGGGACTCGACGGCATTGTCCGCCCCGGCGGAGGCCGTGATTTCGTCCGCCTTGTGGGCTTGCAGGGGTTCCGCCGCTAGCGATGACATGGCGAACTTGGTGGTGGTTTGCTGTTGCTGCTGCTGCTGGGAGGACTTGGCTCGCTGTCCGCTGGCCGTTTGTGTATGAATCTGTCGCTGGATATCCTGGCTACGCTGCTCCAATAGCTTTCGGGCCAATTGGTGGGCTGATGGAAAATTATTGCTCTGGTGCGCCGACTCCAAATCCGACTCTGAACCGTCCGCGTGCGAGGGCGAATTGTGACTGTCGCTGTCGCCGAACTTCGCCTGACTAGAGAGCTGTGTTGTTGCTTTGGCTATAGCTCTAGCTGTACCTGCTGCTGCTGCTGCTGCTGTGCTTGTGTTCGTGTTTGCTGTCGCTGTCGTTGCGTTGCTAAGGTACCGAAGCAGCCTGTAGAGATCACTGCCTCCGTTCGGCGTCGCTGCCGCCGCTCGGACTAACTGCTGTAGTGAGAACATCGCGGGAGAGAGCCCAGTCGGACGTTTTACAACCTATACGGAAGAGAGCACATATTTACTGCAGCCGTTTTCACTTAATGATAATTTAACAAATGATATAAGTTTCAAGAAATAGATGTTGGTGATATTATATTTATTTAAACTGTTACAATTGTTCATTTTTTAATTATTTAATGCGCTTAAATTTTGCGTTTATAATATTATTATAAAAATTAAAGCTTAAGATTTTTTTGTACAGATTTATTAATAATTTAAGAGCAATTTTGATTAGATTATAATATAAAAAAAATCCCACGGATATAAGCTTTTAAGAAGAAAGCAGCATGTTTTTGAAAGATTACTTAAAACTGTTTTTAGATGAACAAACAGCTCCGTTTTCATACCATGGAAAAATTAACGTAACAGGCACGGAAAAAGCATGCATATTTGCTGGTAAAACGTACCTAAAATCAGCCAAGTCCGACTGGGAGAGTACGAGTGGCTGGGAGAGAGCGAGAATGGCTCGCGCGTGATCGTTGGCTACAAAATTGTTGCCAGAGTCAAACACGTGATATGTGTATGCCGTCCGCTTGCCCTGTGGGTGGGAGAGAAAGAGAGGGAGAGTTACTTTAAGTTTTTCGTGAGAAATGTTTGAGAAAAAACAAGAGAGTAAAATTTCTTCAACAAGCCAACATTTGTATACCCTTACTGTATCGAAAATAATAAAATATGACTGTTTTTTATAGAACACATGCATTTAATTATGTTTACCCTCTTACAAAATTAAAAATACAGTTATTGCTGAGGGCAACAAAAATGTTTGTTAATTTTATTCTTATGCGATTTGTAAACGAGACAAAGAATTAGATTTTGCTAGTCATATGAACTACAAAGTAATCACAGTTTTATCGCTATCATACTCAAAGTATTCGTGGATTAATAGAAGTAAATATTCGAAGACTATTTGTAAGCACTTTATTATAGATACTATACTAAAATAAAATGACGAATTTGTGGGCTTAAATAAGTGGTGGGTTTCCAAATATGACTCATTTCTGTTTTTTGCTAGTATTACAGTTTTAGATTTTCGGAAAAAAAAAACAATTTGTGATAATTTGTAGTTCCTTCTCATTTGTTTAGCTTCGAAATGGGTTGAAAATAAAATAGAGTAAAGAGCAATAAACTAAAATAATACTAAACTAGGTTTAGGCATTCTGAAATGCATTCAAACTTGTTAATAAAAATAAATAAAATCTTTGTTTATCTCCATTTCATCTGCTAAGCTTGTATGTAATTTCACATTCATTTGCATTAATAATTCGAGAAACATTGTTAATTAACAGCAATTAATATTGCACTTTTTTTAATCAATATAAATTAAAAACATTAACACTTCTGGTGCGTTTCCTGTTAGGTCAGAGCTGATGCAATAGACATGTCGTCTGAACTACACATTTTTTTTTTGGCGAGAATAAACTAATTCACGCGGTTAACAATTGCTTATTTATTGCGAAAAAAAACAGACAAGAAATACAAATACCAATACTAATGTATGTTTTTCATTTTTGTGGTTCGTCCAAAGTGCAATTAAGAAACTGAGACAATAAAACCGCCTTATCAGCTGTCCATACTCCTCTTTCCCAGACTCCCATATAAACATAAATGTACATTTGGGTTCATAACAATAGAATTCAAGAGATTAAGTTATTGTTTTAGTTTATTATTTAATTTCACTTCACGAATATATTTATATATTTAGTTATTATTATTATTCTTTAATTTGTTAATTTAATTTGTAGATTTTAACACATTTTGCTTAGGCAATAAACAACTGCAAAATATATTCATATTTCTTTAGAAATGGCCACAAACTATTATTTTGAACGCAACTGTATGTCGGCTACCTTGACACCACTCTCTTTCGCTCTCGCGCTGTAAGAAGTTCCGTTCGAAATAACGGCAAATAAATAGGAAGCGAGCGATTCCGACAATTTGACAGGCACTTCAAGGTGAAGGCGGCGTTATGTGTGTGCGTCGTGTGGCACGTAAGCACCGTTAGTTTGATGTAATGTTGACGACTAAGAGCTCTGCCCGCCGATGGCAAACTAAAACATTTAATTCGCGACGAGGACCGCCGGACACAACGTTCGTAATTAGGAATATAAATATCACTAAGCTAATATAGACACACACGCAGACACCCACACTGCACACGCGCAAAACTACAGAATAGCGGCGGCCACAGAAACAATAGAGAGGCGGTAGAAATAGTTAAAATTACTAACGGAATTTATGCAACACCACCACAACGGCTGCAGGCTGCATTCTGCGGCGATGAATATATTTGAATCGGCTCTCTCGAACTCTCTCCCACTTCCGCTCTCCCGCAACAACAAAGTTGCGCGCTCTTTTATTCAATTGTTTGGTTTTTTCCGAAGAAATTGCACAATTGTCTTTTGTTTTTAGGGATACAACTAGTGTGACCGCATAGATATAAGAGATTAATGTCATAAAGCGGCAGATTAGATTAAAAAAATACCAAATGTAAAAGGTGTTTAAAATAGCAACAATTTATAGTACGGAAAAACTAGTATAACGATTGTATTGTAATATCTTTTTTAATACCGATTGGGTACAATTTATGATGCTTTTGTGATATTACTTGCAATACTTTTGTATTTTACTTAATGTAAGCAAATGTAAAAATCGCATAAACATGTCAAAAATACTGAAATAAAAGCTGGTATATTTTCAGTATATATCACTAATGCGAGCTGGTCTGACAGTTTTCTACCGCCTTTAGCACATGTTTACTAATTTTTTGTAAATAAATCAAAATAAAAATAATGTTGGCGCCTATTAAGCATTTATTGGGCAACTACCGGATAGTTCTGGCTAGCGGCTCGCCGAGGCGACAGGAACTGGTCAAAATGCTGGTAAAATCTACCATAAAAAAATGTTTAGAAATTGTAATAAGCAGTTTTATATTTTAGGGACTTGACGCGGAGCGGTGTCCCTCGACTTTCGAGGAGAACCTGAATCTGGATGACTTTAAGGAATTCTCGGATTACATAGAAGCCACAGCTCTGGGCAAAGCGGAGGAAGTATTCTCCAGATTGAGCTCCACGGGAGATAATAAGAATCTTATAGTCATAGCTGCCGACACGATGGTGACTTTGGGAAAAGAGATCTATGGAAAGCCCAAGGATGCCGATGATGCAATTCGCATGTTGACTAAGTAATTACTAGAATCTACTTAATTTTGTTTATATTCTTGTAACAAACTTTCAGTATTTATGTGGATTAAATTCTAATATTTTATATATTTTATATTTCAGCTTGTCTGGAACTTCCAATCGCGTTTTTACTGGCGTTGTTCTGAAACATGCCAATGGCATTCGTAAATTTACGGACACGGCGGACGTTTACTTTGGCAATTTGCTGCCAGAACAAATTCAGAGCTATGTGGACTCGAAGGATCCCTTGTAAGATATTAGATATATCTTAAACCATTTAAATTTAATTATATTTATATCCACGCAGAGATAAAGCTGGTGCGTATGGCATCCATGGCCCTGGTGGTGCCCTCATTCACCGCATTGATGGTGACTTTTACTGCGTGATGGGCTTGCCCCTGAATCGTCTGTGCTGTGAACTGAATAAACTGTTCCTTGAGGATCTTTCCCCATAGATTGGCTTGTCAACGTTGCGCCCATCACGTTCAAACTGTTTGGAAGTTTTGCGGCAATAAGCGTCAGAGGCTATAATCTTGGCTGATAAGCGGCACTCTATCTCTCTCCGTGGATTTCTTTGTTGTTCTTTTTTCTTTATGGCTCAAGTCAATTAAAAAATAAAAATCAAATAATCGTGAAGAGAGCAAAAGCACAGTGGTTAAATATTAAAGTACTAATAATTGTGAATTTATTGTTAAACTTTCAGACGTTTTAAACTTCACAATCAAATTGTAACATCTTTTTATTAAACGAATATATGTATACGTTTTTGTGGTGCAAAATTTACTTTCCCCTTTATTAATTGTTAAAAATTCCTTATGTAATATTAAGAAATTCTGCATTATTTTTTAAAACCGGGTATTCTGTAGTCTGCACTCTACAAAAAATTGCTTTAAACCACTGTTTGCTTTGTGTCTCCCCCACAGCTGACTTGCCTTAATCACTCTAAATTCAAAACAAAACAACAAGAAAAACCGAGTAACATATTTTTTCAAAGATAACACGATTATATAAACAATAAAATATTGTATTTGTGAGCAGAGCCCTACAGAAAAGAGCAATTTCAGTAAGCATTTAGCGGTTACTAGGAGAGGATCCATCATGTCCCAGCATTTGCAGACACCAGCGATCCCCAAGACCTGCTACCAAATGTGGGGCGGTCGCTTCAGCCAGAAGCCACACGAAGCTCTTCAAGCGTTGAACAACAGTCTGCCGTATGATTCCCGGTTGTATGCTGATGATCTGGATGCCAGCAAGGCCTACGCAGAGGCTCTCCACCGAGCCGGTCACCTGAACGAAGCCGAGGCTGATAAGCTGGTCAAGACTCTGGAGCTGTTGCGCTTCGATTGGATTGAGGGAACAGTGAGGTTTCGGCCAGGCGATGAGGATGTGCACACGGTCAACGAGCGGTTGCTGGTGGAGATTACCGGCGAACTGGGTCAGCGTTTGCACACGGGACGAAGTCGCAACGACCAGGTGGTCACCGATATGAAGTTGTGGCTGCGCAAAGCTATACGCGAGACTTTGGGTCGTCTTAGTTGTGTTATAGAATCGGCTAGCCGGCAGGCAGAGCTTTACCTTGGCGTCCTGATGCCAGGATACACTCACCTGCAGCGAGCTCAGACTGTACAGTTCTCCCACTGGCTGCTATCGCACGCCTTTGCCCTGCGCGAAGATGGCCTCCGGTTGGCAGAGCTCCGGGAGCGAGCCAATGTTCTGCCTTTGGGCAGCGGCGCTCTGGCGGGGAATCCTTTGGGCATCGATCGGTTGTGGCTGGCCGAACGTCTGGGTTTCTCCGGGGTGACACCCAACAGCATGCATGCGGTAGGAGATCGCGATTTTGTAGGTGAGTCTAGGGGAGATCTTTCGCTTTCTTTAGTCATTTCAAAGTCGTTGATATTGCAATTAGCACAATTGATTTCTTATCAGGGTGCCGCTGGAGGAGATTATATTTCAAGGGGCGACTGATAAGAAGGGCTCAGTGCCCTATATTTGGGGTTTTTTGAGGGGTATATTCCTTAGGCTTTATATTATTTTTATAATTTACAAGAATTCCTTAAAACGATATCAAATAAACCTTATTTTTATACCCTTGCAGGGTATTATAATTTCAGTCAGAAGTTTGCAACGCAGTGACCCTATAAAGTATATATATTCTTGATCAGCATCAACAGCCGAGTCGATCTAGCCATGTCCGTCTGTCCGTCTGTCCGTTTCTACGCAAACTAGTCCCTCAGTTTTGAAGCTATCTAAATGAAACTTTGTATAAAGTCTTCTATATACTCTCTCTTGTACATAAGTCGGAACGAGCCGGATCGGTCAATTATATCATATAGCTGCCATACAACCGATCCGTAAATTTGTTGAAAAAAAATTATAACTTCATTGTTTTTTAACATATCTTGACCAACTCTCGGTTATGAGCTTTATATATTTTTCTAGATTTTTGGAATTAATTTTATAAAAATCGGACTACTATATCATATAGCTGCCATAGAAAAAAAATTATAACTTTGTCAGTTTTCAACATAATTTCTTCTACTTTGAGATACAAGTATTTCATATTTTTTCCGAATTTTGTTGTAAATTTCATAAGAATCGAACGACTATATCATATAGCTGCCATACAAACAATCGGTAAACGTGGAGAAAAATTTCATTTTATTTTACATGTAAAAATGTAACAAAAATGTAAAGAAAATGTAAAAAATGTAACAAAAATGTAAAGAAAATGTAAAAAAAGGAAAAAGAATGTAAATCTGTAAAAATTGAGTGAATATGAAAGTAGTTCATATTAAATTATATTGGAATAGATTATAGTTTATAAAATTGGAATCTGCAAGGATATACCAACTCCGGCGTGACGAAGTTAGCTTCCTTTCTTGTTATATATATATATATTTATTCAGACGAAACTTACGCTAAAAATTACTATATCTTTCGATTTCCCTTTCTTTCAGTTGACTTTATTTACTGCTGCTCAATGGTTAGTCTTCATCTTTCCCGTTTGGCTGAGGATCTGATCATTTACAGCACAAAGGAGTTTGATTTCATCCGCTTGGCCGATAGCTTCTCCAGTGGCAGCAGCCTGATGCCCCAAAAGCGAAATCCGGACAGTTTGGAACTGATTCGTGGCATGTCGGGAGTGATTACCTCGAATCTGACGGGCATAATGATGACTATCAAGGGCACACCGTCCACCTACAACAAGGATCTGCAGTTTGACAAGGAGTACTGCTTCCAGTCCTTTGATAAGCTCTCTCAGGTACTGGAGGTAACCGATGGTGTCCTGCAAACGATGCAGGTGCAGCAGAATTCAATGGAAGGTGCTCTAAGTACGGATATGTTGGCCACGGATTGGGTGAGTGGAATAAGTCCATAACTATGATTATAATACTAACTTTATATACTTTCCAGGCTTACTATTTGGTAAAGAAAGGGTTACCCTTCCGCCAGGCCCATCATGTGATTGGTCGCGTTGTTTCCCTGGCCGAGGAGCGTGGCGTAGATATCACCGATCTGCCTCTAGGTGAGCTTCAAGCCTTCTGTCCCGCCTTTGGCTCTGATATAGTTAGTGTGGCGGATTACTCGAACAACGTGCAGCAGTATAATGCCATTGGTGGCACCTCTAGTGCCAGCATCATGGAGCAGCTGCGGCTGCTCAAGAAGTTTGCCAAGGATTTGCGCAAGCAGTCCTAGCTAGCAGGACCAGCGCTTTATTTCGTTTTTTTTTGTGATTAACAAATTAAAAAGTTACATTTACAAAAAAAGGATCTCTTTGGGTGTTCTAAAAAGGTATAAATATATATATGACTTCCCCCTTGGAGTCTAGTTGACGCTGGGACTCTGTGGAGTGTAGGTGTAGGGTTCGTGGATGCCCTGCTCGCCATTGTCCAGCTGCTGGTAGCCGGTGACCGCCGAGTTCTGTGGCGGACCCATCTTTCCGCCAGAGATGAGCACTCCAAGACTCTGTTGGAGCTGCCAGCGACGGGCCTCGCGTATGGACTTGTTGCGGCGCAGCGTCTTGGCCAGCATGAAGGCGCAGAGAACGCCCAGAAGCTGGACAAAGGCCACTGTGGTGGCTCCGGTGGCAATCAGCATGGCGCTTTGCGACACAATAAAGTTCATCTTGCGGAAGCAACCATAGTTGAAGGTCTCGTGGCAGGTCACCTGGGTGTGCGTGGGATCGGTGACATCCTCCTCAAGGCTGCCGCAGCAGGAATTCGGCACAACAACATCGTCAGAGCCAAGGGTTAGGTTCTTATTGGGAGCAAAGTAGTCCATCCAGTCCTCCGGCTGATTGACTCCGCAGCACTCAAGCTTTTGGCATTGGAAATTAAGTAATTATATTTTAAAGAAATTAATTGTTTAGTAAACTTACTCCAGATTGCATAAAGTCTACGCCAGCTGCCACATAGGGATCGCTGTCGTATTGGGCCAGGGCCTGGTGCATTGTGCGCATCAGCATGCCACGCACCTGCGACTGCATCACGAAGGCGGCAATGGCGGCGGAGACCTCCAGGATGAAGACCAGGAACAGGCAGACTCCATACTGCAAAATTAAAGATTATAGAAAGACCTTGCGATGACTTAGCTAATTCCACTCACCAAATTGATGACCATCACACTCTCCTTAACGGCTCCATAGGCTCCCAGAGTGGCCACTGCGATGAGGATGAAGCCAATGGCAATAAGGAGCGCCGGAGGCGAGGAAAAGTGTCCATCGATGAACAGGCTGAAGTCACCAAAGATCGCTTGGATGGTAGTTCCCACCATGATCAGCAGGATGGCCGTCAGCTATGAGGGGAAAGAGGCAAAAGGTCGTTAAGTGTTGCATGAGAAATGTGATATTGAGCTGGGTTATTGAATAGGGTTTTGTGATGGGAGCACCTATAGGAATTCCTTCTAGTATAGTCTTTAAAAAACTTTCTTAAAATTGTTGTATTTTAGGTAAAATATTTCACAGATGAATATTATACAAAATATGCTATTAGGTCAACAAAAATTAACATAAAATGAATGGTTTTATTGAAACTATCTTACTTACATTTTACAACGATATATTCACATTTAAAAGTACAACTATTCATAATCATAATATTATTTATGCACTTAAAACAACCAAACATCAGTGATCATTGTTAAAATATTAAATATGAAGCATTAATAATTAATATTAATAATTAATTGTGCTTCATTCTTATAATGGTGAAGCAATTTTGAATGAATAAAGAAACAATCTAATTTGAATTTTACAATAATACATTTATATTTAAAGATAAAACTTTTGATAAACTTTAATAATATTACTTATGCATAAAAAAACAAACAGACATCAGTGATCATTATTATGTAGTTTATAGAAATTTTAAATATGAAGCACAAATAATTATTATTAATAATTAATTGTGCTTCATTCTTATAATAGTGAACCAATTTTGAATTTATATACTCTGCTCTTAAGACCACTCTCATGTTTATCAGATATTTACTGAAATTTTATAATGTTTGCTCCTTTTGTTTGTTAATTTTTCTTATCTTTTTTGCTTCAAATTCAAATTGGTATAAATATTCTGCACTAACTAAACTGTAAATAGTTTAAAATAGTTACTATATAATATATAAAAGGGCAGTATAGCTTTTAAAATGGTTCCTGATTTTATTGTAGTATTAGAAATACATTAATAAATACATCTATGTACTTGTGTGCAGGTTTTCCATCACATTATAATGTATATTTCCGTCTTGTTATCTTATCGAAATGAGTAACTTGTATACACTTTGAGGGCAACTGAGCTGATTAAAGGCTGGTGAAAAAAATTATTCATTATGATGAAAATATATCATTCATATAATAATATCTATCTAATAATATCTATGACAAATATAGTACAACATGTTTGATTAAAATTAAGCTTTATATTAGTTTTAATTAGATAAATAAATATTTATAAAATAAGTGAGACTTGACGATCGTTTTCTATAAATCACAAAAATAAGCATCAATTTATCACTGTGAATGGCTGTAAGCTTAGTGACGATGCAAACTGAGAGTGTCAAGAAAGTAACGGAAAAAGGTTATGAAAATTAAATTTTAATACTTTATATAATATAACCCTCTTAAGTGCTCCCTTTCTCAATATTTGTTTATTTTCAAATAAACCCAAAAGTCAGTTCAAAATACGATCATTTTTTTCGTACAGTTCTTGACCTGTTTCTCCCCTCATTTCCACTGGCTCTCTCTCTCTCTCTTCCGCTACTCTCCCGTGAGCGACTTACGTAGGCGCAATATCATGATTCACACACAAAAAAAACCTACACTGATAAGGAAATCGCTCCGTGTGATAAAAAAAGAACGCGCAAAAGAGAGTGAATATGAATCAAGATGGCGGCGGAGTCGTGACTCACGCAGGATCAACTCACCGCAAACATAAAGCTCACAATGATGAGCATGTATTTGGCGCACTTCATGCCCGAATTGAGCTGTAAGTCGCGGTTCGCCATTTTGCAGTTCGTATTTTTTTCGCTTGTCGGCTGCAATGTAAAAGTGTAAGTGCAAATTGTTGATAACTGCCACTTTCCGCAATATAGAGTATATATAGTATAAATAAGGTATTATCGTTTGCCTGAAACTGTCGCGGCAGTGAACGTACTTTAACTTTTGCTAGTCACACGTGAACTGAGTGGCAAAACGGTAAACGCAATCGAAGTGCTGCGGTTCGGTCTCTCTCTCGCTGGCGCTCTCTTTTCTCTAAGCTCGGGGAAGTGCCGTCTGGCCTTGCCACCCACTCAGAGGTACACTGGGAGAAAAGGCTGGAAAATAGATCAAATTTCTCAAATTCTTTATGAAAGAAATCTTTAAAGTTTGTTATAAATGTTTTTATTATTAAAACCGCTTAAACTGGTTTTAAAAAATCAATTTTTCATGTGCATTTAATATCCCTTTGAATATTTCTCGAAAATTCTTAGGAAATGAATAAAAGTATGGGAATCTTAATGGAATTTTTTCCCTCTGTGACTTCCACTCTCTGGAAAGCTTTCCAATGGAGGTTATCAAGAGACGCTTATCAAGCTAACTATTGTTCATATTCTTCCAGTTAGACAAATATCAGATAAGATAACGCTTCCATTGTTTTCATTAGACAATTATTTTGCAACGGCAACTCGAAAATCGAATATTGGAGCAAATCGATGGAACTGCAACAATTTCCATAATGCAAATTCAACTAGTCTAGTTACTATATAGGTGTAATATCTATTATTAAGGTTCAAGTTCACCTGCCAAGGCCACCATGCCTCAATCGAGTATATTATCGATTTTAAATTCATTTTTAACTGAGTCAACTCGCAGGGTTTATCGATTTTTTAATCGCACTGCACTTCCGAATAGTTTAAATTATTCAGAGGTAAACACAGGTGTGTCTACCCATGAGTGTGCCAGCGTTTTTTTTTGTCTGTCTGAGATGGAAAATAATGAATTAATATTTACTTAGGGATGGTCTTTAAAAATGCGGTTAAAAAAACACATTTTTTGAATAAATTTTAATTAAGTTTTAATATGAAAATGCAAATATTTAAAGGAACAATTGCTATATGTATTTAATTAGTTTATTTATTGCAAGATTTCTTGGAACATTTTTAATAAATTTCTTTATATTTACTTGTTTTTGTTTGTTTTGTTTTTATGTTAAAAACGCAATTTTTTTAATTATTTTATTTATTGCAAGATTTCCTTTAACATTTTGTCTCTTTATATTTTCTTGTTTTTTGTTTTTATGTTAACAACGCAATTTTTTATTATTAAAAGGAATGCTATTTTGTTTGCATTGCATTTTAAAATTTTATGACCTAAAACGATAAGATTGGATTGGTAGACTTCAAGCAATATCAATCCAATAAGCCAGATAAGCTTTTGGGAAATAGAAGAAACAAAGCCGGTTATACGTATTTTATAATAATTTCAACACGTAAGACATTTTGTACCAATTTATATATATTTTTTTTATTCATATAAGCATAAGGAAAAGTCAGTTTAGATCTACACAGAATCAATAAAATTTTAGCAAAGTCTTAAAGGTAAATAGCCATAATTAGCTCATCTAGTGACCGACTTCGTCTTAATTTAAATAAATCCAGTGATGCCATTACGGATCTTGATTTCACGGGCAATATAGCAGGCAAAGATTACACCGAAGAACTAAAGAGAAAGGAATAGAGAATTGAAGATATTAAAATTAGTATGTTTTAAGGCAAAAAAGGTATAGAGAATGGAATATATTACATTTTACTTTTTAGGCATAATTTTTTCAATAATAAATTGGATTTTTCACACTCCTTTTCTTGGTATTTATTAGCAGTAATCCCGATAATTTCATCAACAATTAAACTCACCTGCAGGATAGCTATGACAACGCCCGCTGCTCCTAGACTGACGGCATGAGCGGCAATGTAGTTGGAGAAGCCATCGAGACAGCCGTTGGGGTGGCGGGTGGCCGCACTGGACACTGCAGTCGTGCAACTGAAGGTTCCCACCGTACCCACTGGAATGCTGCAGCAGGACAATGGCAGGTTCGTCTCCCCAAGCGATGTCTTCCAGTCGCCGAATGACTCTACGCCGCAGCAGTCAAAGTCGCGCTGCACATCGTCCCAGAGTTTTGTGGTTGGATTCTGTTGCAAGCTGTTGTAGTCGGCCATTGAGGCAGTTAGCGATTTTTTGATCAGTTCGGAGGCATCATTACGAAGGACATAGCCACTGATGCCGGCCGCTAGCTCCAGGATAAAGATGATGGCCAGCATGATCGAGAAGCTGAGCACCAGGCAGTAGTTCTCCTTCAAGGCACCCCAGCAGCCAAAGAATGTGATCACGATGATGAAGGCACCGATCACGATCAGGAACGTGGGGATCGAGAAGAACTTGCCGGCGAGAAAGAGTTCATAGCCGGTATAAACGGCACCAACGCCGGCACCAACGGCGATCAGAATAATGCCAGTGATCTGGAATAGGAATTGTAAACATTAGGAGAATAATTATATGTTTAGAGGAAAGTTTGACTTTTTTCGTAATGATGAATTGCATTTATTTTTATACACTTTTCCAGGAAAAACCCTCCGTAATGATCCATTAATCTTAGTAAATTTTTTAGGTGTTCTATTTTGACATCAGATAAGATATAAACTTGAACTTCTGTAAATTATATGTGCAAATAATTATATCAATGATGTTTATTTAAAGGAATGTTTGTGTTGCCATTTAAAATGGTATAATCTTTATTATAAAGGCTTAAGACTTTATTTAATCAAAATATTTTTTTAAATAAATCCAAGAAGCACTTGTAAAAAATTTAGTATTTAAAGAAATCCAAGAAGATCTCGTAGCTAATTTAATTTAATTTAATTTATGAAACCAAATAAAATACATTAGTTTGTTTGCATTTCATCACAGCGTTTGACTAGGTACTTCCCCCATTCACCATTGTCCAAATATCGGTTGCTTTATCTAATCTCTAGCCTAAGCTCTCTTAGAAAACCTATTGATGACTCATCCGAGTAACGTTTATATTAATTACTTACCAAAAAGATCAAATTAAATCCAAAAAGCGTGTATTTCACCGCATTTGCGCTGCCAGTTAGAAGCGACATCTTGTCTCTTTTTTAGTTTAAAGTCTGAAAAATCAATTTGATTAAAGATAATCAGAAGTAAAAAATTATTAAGACAAAAGCTAACCAACTTCTTGGACGGAAAAAGAAAATAAAACACAACCGGCCCGAATCGATGTCTAAAGTATAATAAAGTGGACTGCAGGCTACCTAAAGACTAGGCAAGTTCCAAACTCTTTCATTTCTAATCAACAAAAAAAAATATATATATATATTTTGTTATCAGTAAATGATATGGCACACACGGCTTTTGTTCTAGCCAAATGTGGTCAACTAACTGTGGCAGTGGTTGCTGAGACCATCGCTTCAGACAAGATAAACGAATATTTTGGAACCGATTAGATAAGATCACAAAAAAAAAATAAATGTATTCCAGTTTACTAACAAAATAAATATTATATTGATCGTTTTTGATTTTAATAAAAATTTAAGTATTTTTTTATATTTCTTTTATTAATTATAAAAATAATAATAATTGCAAGAAAATAAGACCTTTTTTGTTCGGTTAAATAATTAAATGAAGTGAAAACTTGAAGCTGTAATTTAGAAGTTCTTAACACTTTATTTATAAAATAATCTAAATTCTAATATATTTATTTACTAAAGGTCTAAGCTGAAAGTCTTAACTGAAAGTCAGAACTGAAAGTTTAAACTGAAAGTCTAAACTGAAAGTCCTGACCACAAAGTAGCAAGACTTGAGTCTCTATAAATGTGGTGCATACTTTCTGGCGCTATTTTTCTTTGTTTTTAGTTGTAATTTAAATTAAAGTATTAATGGAGTTGAATATTTATAATATTAAAAAATTACTGATTATTCTCATTAATAAATCATTGCAGATTTGAACTTATATATATTAATTTTTTTTATTAGTTTCAAAAATAATAATAAAAGCAAGAAAATAAGTCCTTTTTCTGTTTGGTTAAATAATGAAATGGAGTAAAAACTGGGAACTATAATTTAGAAGCTTTTAACACTTTATTTATAAAATAATCAAACTTCAAATTTATTTACTGAAAATCCAGACCACAAGGTACCAGGACTTCAGTCTCTATAAATGTGGTGCATACTTTCTGGCGCTATTTTTGTTTGTTTTAAGTTGTAATTTTAATTAAAGTATTATTGGAGTTGAATATTCATAAACTTAACAAGTTCCTCCATTTGCATGATTTTTCCTCGTTAATATTTCATTTCAGACTTGAACTTTGCACCTAAATATATAATTCATATAGATTGTTTGTTAAAAAAAAAACAACAAATCTATCCAGACTTCAAGACAGGTGTTATCAAATATAAAATTTGATAGAAGACGCAGAAACATTTCTAGCTTTGACTTTATATGCGATTATAATTAATTGCATTGATAGGAAAGCCAAATGCTAAGGGTTCCTCAGCTTATCAGATCGGTGACTCATCCATGTGTCATAACAGGTGCTATTTGGTAGACCAGGTGGTCGGTCTCCTATCACTTCACGCTTGTAATCGAATCTAGCAAGTACATAATTATGTATGTGAAATTTCTCAAGAAATTTCTTCTCATTCGTTGAGTTGTTAACAAATATGCTGAATTTATGAACGTTTTCCTTATCGATAGAGGCCATGGGAACTAAATGCAATGCCACTTGACTGGGTTTCTTTTTTTTTTTGTATTTAATTTTTTATCAGTTATTTTCTTCTTTCTACTCACACGGCACAGCAAGTGGACAATTTTTTAGTTTGACGTGACGGCGGTTGGACAACAACTGAGAGTCGCTTCCATTAACGTTCGCCGGCATGCTCGCTGAGGATTATAAATACGAGCAGCCACTCACTACCTTCAATCGCGCTTGTCTGCGTGAGTTTAGTGATAAAAAAAACAAAGTTAACATATATGGGGAAATACTTGACTGAAAAGCTGCGAAAGAGCTTTTCCCTCAGTTAGCATTAGTCCGCGAAAAAGAGAACTGACAATTGTTCAACTGCTCGAATAAGTGAGGTTTTCCAGTTCTTTAAAGAACTTTAGGGATTTGTTTTGAAAGAGTTTTTGGTTTTAATATAAAACTATATAATTTCTAGATTTTAATTGTGATTTTGGGTAAATTATTATTAATTATTTAATTATATTAAATATTTAAATGCAAAAGAAAGTTGTATTTACATAGGATAAGTTTTGGTGATGTTGATGATGTTTTTGTGTTTTGCAAGAAGTTTTGTTTTAAATATAAATCTCCTCATTTTTTCTAGGTTTTAAATGTAATTTTTGGTACATTTTATTTTTATTTATTATTTAATTATGTGAAATATTTAAATGTAAAATAAATTTGTATTCACAAAGGATAACTTTTATTGATAGACCTTGTTGAAAGTATTGTTTTTTAGACAAGAATTAAATTTATATTTGGCTTACGGGTCGCATGAGTAAATTTACTGTTTTATGCGGCTTTGAGTTTAAACAAAAATCTAATTAAAAAATATTGCAATTAAAATGAAAAGTGAAAATTACTGTTAAGTTATGTTTTTAGATCTTCCTTTGATTTAAGGTGTCAGAAAAAACAGAAATCTAATATTGTTATACTGGGCGTATGAGTAATTTCTATTCTCATTTATATAGAAAAATCACATTAAAGATTTTCCACCCAAAATAACATTTTTTTGTTATATTTTACCTGTTAAAGTAGAGAGCATTATGGGTAAATTTTATTAATAAAACTTGTAGAAATTAAGAAAAGTAGCTTATAGATCTTGCTTTGATTTGAAAATTGAAATTTAATATTGTTAAACGGGTAGTATACGTAATTTCTTCTTTTATATATATAAAAAATCACTTTAAAGATTTTCAATGTAAATAAATTACTTAAAACAATGTTTAAAGACATACATATATATATTATTAAAAAAATGTATTAAATTGTTTGAATATTTTACCTGTTAAAGAAAAACATTAAAAGACTTGTATATCATTGAAAAATGTATTAAATTTATTTTCATTTACTTTCTCTTGTCGTATACTAAATGCTATCAAAGAATATATATGAGTATCATTTGTTATTTTATAATTTTAGTATTTAGTTTAATTTTGGGGAATTTGCTGGCATAATTTTTTGTTTAATACTTGAATTTCGAGTGCAATGCCAAAGCGAGTGTGTGGTGTGTGTGTGTGTTTGGGGTTAAAAATGTGTGTGGAAATGCGAACAGGAACTGGGGGAACTTGAACATTTTCATAGTCACATTTTCAAATCGAGTGTTAGTTGTCAATATGTTAGAGGTCTTCGTCAAAACATTGAATGTAATTTGATTGAAATTTTTTTCACAATTCCAGAAAATCTCAAAAATTACCAACAAAAAAGTCTCATTGCTAGCTCGTTCGTGTGTGTTTGTTAGTAGGTTTTACAAGTATAAATGTTTCGTTTAAATTAAAATATATATTTATTGTTGTTAGTGATTCGCTGGAGGAGGGAAGAGACTCCTTCCCTTAATTATTTCCTATCCTTGCCGTGACGCTCCCGCTGGTGCCTGGTGCTGGCCGCTATTGTGGTGGTGGTCAGACTGTGGACATGATGTGGCTGCTGCTCCCGATGGCCATGTCCAGATCCATGATGCTTGCTGCTGCTGCTGCCGCTGTGGTGGTGTCCATTCAGTGTGCTTTTACCGTGTCTGAAGAGACAGAAAGTAACCTAATTAGTTCAAACTTACTGCCATTGCTACTGAGGTTAATATAGTTTAATAGTTTTTCTACTGTAAATATATATTTCCAAACAAATGCTACTCCAATACTACGCAGTTCCAGTTGCTAAGGAGAAAATAGAATAGAGCGAGGCTTGATGTTGATGTCGTTTTGGATTTGGGTTTTCTTTTTTTTTAATACCAATTTCATGTTTTGCTTCAGTTGTTGTTTTATATATATTTTTTTTCTGGTTTCCAGCAACATGTTCATAGTCAGTTTTTAGAGTTGATTCTACAGATACGAGTGCGGTGTGCATGAGTTTAGGTTTTTAGAGTTTAGACAGTAAAAGTTTGGGTTAATTATTGGCAAACATGCAAACAGTTGATAGAAAATAAAAGTTGTTAACATCTAAACTACTTTGGTTTTAAAAATCAAATGTTTTTAGTGCTATTTTGGGAAATTACAAAATTATAATTAAAAGGAAATTAAAAATTTTGAAAAAAATAACGCTTACGCTGTGAAAAGTAAAAACAGAACCAGACGGGCCCCTTTGTTTTTCTTTTTTTTTTTTGTGCGAGTGTAACTTGGCCAAGTTTATATATATATATTTTTTTTTTGGTTTGTGTGCGCTCTCCGAAATAAATAATATATAAGGTCTAGGATTAGTAGGGAACACAGTGATTGGTTGTGGATTTAGGTTAGGATTATAATGTTCGGTTTCGCATTCAAACGATTTCGTGCACTTGAAATTATTATTATTTTTTTTGTGGGTGCTTTTTGCTGGGCAGGTACTCTGTTTTATTTTTTTGTGTGTATTTTCCAGCGCTGACTATGAACATGTGCAGATGCCAAAGGGCTGATGCGTGGACACACTGCTGCGCACTTGCCGCATCCTCAAACGCTTTGGCCAGCCCTTTGCCCTTTCCCTGGTTCCAGGCCAGGCTCCCGCCCCAGCTCCTCCTCCTCCTCCGCCAAATAGCTGGGCATGCTCATTGCTAAGATTATTCTGATATGGACGCAGCTTCTTGGCCTCCTCGCTGGTGGCATACAGCAGGTAGTTATCGTAGACATGGCTCACACTCGAGTTCCGCTTGGCCGGCAGGTAAGGCAGAAAGGCGAAGCTGGAGCTTGTGGACTGGGTGGCCTTGAGGGAGGGCTTCCGGCGGTTGCTGCGGCACCGGAGCGTGGACTGGTTGGAGTAGCTAGGAGGAATCATTTCTAGCTTTGTGCGATACTCGTAACTCGGTGTGGTTGCCACGGGCACAGGGATCAGGGATCTTTTGCGTTTGCTACGCGGCGGTGGTTGTGGAGTGATCTCTAGAGGGATCTCCGTCTCCGTGGGTTCCTTCTCTTCAATGCTGGCATAATCTGCTTCTTCTTGTCTGTCTTGTTTTTTGGCTAAATTCGTATTCGTTACGTATACGTACGTCAGTTCGTTGTGCTGTGTGCTTGGTGCGGTGCCTGTTGTGCTTGCTGCTACTGCTGTTGCGGTTGCTGCTGCGGATGCTACTGCTACAGATGATGATGATTTATGCGCTGTGCTTTTCGATGATGATTTCAATGATTTCGATGTGGCTGTTGTGCCTGTCGTTGTTGTCGTTGTGCTGGACTTCTTGTCGTGACTGCTCGTGCGACTTGATCTCGTCTTACTTGGCCGACTGCTGCCGCTCTCCCTGGTGCCCGCCGACGAGTGCTCACTGTGCCTAGAGCGACTGGAGTGACCTAGAGTGGAAAAAGAGAGAAATTTAATATTTTATTTTGATTATGGGAGAGGATTTTTGGTAGTGGTGTTTAGGGGAAATTTCTTTGGGTGCTCAGCGTTCTTATTAATTTTTATAGGTAAAAAAATGATAGTAATTAAGATGCATAAAGCCATGAGACTTTTTATTTTGATTATTCTTATCTTCTTTTAAAGGTGCTCAGCATTCTCATTAATTTTCACAGGTAAAAACTGTTTAAAATTTAAGATGCGTAACGACTTGAGACTTTTTTTCACTCGATTTTTGGTGCTGTCAATGAGCTCCTAATATTTTGTTAAAAAAAAAACAAAGAGAGAGAGAGAGAGAGAGAAAAAAATGTGCTCTTTAAAGCTTATTAAAATGTATGTGCGTTACGCATCTTGTCATTATAAGTTTTTTTTTTTTAAGTTTGAAGATAAATTAAACTTTAAAACTTGAATAAAACGTTTGTGGTTTGTCTTTAAAATATTTTTAAAAGTAAATTGAAATTATATATTTTTAGGTTTTACTAGTTTTAAACAATTTTGTGAAGGTGATCAAGTGCTTTAAAAAATAATCCCTTAATTCTGATGGTGTATGTTTATAGTGTATTTTAAACAAAACAATGTGTGTGTCAGTTTCTTTAGAAATTAATTTAACATTCTCTTTGCTCATTATAACTTTAAATTATGTTTTTTATAAGTGCTTAGTTTAGTTATTAACTAATTTTGTAAACTGATCTGAACTCAAAACTCATCTGGCGAACCTAAAACGTTTGCTCAGCCTTTGCGGCTGTGTGGCACCCATAATGAGCAAACCCAAAACCAGAAGTTCTGCAAGAGACACGACCGAAATAAACCAGATTATCCATTCGATATGTATTTTATATATAATTTTAATTTAAAAAATAAATAATCTCTTAAAACTCACCCCTGGAACGCGAGAGCTCCTCTCGGTGCTTCTCACTGCCACGGGAACGCTCTCGCTCCTTCTCACGCTCGCGCTGGCCGCTCTGCCGCGAGCGACTCTCGTCGGCCGTACGGGAAGATCTCATCAAGCGACTTCCAGAAGATATCTTGCTCTCGCTGGAGTGTTCCACATCCCGGCTATGAGCATGGCGACTGTGACTATGGGAACTCCGTTTCGATTCCAGTGAGGAAGTTGCCTGTGTGGCACTCGCTCTCGGCTTGGAACGTAGCTCCAGAGGCTCATGGCGTGACTTCTCTCGCTTGGGTGTGCGCAGACGCAGACGTTCGGCTCGATGCTTGGTGGCCACCTGATCATCGGAGGATCCACCACCGTGTGTCATTGATTCCCGGGAACTGGAACGGGAACGGTCACGCGGACAGCACTCAACGGAGGATACCGATGAGCTGCGAGCGCGCGTTGGTGAAGGCGTGGATTGCCTGGAATTGCGACGCGCCTCCGAGGCAAAGGTGCCACGGGCCACGGCCAACGTTTGAGGTGGATAGACCTTGACCTTCTCGTCAATGGTTTCCAAAGGCTTGGCACTGCGACGCTGCAGGGAGCAAGATCTACGCCGCTGATCCTTGATGGCCGCTTCCTCGGAGAGAGCCTGAGAAGGACATAATATTTATTTTTTAAAGGTTCTTGGTAGTAGCTTTTGAACAACAGTGTATATGGGAAGACTATGGAGCAGAGCTTAAAGCGCAAAGACATACGCTTAGTTACAGAATGGAAAGCCCCACTTGTGGATCCGAAAGGACTTAATAGCCAGATCTAATTTTCATCCTTACTTACCTTCAAAGTCTGATCAGCGTTGCGTGTCATTTCGCTTAGGATCTGTGCATCCCTTTGCAGGTCTGCCTTCCGCTCGTAGCTATTCGATCGGGAACGTTCTGGGGAATGTCCTGGTGACTTAACCCGGAAAGTGGGTGTCATATCAATGTTGGCTATGTTCTCATAGCAATGCTCTTCGTCCTCTTCCTGGTCCTGGGGACTGTTGTGTCTTAGAAGGTCGGGTCGATCGCTGAGCAGCTGCCACCTGGTGGTGGTCTTTGTGGTTGTACCCTTGCTCTCTTCGTTGTGGTTTGCCTTGCTCCTGCTGGGCAGTGTCCTTCGGGGATTCGAGGAGACAGTCGAGAGTTTCGTTTGCTGCTGTTGCTGTTGTTGCTGTTGTACTCCAAAATAGGAGAGTTCGTGTTCACGTAGCTTGCGTGCTCCGCGTGCTTCCTTGACAATCTTCAAGGACTCGCTGCAGGATTCATCGGGTGTTTCCACGGGTTGTGTCGTTGGTTGCTGTACTTGCGGTTGTATAAATAGAGTCCTTGGTTTGGCCACAGGAATGAGTTGGCCAATGCGCAAAGTTGGTGGAGTGGCCTTGGGTTTTTCCACGCGGTCAGCATGAAGAGCTATGTTCATCACATTGGATTTGGGAAGATCTGAAAAGGATAATAAAGAATTTAATTTATTTATATTTTCTTTTTGAAAGAATTAAAAAAAACTCTATAAAATCTATCTATTACATGAACTCCTCTAACTCAACCCCCTCTTTACCAGCGTTACCTGCACGCTGCAGCATCTGATCTTGAGCCTCAATCTTCCAGATTGTGCGCTTGGCCTTCAATCGACTCCAGCTGCTTGAGTATTCGCTTCCACGAAATGGTTCCACTGGCGCTGGTTCTGGCGAGGAGCTGGCCTGAGTGCCGCCACCACTGTCGCTGTTGTTGTCCCGGAAATACCGCTTCACCTCCTCATCTGCACTGTCTTCCTGGTCCAAATCCTGATCTTGATCCTGTTCGGCTGCATCGTAAAGTCGCCTCAATTGGGTCAACTGCTGGCTTACGGGAATCTGTGTGTTTCCAAGGAGCTTCAGACGTGGTGGAGCCACCGGATTGCGAGGCAGGGAATCGTACAGAGCGCTGCCAAAGAGATCGCTGCTTGTGATGGAAGTGGTGGACACGGTGGACATGGTGGAAGGTCGACGTGAAGTGGGGTAAGATCCTTCCTCCTGGTAACTGTGAGACCGAAGCATGGGCGTGGGCACCACAATCGTGGGCTGGGCCAAAGCGGACTCAATCGAGGCTATGCTCAGGCGACGCATGGCCTCATCGAACTCGCTGGCCGAGCGCATGGTCCTCATAATCAGCGATGTGGACTTTAATCCCTCATCCAAGATACGCTGATGCTGGCGGAGATCCTCTAACAGCAGCTCCTGGGCACTGGGACGACGCTGGTTGTGATGTCGATGGGGGTGATCTATTAAGGGAAATGTGCGGAAAGTGTCGTTTGGTGGGTTTTGGTTTTGGTTCTTTCTTTTTGATTTTTAGAGCGTGGTGGTTATCGAACTTAGCGAGTGGTGTTGGGTTAGATGTAGGCATTAGATGTGGTTTAGAGAAGCGGCAGTCAGAGTTCACAACATGCATTAGGAGAATATTCAGTAATCAAAGTACATAGTACATAGTACAGAGGGTTTCGAGTCAAGTAGAGGAGTCCATGGCTAAGCCCAGAGATAGACTAGAGTTCATACATTACTACAAACTACATTCCCACTAAACTAATAAAATTCCAACAACTAATTTTAATTTCATAGTTATAGGAGAAGAACACCCACCTGATTCTGGCCACTCCTCAGAGCCCAGGCTCACATTGATCTTGGTGGAGTAACCATTGCCAGCAGGTGAATTTTGTTGCTGTTGCTGACGCTGCTCCACAATGCGAATGCGTTCGGCCACCGATTTACTGGAAATGGGGGAATCACTGGTGGTTCCTAAGGATAAGATTAACTATTTATAAAAAGTATCTGCTTAGAAGTTTCTATGAAAGACATACCTCCATCCCTTGTGGAGGAAGGACTCTCCCTTTCCGCTTTCATGGCTGGGACACTCCACAGGACATCAGCACTCTCAATATTCTCTCCTAAATGATAGGGTTTCGGCTTCACAGGCTTGTTCTTTAGAATACCCCGAATATTGGACAGCTCATCTGTCTCATTGTCGGTGGTGTCCACTCCACTGGTGGAGGTATAACTATTCCGGGATGTGGACTCCATTAGGCTATAGCGTGGCTCAAGGACTGGCTTGGGTACAGTTGTAACTGTCACCTGGGTGGCATTGGTAGATGTCTGTCAAGAAGAAGGTTAAATTTTTAATATAAATATTAAATTATTTATTTATTTTCTCCCATTACTCACCGGCTGACTAACCACCTCGGGCGGATCCATTAGTGTGGCACGATAGGCCACCGTGCTGGTGGCTATTGTCTTGCGGCGTTGCGAATCATCATCACCAAAGTGGGTCACCTCATTGCTCTGACTGGAGGAGCTATTGCCGGCACTGGCCGACTTGACCAGACTCTGCAGCGGACCGCTGGCCGTGCGGCGGCGTCGGCGAAAGTTTTGCGTGGGCGGTGGCTTTCCATCCGTCTCCACTATGTTGACACGACCAGATTCGGCGGCAAAGTGCACCTCCGTCTTGCAGAATTCCACACGCTTCTGGGCATTGCCTCCCCGAAGATGACTGCTGGAGTTTGTCGTGGTTGTAGTCGTCGTGGTGGTTCCATTAACTTGAACTTGTGAAGTCTTTCGAACATCACGCCAGGTTTCCTCCACGGCTATCGAGTGGCGTTTGCTTAGCTCCCCAGAGAGAGTATCCGGAGAACTGGTTGCCTGAATGGGCTTGGAAGTCCTGCCAAAATGTATAACAGTTCCACCATTTTGCTGCTGGGCAGCATTCCGTTCCGTGGGCGACCAGTTGCCCAGCTGCTCGCCGGAGCGACCCAAACCGCTATCCGTGGAGGCATCTACCCGAAAGATACTCTTATCCTCCGGCGGCGACATCTTCTCAAAGCCGTAGGACTTGCGACGCAAATGCCACTCACTGGAGCTGGTGTCCTTTTGCCTTTGGCGGGATTCCAAGCTGTGGGTGTTGTGAACAGCTCGAAAGGCTGAGGGTGCCGGTGGCAAAGGAGTTGCCTTCTCCACGGAGACCTCACGCACCAGAGGCTTCTTTTGGTGATATGCCAGAAAATCCTCCTTGTAGAGACTCTCGTCGGAGAGCTTCTTCAGCTTGCCGCGTATCTCCTGCAGGGATTCGGCCGTAAGGAAGGTATTTCTCTTGGCCACCGTTGGCTTGTTGGGTGTGTTCAGGATATTGTCTAAAGCGGCCAAATCCACGTGATTATTCCGCATGGCCGTGTTCAGGCGACGACCGTTCTCCAGCTCCGCTCGAAGTCGGGCCACGCTCACCGAGTTGCTGGGCAAGTCCAGGGGACGAGGTCGCGAGGCCGGACTCTTGTAGTGATCTTGGGACTGAAAGGAGCGCCGCAGCTTGCTGACACGCCGCCACTCGCCCAACGGCTGCTCGCCGCCGCCGCCGGTCTCCTCGCGCTCCCAGTCGTTGCTGAGATCATCCGTGGAAATGGAACGAGAGCGCTGGAGCAGAGTGGAACCCAGGGGAGGAGCGTATACAGACTGGGACACCTGCTGGCGACGCTGGTGACGGGCGGTGAGCCTGGTTAAGGAGCAGATGTGACTGGTATCAGTGCTGATCGGGTAATGGCATGAAATTTTTGTGACTTACCGCAAATCGTCGTCGTCGTCATCGTTATAATGCCGGAAACTTTCCAAATCACGACGCTGCGTTGGCGTGGTCGCAGCTACGTCAGCACCACCACCAGTACCAGTGCCAGATCCGCCCACGCGACCTGGGAGTTGGCCATATAAGTCGGCCGCCTGCTTGTTGGCCCAGCCGGATGATGATGATGATGGAGGAAATAATGCCGATGATGATGATGATGGCGGCGATGATTCTGGCCCGACAATTGCATGTAGGCTTATTTTACCCGCACTTCTGTGGGTGTTCGCTGCAGTTGTTAAGTTTGAATTGTTGCTGCTCTGGCTGGAAATGCTCGAGCTGCTTTTCTGTAAAAGGCGCAAAAGATTGAAAACAAAAATTAAAATCAACTCAAAATCAACTGAAAAAATCTCCACAGCACAAAGAAGCGCTCTTCGAGTGCGGGTGGAGTGTCGCTCGTTTCGGTTATTGATATTGATGTCACCCGGTAATTGTTATACTCCATGTCATAATATCTATATATATATATATTCCAGACAGGAATCGGAGTGGGTGCATTGTTGGACAGGAACTGCTTGAGGAACTGCTTAAGGAACTGCTTAAGGAACTGCTTAAGAACTTAAGCTCCCCATTAAAGACAGGCATAATAAGAGCTTAAGTGCAAAGTGAGCTGGGATTAAGTATTAATAAACAAATTTCCGCATTGGAGTTGTATTATTTAAATGAAATAAATAGAATAGAATAAATTAATAACTCAGATTTCATATAGTTTATTAAAAAAGAATTGATTGCATAGAATAATTCAAAGATAAATAAAGTGGCAACTAAAGAGCTTAAGTTACTCTTTTAGTTTTATATCAAAATTTATAGCATTTCATTTTAAAATCAATATAATAATACACTTAACATAATAAGTTAGGCAGTTTTTAATTACATATTTGAACTGAATCCAACAAAGAGTTAACAAATAACTCTTCAAGTTAAATAACATAATTTATAGCATTTCATTTTAAAATCAATAAAATAAGACAAATAATAGGTAGAGTTTTAAGGTACGTTTTTGAGATTAATCAAACAAAAAAACTCTTCTAGTTTAATATCAAAATATTTAGCATTTAATTTAACAATTAATATAATAGGACAAATAATAGGGAGAGTTTTTAATTACAATTTTGAAATGAAACCAACAAAGAGTGATAAAAAAAAACTCTTTTAGTTCACTGATAAAAAAGTTCAAGAGTTTTGGTTATTTTTCAAGACTTTTGTGTTACGAAAGTAGAGAAAGAATATTTTGATCTTCTTTTGAGATGTTTGTGTTATTTTTTAAGTTGTTTTGGAATTAAATGAAGCTTAAAATCTTGTAATTCCAGAATTTTAAGACTTATATTATGATTTTTGGTTTTATATTAAGATTTTAATTTAAGAATGCACAAAATCTTAAAATTTAATTTATTTGATCAGTGTTAAATATCAATATTTAAAGCATTTCATTTAATAATGAAAATAATATATATGATCAATATAAGACAAATAATAGAGAGAGATTTTAAATACACTTTTAAAATAAAGCCAAGAAATAGTTATAAAAAAAACTCTTTCTAAAAATTAAAAAAATCTAAAACAAACCAAAAATTACAACCTTCAAAATGCTTCAAAAGAAAAACATTTCCGTCAACTTTCTGCCAGTGAAATCCCCCCCAAAAAGAAATGTTAGTGTCAAGATTGATGGCCAGAACTGTCAGATGATGAGTGTGGGCGTTGATCTCGTCTCAAGACACTTTTTGGCCAGGCCAATAATTAGAGACTTTTTACTGCCAGGCCTCCCTAATGAGTAAGTCTCGTTTTGAGAGAGTTACCAACGAAATTTCCTTTGTGGTCATGACCCAGATGTCCAGTTGTCTGAAGTGCTAAGCACCGCCTAATCGAGCATCGAGCTATTATTAAAGATTTCCATTCGATTTCGATTGAACCAGAGAGGTGACTCAAAGAGAACCAGACAGACTGTGCCGTCTCTGGATAGTCTAGTCGGTTTTAAGTTTTGATCTATGGATCTTGGCCAATTGTAGAAAATTAGCAAGTATATATATTTCTTTTTGGTAGCTAGCTGATGTTCTCTAATGACACGGGTCATTAATCTATGGCTGACTTTTATGGTTATTTCTAGAAAATAAACTCGAATTATTATAGTTGAAGAGGGAATAAATTTAAGGTTTTAATAAAAAAAAACTAGCAAGTGAAATATAAAGAAATAAAATATAAAAAGAAGTGTAATTGAAATGTATTTAAAAGCTTAAGCTCTTCTTTTACAAACATGTTTAAATATGAAATAAAATGAAATATTAAAAAATAAAATATAAAAAGGTGTGTATTTAAAATGACTTTAACAGCTTAAGCTCTTCTTTAACAAACTTGTTTAAATAATAAATAAATACTATTTTAAATATAAAAAAAAAATTATAAAAAAAGTGTGTTTAATGACTTTAACAGCTTAAGCTCTTCTTTTACAAACTTGCTTAAAGTTAAGCACAGTTTTAGGTTTACATCTTTCCAGATTTTCCCAGCGTCTGAAAACTTTACCATTTTCCCCACCAAAACAATTGGCAACCGTTAACAACTGACCATTTTCGGTCATTGCCATGGCCATGGTCAGGAGATAACTCCTCGAAAGAAAAACTCAATAAAAAACGAGTTGAAAAAAGCCAACATGGGCGCATGCTAATGAGCTAACTAAGCCAAGCGAAAAACACAGGAAAAAATAGTATAAAAAAATTAAATTACATATAATTTTATATAACCCAAACCCATATCCCAATCCCAATCCGAATCCCATCTTAATTCCAATCTTCAACAGAAAAAAGCAAACCTATATTATGTAAACACAGTTATGAATATTAAAAGCCTTAAACCTGATCTTTTGATCACATTTTTCCTGTGTAGCAAGAAAGCCGCAGAGCAGAGGTGGGTGAAAAATCAAGGAAAACCCTGAACTTACCATTAGATTGCTCAATTTCAGACTCGGAGCCGTATCGAGTAACAAATTGTGGCCGACTTTGTGCAAATGCTCGTCGTCGTCATCGTCTTGATCGCTCGTCTCGCCATTAATCACCACAAAATCAACATGATCGTCGATGAGCTCCTGGCTAACTGCGGATGCGGATGCAGATGCTGAGCGGGATGCAGTTGCGGAGGCGGTACGTACGATGCCAGCATCGCTGCCGCTGAGACTGCAATCGTCGCTCAGTTCGCAAATGTCAACACCCTGAGCGATCTGTGGGAGGGGACTACTGGTGGGCCTATGCCCATTGCCATTGCCTGTGCGGTGGGTGGTGGATGTGGTTGTGGTGGAGGTGGAGGTGGACCAGGAGGACGAACTCTTTTGTACTGTCTGAGTGCGGATCACCTGCATGGCGCCGTTGGCGGTGCGAGCCTTCAGCACCTCCAACTGTTTGCGCTGTGTGTGCTGTGTGCCGTTCGGCTGTGAGATGTTTTGGGAGTCGGATATCTGGAGGAGAGAGCGGAGAGAGAGAGTGGGATTCAGTGGTGGCAGGAATATGAGTGGAGATACATCAAAGCAGAGGTGCTCACAGAGTGCAAATGGGAACTCTATGTGTACTCAGAGAGCGTAAATGGGAGCACTTTGTGAGCACCGCTGCTTCCAATGGAATGATATTACGGAATGGGTTTTAATAAGAGAGTAGCTTAGTGTTTTAGTAAGACATATGAAGGTTTAAACTTTAAAGTGTATTCTATGTGTCTCTAATAATAATAATACTATTTAATTACTTAAATAAATAAAAAAGTATTTTGTTTACTTATTTATTTCTTAAAATGTCCCCCCTTTTAAAGTATCAATTTCCTTTTAGTTTCGTCTGATCTAATTAATACATCCCATAAACACCGATAACTGCTGTTTTATCGATTGCATGCCTATGGCCACATTCAAATCAAAATAAGATAAATAATGTTTTAAACAAGAAATCGCAATGTGATTGTCTAAAATTCAGTAAGTGTGTGTGTGTGTACGTGGGTGTGTTCAATGTGGGGCGCAATATCGCTTTGTCGCTAAAACGGCATTCGGCCGTTGGCAACGGGGCGTATGAAAGTTGCCAGACAAAACACTTGACCGTCAAGCGTTGTGCCAGCCCAGCCGGCAATCTCCACCCCCCTCCCTCCCGATCTACTTCAATAACTGTTAGATGCCTCTTATCTCGACAACTGGGCGTGCTCGCTCGCTTACTTTGCTCTCCGGCTCGGCACACGTGACCAAACGCCAGCCACAAATCAAAAGACTTAAGAGATCAACTGCAACTGCAACTGCACCCTTTTGCGGCTATGCACTTGAAGAAATTATATAAATTGCAAAGAGACATGCTCACTTTGTATTATTCTAGAATTTCTGTTTAAATTTAATAAATAGCCGCCACAGTAACGGTACGGCTCGAAAAAGGAAATTCTGGAAGTGGCTCTCTCGCTCCTTTGCCAGCAAGGCTCTCTCGCCAGGAAGGGCTCTCTCGCCAGCGAGCTTAAGCATCGCCCGCCTTCCAGTATTGCGGAGCGCCTCTCCCAATGACCGTTGGAAATTATTCCTTCTAAAGTTGCCGGGCAAAACGGATGAAAAAAAGTGTGAGACATTAAAACTAACTTTTCTACGCAAGGAGATTGGTTAAAATGTGTGAAACGGAAGTCTTACTTTGGAAAAATAGTGGCAAAAGCCAAAAGTGATAAAAAACAGCGAGCCCACGCAGTGAAAAGTGCAAAAAAAGTGGGGGCTAGGACTAGAGCAGCCCCAAAATGTAGGCTGGGCCGCTGTCGTGTGTGTTTGTGTAATACCAAAACAGCAAGTGCGTTTTTTGTTGTTATTTTTTATATGTAAGTGCAAAAAAAAGTTAAGAAAATGCGTAAAAGTGTGCTATATCAAAAATTAAAAAGTTTTTTCCCGTTTCTTGTGCGTCTTCGTCTACTAATTCGCCGTTGGGATCTGCATCAACAACAACTGTAAGCGAGTGAGTAGGACAAAACTATTTTCTTTTTTCTTTTATCCTTGTGATTTTCTTTGTTTTCGCGCGCGATTTTGCCATGTGCTACGCCTCACGCATGGATTTGTTCTTTCTCTCCTTGTCTTGCATGTTTTTGCATATTCTTATGCACCGCTACTTTAGACTAAGCACAATTCGAAATTCCTTTTACTCTCTCTCTCATCGTGCTCTCAATTTTTTACTACAGCTTCGCCTACTCAGAGCACAGCTCTTCATTTTCAGAGTACGGTTCGTCATTTTCTGTGATTGCTTTTGCATAGCCATATTTTGATGTATCTCTGAGAACAAGAGAGCCACTTTAAAAGGATCCACTCTTGTGGATGTCAATTTTGTCATTTGGAAAGCTGCTGCATTTGCGAAGTTAGCTTCTTTTCTTGTTTTTTTTTTATTTTTATTTTTAAGTTATTTTTCCCTGTGTATTTACTTGAACAATTAGCAGATCCGTTCATTGGATCGTGCCATGACACACCATAAAAGAAACAAAAAACAAGAGTTATAATACAAAACACATTCGAAGTGGCCACAAAGATCGATTGCTGCAATCGATTGCATTGATGATTTATAGTGCTAAAAATGCATAATATCCTCGAAAATGAAAACTTTGAACCCCCGCCCGGTGTCCAGTTTGCGGCGTTTTTCGTGCCAATGACCAAAATGCAGCGCATATTTGACTATGAGTCAAAGTGCAGCATTGTTTAAACAGAATACGGAAAATTTGAATGGCAAAAAAACAAAAGGAAAATTCACATTGTATGCAAGTTGTGGGTTGAGTCATTTCAGGGTTTTTGGTTTTTGGTTCTGGGTTATGGTTCTCACTTGTGTTTTGCCACTCATAACGCGGCGACTGGCACTTTGAATGTTTATAACTCTGACTCTAACTCTGTAATTAGCTTCATTAGGTGGGAATGTTTTGAGTTTTTTAGACAAAGACAAAGGGACTATGAAAGATAGTTGCATTTGACTTAGAAATATAGAGTAAAACTTGGGAAAACTTGTTTTTAGGTGTTATAGATTAAAGTAATTAGAAATGTTACTCTTTCTTATGTCTTTTGTAGTTTAATGATATACAAAATTATGGTTTCTTATATTTTTGAGTACGTATTACTTTCTGTAAATAGATTAACCACAGAAGATGTTTTTATCCTACAAACTTTTCCAATATTTATGGTTTCAAGGTTCCCCATCTTATTGTCTTATATTCCTTCACTGCACTGTATTTGAGTTCAGGGTTATCCCTTCCAAAGTTCTCAATCGGACAGTTTCATTTATCGACTTGAGTTTTGAGTTTTTAGGGGGCGGGGTGCCTGTCCGAGTCGATTTCTGATTTTCATTCGTCCGACGTCCGTCTCCACCACGAGCTTCCCATTTTGACCCCCGCAGGGGGCAAACGGACAATGCATAATAATTTCAGCGGCTCCCTAAAGTAACACTCATCCTTGAGAGCCGAGACTTGGGACTGTGACTAAGAAAGAGTGCAGAATTGCGGGCCAGCCATAAATTATAAGCCGGGCTTCGATGCCGCGGGCCATGCACGTTCTGCCGGAGTTTCTCACGATCAGGGTTCAGGAATCAGAAGGAGGCTCTCGGGGGAGACAGAGCGCTTTTCCACTTTTCCGTAATGTGTGTGTGCCTGTCTATCGATGACCTCTTTTTTTTCCCCAGCACCCAAACACCAAACGCTCGTTCGTTTTTCACTCTCCCATGTGTAGGCCGCTGGTCTTGATCTTGGCCGGAGTCTTGTTGTCTGTTCGGGCCTAATTAAGCTGTGGCCAAAATCTGCATGGCCCGAGGGGGAGTCCCAATCAAGGCAGCAACAGCTGGCGAAAGAAAGCCAACTGTAAATGAATTATTTTGGCCCGGCCAAAATCAGCCAACGATCAGTGTCATGATCTTGCCGGCTAAGAGGGAGGGAGAGAAAGAAGAAAAAAGGTAACTACCAAATTGAAAATGCCGAGTACGAAACCGAAACCGAACCAGAGTCAAGTTGAAGGTTCAATGAAATTCAGAGACTTGCCACGACTTGCCACACAGAGCCCAGCACTCGCATATATTATAAGCCAGCCAAAGTCGTGATGATGTTAAGGAAGACTTTGGTTTAAGCTTGCTACACTGAGGGAAAACTATTAAAGAGTAAAGAAATATAATGGGAAATAAAAGAGAATTTAAGTGTTCAATATAAATTATATTTTTAGAGCAAATATTAAGATTAATTTGCTTTTTGTTATTAAAATTTTAAAAAATATCTCTGAAAAGTTGTTTTTTTTTCGGTTTACGAATATGCCAAAATATTTTTTGTGGCCTGAGCCCAGGCCGCGCATGAAACAAATTTAATGATGCTGCACCATCATCATCACGGCCGTAGTCGCAGTCGGAGTCGCAATCGTCTGCCAGCCTGGTCGTGGCTGTCTGTCTGTCTGTGGCCAGAAGATTGACTGTCTATCTCCCTACAACCTCTACAAGTCTTTGCGGCACTGTGTGTGACTTCGCCAAATGCCCCATGTCGGTGTCTATCCATCCGCCTGCCTGCCTGCCTCCATGCCAGTCCGACCCTCAGTCCATCCGTCCCTCAGTTCGTTGCATGCATGTCGCCTTTTCTGGCTGGCTGGCAGCTCGCAGAGATCGCCTGCCTAGACATGCCAAAGCGTTGACTCTTTTTATTTTTAGCTGGCACTGACTTTGGTACCCCAAAAGCACATTGGTATGGAGTTGCTTAGAACTTCAAATAATATCAGTAATATTAACTAAAAAATTTACAAATTAAACTTACAAATTTTAGTTAATATAGCAAAGTTTAGCTCTCTATTTATTCCCAAATAAAGCTAGAAAATCACTTTAATTTCCACACCACAGTGCCCCTTAAATTGTACTCCTGACTGATTTTTATATCGCTCTGGCCTGGGCCATTTTGTTTGGACCTTTCTGCCTTCTTAAACTATAATAATATACATTTTTATATGCATTATTACTGTCACGATCTCGTTGGCTTTATATCTCTATAGGCCCCCGAACCGACTGCAGCGAGAGTGGTACGAGTAAATCATGTGTGTGGACCGGGAGAGTTGATGCCCCAAGTCGTTTCGGGGGGGCCTAGTGTGGAGTTCATTAGCGGCCGAGAGGAAACACTTAATTGAGGCAAGACACGTCAGTTGACATCCTCAATTAGTTGCAAGTAATTTACGTTTGGCGGCCAAGCTTCACTTGACGAGCACTTTAGGAAAAAAAAAATAAAAATATAATAAAAATAATAATAAAACTGGTGACCACAGGTAAATCTCTCGAGTGTCTGCATCCTCTCAGCGGGCAGCAAGCTCCTCTATCTTCTTTCTGGTTAGACTTGTGGCAACCCAGTGACCCACAAAGGCAGCGGCATCGCCAGCGGCCTGGTACCGTTAGCCGCAGCAACATTGTGGCAACATGGCCAGAGAGACCCCAACAGCGATGCAACTAGTGCACAGGGAGAAAAACCTGGTGTTACATGGGGAGTTACCAATGGAAAAAGGGGTTTGCTTTAGGATACGGATGCTCCACACAGTGTCCCCAAGGACCGCTTTCTTGGAAACGAATCTTTTTGAGCAGTTCTATTCTTACATAATTTCCTATTTCATCTAAAAGAGCCTTTGGAATATTGATAATAATACTAAAAGCATCCAAGGTATCAATTTTTACAAAGAGTATCGATATAAAAGTATTTTCTTTCGGTGTTGCAAATAATTCAAAAGCCGCGACTGCAACTGCGCTTGCATGCTGCAAGCAAAAACAACAAACAACAACAACAAAAAAATCTTGCAAAATGTAAATTTCTGTTTTGCGCTTCTTTGCCGATGCCAGCCGCAATCCATAATGCTAATGAAGAAGTTGTCAGGGATCTATCCGTCGGTTTGCCTAACGGTGCCTGCCTGCCTGGGTGCGTCTACGATCTGCTCTGCGATCCTCTGCGATGCTCTGCTCTGTTTTCCTATAGTCTCCTCTGTTCCCGATCGATTGGTTATTGCCAAATTGATTTCCCTGCGATTTGTGGCGGCAGTCGCTGCCTTTGACTTTGCCTTTGTCGGCAAAAAAAAGAGCGCTTCGGACGAACAGCGGGACATCGGTGATATAAATCCCGGACTTGGCCATCAAATTGAGTCGAGTTGAACGCTTTAAACTGAAACTGATGCCGGATCAGGGAACAGTGATGGCCGTTATGTTGATATTATAGATACTCAGGGTACTTGATTGGATTTAATTAGTTTCTTTTAAATTGATTAAATTCTAGATTGAAAAGAATGCTAATGCTTTTAGGAAATATATTAATTTATAAAGAATTGGCAACCTAAATTGAATTCTAACAAAATATAAAACTTAAATTACTTTGTATTGTATTTTTTATATTTTTAAAATATATTTAGCAATAATTTTCATAGCAGGATATTAAGTTTTTACCAAAAAGTGCCTCCTATTTCCCATCACTGACTAGGACTTGGTGTATTCTTTCGTCTGATCGTTGCCCGTCGATGGTATCGATGACTTCCCTAGTGCACCCCGACCCCTGCTGCCACGACGACGCTTTCATCTTTTGGCCAGGCTCTCTTTCGGTTTCGGCATCGTCAGCCGCGGTGGCAACAAAGTTCAATCGCGATAAGATACAAAGTCAGAGGAATGAAACAACTTTCAGTGGTATTTTTTTTTACTCGGGTTTCTCCTTTTTGAATACCCTGCAGCCATAAAAGTATGACTGAAAAAGGGCATATCCACACTGATCGGGTGAATGTAACAGCCGCCAATTGAGTGCGGTCATTAAATGATTTCGAATTTAGCTCCAGGAAGGAATGCATTTAAAATGTTAACTGTAAGCTGAACTCCAGTCGAACATTAAAGTTGGAAAAGTTTTTGAAAGAAATTCCAGCTTAAAAAAGTAAGTAAAATAAGTAAAACCTTAACCATATTGAAAATTAATCCTTCAAACTATATTCATTTAGTAGCACTCTGAAATTATTTCAAATAGACATTCTTAAGGTCAATACTCTACAAATATTTCAACATATGATATCATCGAAATTGGGCAATAGGATATTTCCATTGTTTCATAAGCCGATCAGCTTTCAGCCCAATAAAAAATCACTTAATTATTTGGATCAATCTCTTCAGTTCGAGTGCCGCCAATACCAAGGCAATGATGTCATTGCATTTGATGGACGTTCCGGGTGAGAATAGCTGCGAGTAACCAGAGTATCTCATAGTCCAGATCTGGCCAAGTATATAGTGCTATTTCAGTTGGCCACGAACTAAGCCAAGATCGAGATTCTATTTGGTTCTGGGCCGTGGCACTTGAGGCGCGAACTCGCAACTTGACCACACACTCGTGATCATCATGAGAATAACGATGATGATGATGACGGTTGATGAACAAGCATAAAATTAACGACGAGCCCTGGAGTGCTGATTTTACCATCTCTCGCCGAAAGCAGTTATAATTAACCGACAAATTCTAGAGCAATTCATGGCTCAAAGACAAGTGAAATCTGGGGAAGAGCTCGAATTAATTAAAGACAAACCCCGAAGCGAAGTGATATATCACAATGGAAACGAATCGTTCGCCTAAAACCGAAATCTCTCCGCTAGGAAATCGATTGGTAACTGGCACAGCGTGTGCAACTGCGTTGAAACTTTTCTTATTTTGTGTTGTATTTATTTATTTTTCCACTCCTTTAATTTGTGGCCGAGCAGCGATTCGGATTATCACAATCACTGGCTCTAGCTCCTCGAGAAGGTGTGCGTGTGACCTGTTAATTATGGTTGAGTAAAAGCGGTCAACACACATTTCTCGGTGTCGTGTCCGTGAGAGAGGCTGCTGCTGGCTGACACACAAAGCAAAAGCCGAGTTCTCAAGCGATTAACTTGGCAATGCGTTCTGGTCAAATTATTACAAGCCACGATTTGAGAATTTATGTTGGATTTGATAGCAGTTCAACTATTTAAGTATTAAAGATTAGTTTTTAATTTCATTTAACTGTTCACTCGAGTGAACAAGTTATTCCTAGATTATTTTTAGATTTTTTCTTTCAGGTTAATCGCTCAACTTCTGTTTATTTTTTTATGCCAACTCATAGAGCTAATCCTGGCTATTCAACTAAATAAACTATTAACTGATTAAAATCAGAGAGCAGAGGAAACCGAAACTAGTAATCAAGCCACAATTGCCGCTGCCTCCACTAAAATAGTGAACGCCTTCCCATTTAGAGCGTCCAGACTTCTCCGGCGGACCTTTCAATTTCATTTAAAATACGATGGACAAACATAGAGCCCAGCAATTAGGTCTAGACCCGGGCTGAGCAATGGATGGAGGAGCCACAGCTTCCATCAATCAGAGCCAAAAGTAATCGCTTTGTGGTTTGGGGCTCTGTATCTTAGGGATGTGTGCGGATGTCGTGAGTTCACGAATAGCTACCGTATTTCAAGACAAGAAATATAAAGATATATTTGTATTTCTGTTTCAATTTCAAGGAAGAGATATAAAGGGACTTCTTTAAAATGACTGGGAATATCTCTAGTTTTTTATTTTTATATGTATTTTTTAGGTATCACGTTGTCATCTTCAACTCACCTTGCCATAGCTGTTCAGCGGTCCATTTACCCAGCGGTCTGCCTCGAGGCGTCCGCTGAAGAGGGCTCCGGTATTGGGATCGATGCGTTGCCATTCACGCACCTCGCGCTGAAAGGGGGATCTGGAGCCACTTCCAGTGGTGCTGCTTGCTCCTCCTCCTCCTCCCCCTCGGTTTGCCGCCTGCAGATGATGATGATGATGATGATGATGATGGTGATGGCTCTGACTGTGATTGTTTGTTGTGGCCACTTCCATGTTGGGAGAATGGTTGAGCTGCAGCTGCTGGAGAGCTACTGGTGTGCGCTTTTAATTTGCACGCTCGATGCACTCGAGCTGCTGCTGCTTCGCTTCGTTTTCTCTGCGACTCCTCTGTGAGTCTTTCTTTCAAGATCGAGAGGCTGCTGCCGGCTGCTCGCCTATTTCAAATTATTATTTATTGTTATTATGCTACCGTCTTCGGCTGCTGCTCCGCTCCGCTTCGTTCCGTTCGCCTCAGCGTTCGCGTTTCGTTTTGGCTAAATTAATGGCAACTTTAATTTATTATCATAATAATAATTTTCTTGCTATTCTAGAGCCCGCTACTGTGTGTGCGCCTCCTCGGACACCACACCCCCAAGTATAATTTCCTCGACTTTTCCCTATCCCCTCAACGCTTTGCTGGTTTCACGGTCTAATTTGAGACGACTTCCCCGTATGCTTTTCTGTGCTGTGCTGGCCTGGAATGACAAAAGCAAAGTTGAAAGAAATTTCGTTAGTTAATTATGTTGCAAAGTGTGAAAAGATATGTATAGTATATAGTATATATATGTTTGTCTAGGCCTGGTATATTTTTGCTGATGCGTGGCGGAAGCAAAAGTGCTTTGAACTGGCTTTGAAGTCGGTCTACCAAGCCGAAGCCAACGTGCGGATTTCTAATTAAATTTGCGGCCAACGTCCAGCGGATATGAGACGGAGACTGGAAGACTGGGGAGTCTCTCCAGCGGCAGAGAGTCTCGGATTCTTTGATTGTCAGCGGATGTCACAGTCTATTTCCACCTCAGAACCCCGACACATGTGCTGTGTCCACTTGTGTTTCTACTTTTGTTTTTTTAGTTTAATTTAATTTAATCTGCTGTTTCGCTATTATTTCAGGTAGTCGTCCGAAACTTTGCTTCTTCAATGCGTGTCTATTTTTTTTATTTTGTTTTATTTGGCGCTTGTCGTCATATGTCAGAAACATCATTTGTAATTGTCAGAGTTATGCAAGCACTTCATTTATTTCGGGGCACAGTGGTTGGTCTTTTGGTTTAAAGGTTAAAAACTTGAAGAGTTATTAGTCTAAATTAATGATTGGTATATTGGTTGGTGCGTAAAATGCTCAGCATCATAAAGTTTATGAATTTTAGAGAGCTATATTGATCTTTGATGAAGCAATGGTTGTCTATGTTACGAAATATAGTTGAAAATTTATATATTTTGGAAGTTTAATTAGTTTATGGGTAGGGTTCCTGGCCAAGATATGATATTAATGTTGTATTAGATGCACAGACATCAACTAAACCCCAATTGGATTCCTAACTACACTAAGCAGTCAGCTCTTCTGTAATACAAAAGAATGCCTTTCAACCCACTGTTGCACCCATTAAAGCTGTCCAAATAAGTGCCGGTCGGCATTAACACTGAAATGCCTGCCTTGTCTTGCGGCTCGGGAAAAATAAAACGGAAAAAGACAGCTTTAAAAAAATGAATTTAGCACAGACCGGGAGACCCGAAGAGACGCAAGTCGAAAGCAGACCAGCGGATGCAATACACTCCCCCCTGATCGACGCCCACGGAGCTGGGGAGAAAAGCAATTTTGCTGAATATTTTATGCGGCTGCGGCCGACCGCTAAATAGTAACTGTTACTAAGTTTTTCCACAGCTTCGGTTGGCTTTGGTTGGCCGAGCTGCTCAGGCATTAACTTCCTCATATGCGAGGAGAGCAGCAGCAGCCAGTGGAAACCCGTTTTCCCCGTTGAACTTGCACCAGTTTTTAGTTTTTGGTTTTCGGTTTTGGTTTTGGGCTTTGGCTTCGGCTGAGTATTTTAGCACTTTGGCTAGAAATGAAATTGTTGGTGCACTCTTTATTTCCTCGGCACGCAGACTTACTCCACATTCACAAATTGGATTTGTATTTTGGACACGTTTTGCCGGTTTTGTCTGTGCCTGTGACTTTGTTTTTTGTTATTTTATTATTTCTCTTTATTTTCGCCAACACATCACACAGTGTGTGCGCTAGTTGATTGCGTTAATTAAAAATTAATTAACCGTAATTTAGTGTAATTAAGCGTTGGTATAAATTTAATGACACGGTAGAGGGCGCCGCGCGGGGCAGTGTAGGGTGAGCATTGCCAATTTATTTATGCCAACCTATCGCTTGATTTATACTTTTCCAGTGATTGTGGCCAAAAGGTTATGCTGATTTCGAAAAAAAAAAAACAAAACAAATGGAATGCATTATAGCCTGGGGGAGGGAATTTAAATAATGAGGCGACCAAACTTGTTGCTTAAGTTTTCTGATTGCTTACGTGGAGGAAGTTTAAGTATACAATTTGTTTAAAACATTTTGAAAGGTTTTATTGCTCAATTTAGTTTAATTTTGAGATTGTTTAATCTACGATCTGCATTCTTTAATATTTATTGTGTTTGTAGAAAAGTTTTGGAAAACCAACTATACATTTTCACAAGTTCGTTGCCTAAGTCTTTTGTTTGGGCATTGTATAAAAATGATTTTTAAGCCAATTTGGAGTTCATTTTAAATATTAACAATAATCAATTACTGTATTCTAATTATTATAGATATGTAAACTCAAAACTACTCTCTTTTTTTCCAGGTGCGTCCCCACGGAAAACTAACCACAAAAATACAATTTTCAACTTGAGTCGTTCAAGACTACTTGGTGGCTTCAATGCGGACCTTATTCAGCATAACAACAATAACAAGCAACGTTGAAGGTCAGTGCAATTTTTATTATTATATTTTTTTACAGTTTGACTGTCACCCAACCGCAGTAAGGAAATACCTACAACGGTTATTTCTGTAACAAAAAATTGTCCAAAATGAAAGTCATTTGCGGTTCAATTCCAGTTATTTACATATCCCATCGATGCGTAATTCGCCATCAAAATTTGAGCTTGTTTATTTTCAAAGCATTTCGAGTGCTCGTATGTAGGTTAATCCCTCATCTTGGTTTTATGTTACATTATTTTTTTCAACCCCCACAACTTGATTGATTTGTCATTTGTTTAAAAATAGTACACAAATGCGTGGGTCTGGGGAAAAACACACACACACAGTTGACTATTTACAAACCCGAAAATTGTGTTATACACACAATATTTCAGTTAAATAATTTTGAGCAAAAGTGTGAACTTGTTGTGAAATTGCAACGCGTGCGCAAAGCCACGAAAATCGTGCAACAATTGACCGATATGCAAATCGTTCTTGTTATTTCAGAGACAGACCATAGGACAGACTGACAGACAGTTAAAAAAAATTTGCATAATTGGCTCGCATTCGCGTGTTTTCGTGTGTTCTAATTTGAATTTGATTTGTGCGACACCAAAACAGAAGCAGCACGCTCCACGTTGCACACAAGACATGGACTTGGACAGCAAGTGTGAACAGAAAAGTTGGCACAACGATAAACTTAAAGTTTTTATTTTTAACGAGAACTCGACCTTATAAAGTACTAAAGACAGCTGAAGATTGGGGGATCAATGAGCCAAATTTGCTCGTTTTTTAATGTTTAATTAATTTTACAGGGATTCATTGAACTGTCTGTGAAAATTAATTATTTCTGGTTCCCTGGTAAACTCTTTTTTCAATTAAATATTTCCTCCCTTCTTGTTTGGCCATATGCTTCTTCCTTTATAATTGTTTATCTACCTTTTCCTTTCAACATTAATCTTTAACCTCATGATTTGTGTGTGTATCTCAATCTGGTTTTGATGTTTGGCTTAGCTTTTCAACAGAAACAATCATATTTATTTTTTTTTGCGTTTGCGTTGCTACAATTCAATTATGGGCACATGGAAATAAATACAAAAAAAAGAGTTGATTACCACAACAATTGAGCAGCAACGCCTCTATGTGTCTATTGATATATTTAACCATAAATATATATCTATCTACATATGAAAGAAACCACAATCGGGGCTGGCTTCCGTCATTTTATACTTGGCCTGGGACCTGGTACTTAAATTCTCGTTCTTTATGATTGAATGTGGCTTGGAAAATAATTCATTTTTAATATATATACATATATATATATATTTTTTAGATTTGTTAATTCGAAGCTGATCTTTTCTGCCGTTTAGCAGCCGTTATTAGTCACACACGCAGAGGAAAAGTAATCTTTGTTTGACTTCCGTGTGAGAGACAAATGCGCAAATCGGTTAATTATATAGTCGGTGGAATATTGTAACGAGTCCGGGACTAATCAGCAGCACCCGCACTTGCTTTTCCCATAGAAGGCACACGAGTGTGTGCTTAATTAGGCAAATGAGCCAATTGACAATAATAGTGTTGACATTTGAAAAAAACAGGAGAGATGTAGAAAATATAATTTGTAATTTATTGGGGTTCTCTTACTGCAAAATTACATAATTGCTATGCAGAGGCAGAGAGAGAGAGAGACAGGTTCCAACCTCTAAACCATTCACACTCTGCCCACGGAACAGGTAATTGTTGCTGTGTACAGAGTATAATGATAGATATACTTGTTCCGTCCAATGAAAAATGTAATTTTATGATTTCCTGCTGACGCGCCCACAAGCAGACGCGTTGCCATCGTATCAATTTTCCGCTATATGCACTCTTACAGTGCGTATGCGTAATATGCATATGCTGCGTATGCGTAATGTGCCATTTTATACCCATCTTGTGTAACATCTTTTTCCTAGGCTAATTTTTGAGAAAGTTACCATCAAGACTTGTATGATTTTTGTTTGTTAATTTATGCCGTTAGTTTTGACACTTGCACTGCAAAAACAGTATTTATCTTTTAAATTAGCAAGTTCAAAAGCTTTGTTTACTTTGTATAAATAGAAGACAAATATTTGTCAATGAAATTGAGTTACATTTCTTGGTGAAATTTAAGATTGAGTGCCTGAAACATGAGTCACTCGCATAAACTCTGTTCCTCGTAACCAAATAAATTGAGTTGCATGTGGCGGCGCCTGCAATTGTCAGTCCACATTTGCAACTAACCGCCCTCACAGCGGCGGTTCGCCCCGAAAGTGAAACAAGCCAATAAATAAAGCCAACATCCAGGGTTTATCAGACTTGAAAAATCAAAAACCGCAAATCGTACGTATATAGAGACTATATATATGTATAGGTCCCCCTGGTTCGCCCTTCTTTTTCTCACTCCCACGTGCAATGTGACAAAATAAATGAGCCGACAGAGCGAAAAGAGAGAAAAAGCGAAACAAAATTCAGGAACTGCATATTAAATGAAGCGTAACGAAAGAAAAACGACGACAGGAAAGGAAAGAGGTTACCTCACAGGAGACTATGGTAGGGAATGGTTTATTATTATATTTCGGGGAAAGAGAGAGAGCGAGAGAGACGCTGAAGGGCTTAAAGTTAATTACAAGCGACGCCTACAAGGGTAACGTCTGTGTGGCCTCTCGGCCTGCGGCTCACTTTTTTTGTAGCTGAAATACGAGCTGTTAACTTTGTTTCTGTGGAATTTTTTCATGGCTCTGCGCTGAAGCATAATTTCAACATTGTTCAACACTTTTACTTTTTGTAAAGTAAGAAATTATGATTTACATAATAATTTGGCGCTATTTGCTGATTGATTTGTGCTGCTTGTCGCTCATTTCATGTCGCTGGCTAATCTCTAGCCTTGAACACCTCGAAACAAGCTGCGAGCGCTCACATTTGTCGCCTTCATCTTTTTTTTTTGTCTGCGGCATTAATTGGCTTTGATTTTTGAGTTTTTTTGTTTTTTGGCAAGAGAAGGTAAAGAAAAACATGCAAACTGTTGCCATAGATGCCGAAAGGAAAGAGGAAACAATGAAAGAGTTTTGAAAATTTGCATGTGAAGTTGGCGATGCCCAGCGATAAATTGACATGGGTGGTGTGCGAATTTTGTTCGCCGATTAAGATGGATGGAGCTTTCATTTACATAAATGGCATTGAACAAGGTGAAAGACTCCCGCTGGCGGAACACCCACGGATATTAGAATTAATGAAGGAATAATATGAGAGGGAGTTAGATAGTTGAAAGATTTATTTTTAGGATGGGAAGTATATTTTTATTGGGAAATTAAATTTAGGTATTATTTAATATCTTTAAAATACCTTGAACATAAATTTTAAGTAAACGAAAGTTAAAGAAATTATATATCTACAATTTAATTTAATTTAAAGGTTTAAAAAAAATGTTTTTCCTACTTCAACGCTAAATGAAATATTTTTCCAATTTAAAAAATCTCTATTTAGCAAGAAATATTATACACTTGTGCATTTCCTCTTGATATAAATTTCAATTAAATTAAAAATACAATTTTAATAAGGTAAGATCATGTCAGATATGATATGTCTTACTTTTACCCTACTTCAACCTTGTTTAGCCCGAAAAAAAACAGAACTTTCATTCCTCACTTGTGCCTTTTCAATGTCATTACTGAAATTATATGGCCAAGTTTATATATATCTAAAGCACCCACGAAATACTCAAGACAAGACAACTTTCACCCACAAACAGCTGGCAGCAGCTGCCACCAGATACAGATACAATTTGTTGCTACTGCTGCTGTTGTGAGAAATCTCTGACATTTCTCTCGATTTCAGTTCACTTTATTTTGCACCACTTTATGACACATTCTTCGTTGCCGCTTTTCTCAACTGTCAATAAATACACTCACACTCACAATGGGTGCCGTAGAAAGCAAAAGCGAACAGTACTTTTGGCAGTAGAATGCCATTGCTCTTGTGACCGTAATTATATGCATAAAGTACTTATTTTTTAAGCAGCCGGAAGAAAGTCACAACAAAAGTACAAAAAAGGTGGAAAGATTTGTCAGGCGTGACAGCAATAATATGAGAAAAGCAGATAGAGGGTTCTTTTGGGAAACAACACACAAGTACTCTACACACAATGGGAAGGGGAAAGTGTAGGAGCCCCTTTCGGAATTCTATCTTCTTTTTATTTAATTTCATGCAACAGAAGCAGTTTATGGCCTATTAGATATGCAAATTGAACACGATTCGCAATCAGCCTTATCACATAAATTATTTAACAAGTCGCTATTTGCTGTTGCTTTGCTGTTGTTTTGCCTCTTTATGCCTAACTTGGCTTGGCTTTGGTGTATTTTGTTTGCTCTGTCATTGCCATATATGTGAATGGTTGGGTTGTTGCTTGTACAACAACTTATCTTATCGGTCGGACCTTTTCTGATATTTTCAGTATATTTTTCAGTACTTGATGCCGCGATGAGTACGTCATTGAACTTGACTTTGAAGGCGTTCCACTTTATAATACCATGTTTAGCTTTAGATCTTCAGCTTTTAGCTGCATCCCCGCCTGCGCGATGTGTGCCTTCTGCCTTCTGGCATCGAACGTCATCCGGAGACGTTGGAATCACATCTGGCTTGGTTCGAGGAAACCAGTTTCCCCAAAGAGACCAACTGATGGTCACTCACTCAGACTCAGACAGACACCCAGGTTAAAAAATTAAAGTTAATTTTTATTTTTTCTTAGCTATATACTCGGCGGCAGCAGCGAAAAGCAGCTCATCGGCGTGGGGGCGTCAGACAGAAACTGGGGGCAAAAAAAGTTTGCCCCGGCTCCTCGCATCAATATGCTAATTAAAACTGGAAACTGGAAATCATCCAACGACAGAGACAAATAAAATGTGATATTTTTTTTTATTTTTGCGTCTTGTCATGAAATTTCCCCGTCGACCCACTTGAGGGTCTCCCCTCCTATTGAGTCACAGTGATTTGGTTCTTTATTTTTACAACTTTCATGGTCTCATTTTAACAAGTTCGGTGCCTGAGTCTTTTGTTTTTTTACTTACTCATAACAGAGAACTGGATGAAAAATCCACGGAGCTTTTAATAAAACGGAATGACTTGTTAAAAAACAACAAAAAAATTATGATTTTGGGTGAAATTACACAACTTAACGGTTAATTTCGTATAGTCTTTATTTTTTTACTTTGCGTAATTTGTGTTGTCTTGGACAAAAAGAGCCACTTTGGTTGCACTTTTTAATGAAAGAGTAAAATAAAACAGTAACAGAAACACACACAGAAAAGCCGACGAAGCCAAATAAAAGACAAAACGGTCGAGCAATTCGTCAGTCTGACAGGCTTTTGACAGCTGAAATGCTTTTGAGGGAATTTCGCTTCGCTCTTTGTTCATTCTTTGTCTTGGCCGAACGTTAAGAAAAAAAAGCAACAAAAAATTATTTCAATTTTCATTATTTATTTATTTAGCTCTTGGACTTTGTTGTTTCACAGTTGCATGCGGAAATAATTGAGATAATCGATGACAGACGGCAACATTTTTACGTTGCCTGAATAAAGGCAACTAAATGAGAATAAATAACTGAATAAAATACATTTTAAGTGTAATAAATAACTCACAGTTAAGTTTCTTCCGTTCTTCTCTTTAATATATTAACTTTTTTATAGGATTCCCTAATCTTATTAGATCATTAAGATGGCTTAATGCTCAGCTCCGATTCCACTCTTTCTCTCTTTCTTTTTTGCTAATTTCCATATCGATTCTACATCGCTCTTGTTGACTTTTTCGTTTCTTTTTTGCAAATTCCCCGTTAAGTAATGAAACGTTGACCCGTAGAACTTGTTTGCCTAGACCACAGAGATTGAGTAAGGTTAGGTTGAACTCAAATGGTTTTCTGATGGATGTCAGTCAATGAACGAGAGCTTAAGATCGGATTTCCAAGAGTTCTATCATAATAATCCCGTTGCGTGGGCGATGACAAACTTTTTCGGGGCACACACGTGTGTCCAAAAACCCCTCAAAAGATCAAAAGAAAAAATACTTTTTTTGTCGCCAAATTGCGTCATTCGGATCATTCCGCATGGGTCGCCACACGCTGGTCATAAAACTGCTGCAGTTTATGGGTCTGTGACAGCAGTATTATATAGTTGGAATATGGAAAACCATATCAACAAACTGGAGCCGGAATTATACCGACTCCAAACGTGCTCTAAAGATTCGAATCGCGTTCGGAATGATGGACCCAAAAAGTGCATAGAATAGTTCGAGGTGAATTCCAGTTCTTTGGCCAAGAAACAATGCCAGTACACATACCAAATAGATTGTGATTCAGCCATTTGATTAGCGCTGACACTTTGCCCATAAATAACCAGGTAAAACATGTGCCCCCAAAGGCATTGCAGCATAGCAAAGCTTAGGACCAGGCAGGACTCCCAATCGGAGGAGTCCGAATGCGCCCCTGACACGCAAAAGTACTTAACAATGACCAAAGTGTACTTAAAAGGCTAAAAATGGTCAATACTGCAAAGCGACAAACTTGAAATGGCAGAAAACAGACAGCAGCCTAGCAGCACAACTGGCCAACTAACAAGCTCCCAAGCTTCTTAGCCTTTTCAGCCTTTCCAGCCAGAAGACAAAAGGATGCCTCTTCCCCACCTTTTTTTTTTTGCTGTGCGGAAACTCAGCTGCTGTTGCTGCTTAGAACCATCGGCAGCCACTAGCAGGAAATGGGCTGCAGCTCCTTTTAAAGCTAACCAAGGCCTTAAACAAACAGCCATTGGGACTTGAACTCGGACTTGGACACAAACTCAAACTCAAACTCGCTTCTTGCACAGAATAGAACCCGTGGAAGATGAGGAGAAGGAGAAGGAGGAAGGCTCCTCCTAAGTGCTGCAGCTTGTTAGGGCCAAAAACTCCTTGCCTGTTTCAGCCATCTAGCCTTCTCTGTCTCGCTGTGTGAGAAATCATTTCAAGGTGTCTTCGGAATGACCATTTAGCTTAGTTCCTGAAAGGGTATATAAGCTAGGGATTTATTTCTAAAATATAGAACATTTTTTAGTGAGGTTCCTGATTTACTAGGCCGAAAAACGTATATTTAAATCGGATATTAATTAATTTATTAAGTTTAAATACCCAAAAATAAGTTACCTATATAGTTAAGTCTTCACTAACTCGTTTCCAGGGCATCGCTTAAACCAAACCCCCAACGAAATCACTTCAAAGCCTATTTCTTTCCTGTTGCCTTTACCTTCTTGAGCTGTTGCGTTGCTTGGTTCCTTTTGTGGTTGTCTTTAAAAATAGTTTATCGCCCGATCGCGCATTTATTTCGTTTGTCTCTGTCGAAGTGTTGCCCTAACCCAGCTCCCTCCTCCTCGCTCCCCCCCCTCGGGGCCCCCTGCAGATGCCAAAGTTAATGCTGTCAAGATAGCAAAAAGGAAATCAATGCAGCAGCAGCAGCTAAGGGCCTAGCTCTGTGTGAGCTACATGATAAATGCAACAATGCAACATACAACCGACAGGCAACAGGCAACAGCTGTGCCAACAGCCGAAGTGTCCAAGAAACAGGAAATGAAAACCGGGGCCCCTTCTCCTCCACTTTTTGGCAACCAAACAAGGGAACAAAAACTGCAGACGGAAAAAATATTCTAAATTGCTGATTAACACGACGGCGGCTTACAAAAGTCATCGAGTGCGAAATATTACTTTCGGACCTTTGAACATAATGAGATTGTTTGTGCAATGGTCGTGGCCAGTAATAGCTTTAAAATGCAAAACTGGTAAGACGATGACTTTGGGGTTTTCCCAGAGACTTCCTTTGGTCAAGTACTTCGCAGAAAATGAATGGAGAATTGTTGTAACAAGTTTGTTTGGGGGTTTTTTAAATATATAAAGTAAAGGGGTTTGAAATAAGGAATTTTAAAAATTAAAAATTCAAAAAATAATAAATTAAATTGTAATATCTATAAAAATTTATATTATAGTTACGATAAAGTAAGCTGCTTAGGGAAGCAATTTCCATATTTCTGATAGATAGATAAGTTAAAATAAATAGTTTCCATAATTTATTAAGATTTAGATGTTTTTTAACTCCATTAATATTTATGTTTCTTATTTATCTTCATAAATATTATTTTAAGTCATGAGTTCTATTCTCCTTTAATCTTTTCAAAGCCAAATAATTTGTTGTACCAATTATACAATTAAATAAATGCCACAGCTGAGTAACCTGCACGATAAAAATCTTGTTAGGCGTCGAAAACTATAACCATTCTTCTGGGAAATCTCCTGACGGAATCTGCACACTTCAAGTCCAAGTCCAGTGTGTGGGACCTTTTCCCAAACCATCTTCTTTTATTGAAGCTTTCGCTTTGGTCGATTTATCACCTTAGACAACACTCAATCACACGGCATCACGTCTGGCATAAAAGCTTCAATCCGCACGGAGACCTAATGACTTTCAAAATGTTCACTTTTGTGCAGCTTGCTATTTCTCTTAACAATTAAATCATAATGCGCAAAAATTAATTATGACAAATGGCGAAACGAAAACTTTTCATTTCAACAGAGCCGCAAATAAAAAAAAAACACAAAACCATATGGACGAAAATGAGAGCAATAATCAATAATCGATACAAAAGTAAGTTGTTGGGGAAAAGTGAGCAGCGAAATGGAAAAGTGAAAGCGACCAAGGCACAGAATGAAGTTGAAAGAGTTTAAGGAAATTATGTTCGACTCGACGCCGAGCGGCACAACCGCAAGATATATATGAAAATTATATCTCGGTTCCGCATTTGGTATTGAGTAACCAAAAACGTTGCAGCCAGTGCCAGTGCAGCCTTATGAGTGTGTCAGCCAAGCCCCCCTCCATGTTGCCAGTCTGAATGATAACCCAACCTGCTGCCGTTGTTTGCCGTTTGAACTCATTAAAAAAGCTGTCCAAACAAGCCATAAATAATGTATAGACAGAGAGTGAGTGAGAGAGAGAGCTATTGTACAAAGTCAATTAATTTTCAGGGTCAACCCGAAAATAGATAAACAGAAATTGCTTATTTCCTCCTCACCCAGTTATCGCACAAAAGCCATTTCTGTCTTTAATTCTAGGTCAGCAACGACCTTCACGTGTGCGCCGACACAAATTTGCATATCGCACCATATATAAGCACTGTTATATAATATAATTCCACCCAATTAGCCCGCATTATTAAGTTTCAACTTGAACTTCTCCCAAAAAGACCGAAATGTAAACAACTTGGTGGCCAGCGCCAGAGGAAATTGAGCTATCAAAAAAACGATCAAAATGTCGCTATGAAAATGAACTAAAAACGGTTGGGGTTTTTTTTTGAGAGTTTTCCTGTTTGTTACAACATTTATTTATTTTTGTAGAAAATTGCTCTTTTATCTTAAAGTCAACTTGAAGAGGATTTTTGTTTTTAATACGCTTGGGTGAGCAAGAAAATTATTTTACACATTTAAAGGTTGTATTAAGAATTTAATAATTAGAATTTATAATTAATTTTCTTTATAATTTGTTGAAAAATTTTTAAGCGCTTCTTAAGAATTATATTTCAATTTTTAAATGATAGAGAAATTTGAAAAAAAAAGTTTTAAATGTGATTTTAAATGTTGAAAGATGAAACTTGCAGTTACTTTCCTTTTAAAAGTATTGTAAAATCTATAGGATTCTTTTTAGCACTTTGTTTTAATTTTTAGGCAATTGAAAACTTGTCTTAATGCATTATAAATATTTTATTAGGTGCTTAAATATACATTTTTAATTATTTCTTTAATATGCTAGAGTTAAGCTTTCTTCTTAATTTTTTTCATAATACCAAGAACCTATTTCTATATTAACTGAATATTTTAATTATTCTTTTCCTAAAATACATGTATTCTAAAGTATTTTAGACGCGTGCGCAATTAAAGCCAAGCTTTTGCCATTAAAAACTTACTTTGCCTTCTATCCAACTATAAATTTATTAACAAATTCTAGCTGATTAACTGCTAGTGCTTGTGGCTAATTAAAACATTAAGTGATCAACAGCAAAGCAAATTAAATTGAACAAACAATTGCAAAGTCGAGCTACTACTATATATGTGGGTTAGCAGGCAGAAAATAAAACTCCGATATAAAACGTCAGAGTTTCCCATTTAGAAATCGTGTAAAAGTTAATTGCGATTGGCTATCAGAGTTAATTGAAAAAAATTGTTTCTGTCGGCCAGTGTCAGTTTTCCTGCATCTCTGACAGAAAGTGCAAGTGTGAAATGCACTGGGGAAAAGCATTAAAAAAAATAATGGAAAACTTACAACATTTACATTAGATCACCGCAAAGTACAATCTCGTTTATCTCTGTTACGCATTGTAAAACCATTTTCATTGCCATATCTCTTTAATATTTTGCAAGCCAATCAGTTCAAGAGCGTGAAAAACATTCACAAATATTGGGAAAAAAAACCGCCTCAGAGGAACGGGCAAGAAATAATAAATAAAATAATTGCTTTGGCTCCATGGGATAAGCAACGACGAACAAATTAAAACCATGAAAAACAAGTAATAAACGAAATAGCAAAAACCAAAGTGAAATAACATCAACTTAAACTAAGACAGCAACAATAAAGACGAACAACCAAAAAAAAAAAATGTTACAAATTTTCTGGCCGCTGAGATTGCGCAGTCAAAGACCTTCATGCTCGTAATTGGCAGCACCACCGAAAATCCCCGAAAAAGCAACAAAAAAAGCAGCAAAGCAAAAGAAAAGACTGCCAAAAGGTGACGTCCCCCTTTGAACAACAGAATATCGTGAACATAATTTATGCAAGGCAAAAAATAAATAAATAAACAAAAAAGCAAAAGCGAGCGACAGGAGCCAAGTCAGGACTGAACCGAACTGAACCGAACTGAACCCTCTCAACTAATGCGATTTAATATGGCCTCCCTGCACCCATACGATAGCCACAAGAAGTTAACCCCCAGATCGGAGCAAATATCCTACACGAGCCGAGGAAAAATTGAAGACAAGACAATGGGCCAGAGTTTGATGTCCGCCAAATGGTATCCAATGAGTGATTTTTTTTAGCAAGAGGTATTAGGTATCGTTAGGCTTTATAGTTGAATGATCATCATTTCTAGAGTCTGTGGGGTTTCTTGAGAATGTCTATAAAGATTGAAGTTTGTAGAATATATTAACTTCTTGTTTCAGAGCTTTTATTAGAATTTTTAAAGTAATTTGAATGTATTTGGTTGCAGTTTAAGCTGTTACATATTCCAGAGTTCAGTTCATGATTTTATTTAAAGAGATCCTCTTCTCCTTTAATTTAAAAATCTTTTATATTTAAACTCAATATTCGATTATTAAAAATAGCCAAGTCATAAAAGGTTCAAGTTCAAATACTTAATAGTCTTGTTTTCTCTTCTCCTTCAGGTAATTGATATGTCTTACACCCCGCTTCTCTGTTGGTTTTTTTTCAAGGGTATCCCATAGTCTTTGATAGTCTTTGGCTCTTATTTTGTTCCACCTCAGTTTAGAGCCGCAGTAATTGTTTGCAATTATTACAATTCGCAAGCAGCTTTTGGCGTTGGCTTTGCCTTTGGCTTTGGTTACGGCCCAGCGGGTGGCGGTGGTTGGCCAGCTTGAAGCCAGCCGGCTTGTCCACTCCCCCAGATCCTCCCGCGAAAACCACCCGGACGGAGTGCCTGGATTTTCTCCACATTAAAAGTTTTGTATTTTTTGTCGGTCTGTTGATTCCGCGGAATGACGTCAATAAACACATTTCGGCTTTTTGTTCGCTGTCATTTGGCTCTGGTTTCTGGTTTTAGTTGAAGTTTTATATATATTTTGTGTTTTTTTTTGTTGTCTCCTCTGGTTTATGACACTCTATGTGCCGCCGCGTTGATAATTGTCATGTGGCATTGCCTGCTGCTGGTGCTGGCTGCCGCTTGTCATCAATCCTGAGCGTTGATCGCTCTCAGGCGACTGTAAACTAAGAGTTTTTTGTGTGACTCTTGGTAAGCGGCTTTGATTTGTTTGGTTCAATGACACACACACACACTCGGTGCCGATTTGATAGCTCATTTAAATCGTACCACACTGGAGGTGGGGGGGGGGGGGGGGGGGGAAACGGGGTGACAGTTGACGAGCGAAGACATTTGGATATTTTAGACAACTTTCACTGAGTGGTTGCATTTTGCTGCATTTGGATAAAGAGATTAATTATATATGCATTCACGGCAAGGCAATCTTTTCCAAGTTTGTGTCCTAAGTCTTTCGTTTCGACTGGCTGAGTGGGAAAAACAATTCGTTTGATGGCTCTGTTAAGGCTTTTGGCATTTTAATGCGATTTACACTTGCAGGGTTATTGGCATCTCGAAAATCCGAAAGAGGAGATTTAAGTATTTGGTTTTTAATTAATTTTACAGATTATTTTTAATAGAAAATTATAGAAATCATGCTACAAGAAAGTGAAATATAATACTTTGCAGAAAGTGAAAGAAATGAATAACTTAATTTTAAACAGATTAAATTAATGATATATCTACCAGATACAATTTATTACCTTTTTATCGATCACAAATTGAAAGAAATCGTATTGGCAAACAACTATTTATCACTTTGTCTCTGTTTATGATCATTTTTAAAAGCCATTTCGATACTCAACCGATACCCCAATAAATTCTAATCACAATTTCCTCAGACCCTCCCCATACTGTCTGCACAAATTATTTTATGACTCAATGGTAAATTTGCATTTTTTATGAACACAAGAAACAATGCCGACACCCACTACAGTTCCGTCTTCTTGGCCACGAACCGATGTCCATTATGCATATCGAATGAAGCTATTAAATGTTTAATTGCCAGACCATTGCCTAACTTTAATGTTGGATAGGCATGCATCCATTTTGGATCCGGAGAAGGGGAATCGGAATCTGAACAAATTAGTGGCATTTTCCTCATTTGCATATCTGCTTATGCCGAAGACTTTTCGCAATGTCCAAGAGACCGCGAACAAAGAGCCTAATTGAAGGTAATTTAAATTGATTAAACATGTCTCTAGGTTGGGCCTCCGCTCCACACCACTCCACACCACTCCACAGCACTCCAATCCAATGGATCGTGGTGGCTGGGCTGTCTGTCTTGCGGAGGTGTTTGTTTGCTGCAGTTTTTGGCTGCTCAATGATTTGGCATTGTCTTGGAAAAAATAATAAAAAATGAATCGAGAAAAAAATAGTGGCGTGTGGGTTGCCAGTTGCCAGTTGTGATGGGTGGGTCACCACCACCGTGTGTGGGGTTCTGTTTTGTGTTAAATATGGTAGCATGTTTTGAGGTGTTTATGGTTTAATTAAGGCTATGATGAAAAATGAAAGGATAGCCAGAGAACATTTTTAACATAACATTAAGCATTCTGAGCTCATCGTTGCCAGAAACAGACCTTGTGCCAGGCTTTAAATATCAAAATTTTTCTATGAATCACAATATGGCGGCATCCTGTACGAACCCAACGAATTAATGCCAAAAGATAAATATATTTTTGTGCGAAATGCAAACGAATTGCAAACGACCTGGCAAAGTTCATTGGAAACATTAGCTAGAAAATGATTTATAAAGAATTTTATTTCTGCCTCGGCCATAAAAGGCAAAAGCTAACAATTATGACTTTGAAACGTTTTTTATTTGCGTTTCTGTTTGCTTTGTCACTTTGCTTGATTTTCTGCCATTTCAACAATAACATTTTTGACACAACAATAGAAACACATTTCGGTGTCAAAAATCTAATTAAATTTTATTGATAATCCAAACAAAAAATAAATATATATATATTTTTTTTGGCAGCTGCAGCATTAAACCTTTTCTGGGCAAAAAGGGTGTGCAAAATAAAGTGTCAGCAACGATTTCGGCATACAAAATGAAGCGTATGTGAAAGGCTCGACTAATTTGAATTCTTTTCATTAAAAATTTCGGAAGATTTTTGCGAAATATCTTGGCGTATTCAGGGTTTGCCTTGTGTGCAGATTATTTATGATATTTTGTGTATCCTTTTGTTGACACATTTGGTATAACTTTTGGGCTAATCAAAAAGTATCTCGCTGTGGTGTTGAAATGGTCTTAATGTCAACCTCCACGAGCTGCCACAAGCAACTCAAGTTCTAACTCTGACATTCAGCTCGACCGATAAAGGCGCGTGCCCACGAAAAATACAAAAAAAATAATAATGTATAGGTAAAGAAATCAAGTATTATCGTTGCTTTTTTTTGACGAGGTAATGCAATATGCCATAAGCTTTGAGTTCCGCACCCAGTTTTCCGTTTCAATATCTCTCCGGAGGTGACAATTGGGGCCAACACCTTTTGAGCCCCCCAAATGGTAATTTGCACTAATGCATGCCACAAGCTCTAATGCGACATTTGTCGTCCGCAAAAAAAAACATTCGATATAGACATAAATATATAACCATAAGTCGGTTAACTTGAAAAGATTTCGTATGCTGCCATTATTGACCACAACAAATACGTAAAATAAAAATCCAAAGTCAAGGCATATGTACTGAATATTGGATCGATATCTGGACTGGTCATTCTGATGACTAATCTGGCAAAATGTGAACTCATGCTCAGCACTAGAATCATTGAACTTTATTTTTTATATCCAGGGTTTCGGTTTGGGTTGGGTTTTTTTTTTGGTATTCTAAATATCATATCAGATAATTTGCAGACCAAATAATTAGCTGAGAAAAAATAACTTTATGCATTGGACAAAGGAAAAGCATAGCGAATATTCTCTTCTATTGTTAGGCGGCCTTAAAATGGAGCATGGAGAAATGGGTTTGGAAATTGTAATTATAATTATGAGAATGGTTTCTAGCTATAAAAGAGAATGTATACATTTTTTTCCTCTTTTACTGAATTGCTTGTTAGTTTTGAATAAGGAAATAAATTAAGAAAAAGTCAAGAAAAAGTAGCCAATGACCTCAAGAGAGAGATTTAAATATTTTTAAGCATGTTATTCCTAAGGAAAACTATTAATTGTGAAAATTATGCCTTGAAAAATGTATAGAAATATTGAATACATTTATTAATTCTAAATAGACATATTTCCAATACATTTAAGACACTTTTTTTTAGCAAGGGAATACCTGTTTATTCTCAAATTTCTGTTCAGTCATCTAGTTAATCATTCATATATCAGAATACATACATTTCCTGACCAATTTATTGCATCATCGACTCTATCTAGACAGTCATTAGTATTTTGTTGGTTTTCAACTACAATTTGTTTGCCGCTCAGCTCCTCTCACCTAATTTTTTTCGGTTATTTGGCGAGTCTCGCTTTATGCCTAGTAAATTTTTGCAAAAACTATATACATACGACAATTTATGGCTTGGAGCAACCAAAAGTTCACTAGAAATAAATCAAAAAGAGACGAATTGCACGTACCTGTCGGCGGCTAGTCGGAGAGCGTTGATATCTCTTTTTATTTTTGTCCACTGAAGGCGTTTTAGCTTATATTTTATTTGACTTTATTTTCATTATATTCTGGTCCGGCAGCAGCAACAAATATGCACCGCCGATTGGCATCAATGTCGCTTGGCCGCTTTTTTTTTTTTTTTTGTTTCCCCCAACAGCACACACAGCGGCTTATACACACACAGAGAGGCACACGGACAAGGGGCTCAATGAATCAATGGCAATTCCACACAAAAAACGCGTGGTACACAACGATTTTTGCTTTAAGTTTTAATATATATATTTTTTTTGCTCAATAAATACAAAGAAACGCGTAGTCATTGGAGGGGGAAAAATAAAATAATTGAAAATGTTTTAATAAAAAATTTCAATGATCTCCTAACGTAACCCGTGGGCGATTGTCCGAGTGTAACAGCTGTTGGAGCAGCTTTTGGCAGGTGGAAAGCCAAGCGGAGGGGAACAGGCACTGGACGGAGCTGCCCGAAAAGGTTTTCCCTTTTTTCCAGACTGACTTTTCCTTTTTTTTTGTCTCTCAGATCTTTCACTTTCTTTGCAATTGTTTGTCGGAACGAGCTCAGTGGTTTTGAACTCGCTCGCTCGTCTTGCACTTTGCACTCAACGCTTGGCCGCGCACACTCGGCAGTCCCTCTGAAATGTTTGCGTTTACTCTTTATTTTTAATACTTTTTATTTGTATTTTTTGTTTTTAAGCACCGAAAGGTAGGTAGTGTCTACTCGCGGTGGCTTGCTATTCGTTTGCAACCAGAAACCGAACCGTCTGTCTCGCACGCCAACGCTGTACTAAAAGAGTTTCGCGCTCGCGCCTCCATTAAATACCTGGCGACGACACCTGGCTCTAGTTTCCTCCGGTTGCCGGAGACTGGGGTCTCTCTGGGATGATGTCAGCGCGTTGCGGAGAGCTGCGAGATACTCGCACAAAAACTTTGAGATACAAGATACACGACGATACTCGATCTTGGCCAAAAGAGAAACTAGCCAGAGTCGCTCTTTAGGCTTTGGGCATAAAAAAAAAAGTTTAATAAATGGATTTATTATGGATTACAATGACCAGACCTACACACACTCGGTGTTTAAGTCATTGTAATAAATATTGATTTATGGTGGCTCTCTCTCAAAAAGGAGCTGCAAATTATAAATGTTAATAACAATTAAATGCTGGCAAATGAAGTCATTCACATATCCTGTACTGCACTACACCCCTTTTTAAGACCTTGTAAAGACTGTAGGAAAAGTAGCTAATTAACATTTAACTTAGTGAAATATTATTGTAAACTTTTTTAATTTCATATTAGAGACCACTGTTCAAGCCTCGACAACCCTGCTCTGTGCTCTCTTACCAAAAGCGCTCTTGGAAACCGGCTTTATTTACGTGCCTGGTTCGCTCTTTAACCGGCTTTTTTCTACGAGAACGTAACGCCATAACGTAATGCTGGCTCACATTTGCTTTACTTCGAGTGTGCCATTGAACCAAACTTTATGGATCTTGCACTGAAGTTGGGTCTTATTAAATCTGGCATTAATTTTTTTTTTACAGGTGTCTACATGAGGCATTTATTACCTTCAAGCAAGGCAACAACAAAAAAGGTGTCATTGATGCTCTCTCGGTGAGCTAATGAAGCCATTAATTAGAACAGCACACACACTTTCGATGCCTCAATGCTGAATCAGTTGAAACGTGGGACGGGCCCAATGCAGTCTAGACCGATTACTACCCTACCTACAGCACGCACATACCAGTTTGGGATTGGGATTGGGCTGGGGATCAGATCTCGTATGGGGGGGAAACTGCCCCCAGATGATATGCATGTCAAGTTCAGACGACGCGCGGCGCTCGTAAGGTCTTGCCACGCACTCGGGCATGAAGATCGAACGCAGGCAGCAGCAAGATCTGGTCATGAGAGTCTAGAGAATGAACCAAAGTGAAGCCCTTCGGTGGGTGGCTGCAGAGAGAAAAATTATTAAGAGAAGTAAGGATTAATCTTTAATATTTTTATATTATTACGGAGCCTAAAATATGCATTTTTATTTACTTAATCAAATATAGTTTCAGTTACTATTTTATTTAATTATTTTTATACATTATTTTAATTTCTGTGTGCCCGAGAGGCTACTGCTGGCAGCGATCTTAGCCATGGCTTTCGCTACACGCGCCACTTGACCCTCTCGGGGTCGAGCAGTTCAAAAACGTGGCTCTGGCTGCCGCATTCGCAATGCAATTGAAATTGGATTTGGATTTTGGATTTGAAGCTGGAGTTGGACCGAATTAGTTGCACTCTCGGTTGGTAGGAAGCATGGCCAACTGTTGTCACGCCGTTCTCAGTGCTCTCTATCTCCAGAGGGGTTTTTGCTTTTTGTTTTTGTTTTATTTTTTTTGGCTAACAAATTTTAGGACAAATCGCATTTGAAAGTTATGGCACGAGTTGTGGGCTGTCGTCGCCGGGCCAACAAATTGGACTTTGAAGTGTTATTTTTCCCCATTTTTTCAGTGCTTTTTTCTGTGATTTATCTTGAGTTTTTAATATATTTTGTAAATCAATTTAAGGTGAAATTAATTACATTTGCCCTCCGACTAAACATTTTCTATATTTAAATTAATAAAATCCCCGAAAAAATATATCTTTTGATTATTTTATATTTTTTTTTAACTCAAAAATAATCATAAATGAAATTATATTAAGTTCAAGTTCAAAGACAACTATCAAACATCGGAAATTCACACATTAATGCATCAACTAATGGGCAAAAAAATGGGCGTGACCGTATCTATCAGTCTTTCGTTGGATACACCACGTGCCACAAAAAGAAGGTAAGCAAGCAAATTTTTGTGTTCACTTGGGTGCTTCCTCAAACAAATTGTGGTACGTGTTTTGACAATCTTCCTGAATTTGACTAGACGGTGCATGCTTGACTAATTACCAAACAAAAAACCGAAATAAACACAAAAAAAAGGCTGAGTTTGAGGAATTAAATATTTAAATACACTTTCTTTAGTTTAGTTCTTTAATTTCTTCTGGGATTCTTCTAAGATTATTTTAAGTTAAATTTTATATTAAAATAAAATATGTTTAATTATTTTATTATTTTTCTTAAGCTTATTGTTTTTGAAACTAAACCTTTCTAGCTTTCTATTTTTTGCAGCATCTTAAATTATTTATAATTCAAGTTTTACGTATACAACTGATTTGATTAAATTTTCTTTTCTAAAATGAATATTTTCATCTTTAAATTTACATCTTCTTTAAGTCATTAATAACTCTTGAAATCACAATACCTTTTAATAAGGGTATAAAACACAGAAAATGTTTAATTAGCCGAAAAGCATGAAGAAGAGGTTTTTGTGGAGATTTGTATTTATATTTATGTATCTTGGGTTGTAAAGACACGCCCTGGTAATAGTTAAAGGTTCAACTGTTGACGTTTGCCTGCGGCTTCCGGTGCCGCCACTTAGGCAGGTGAGCCAGCTGTTTTTTTGAAGTGTTAACTCCGGGAAGTGCCTGACAATACATTAATTGCAATATTTTCCTCATTTTTCCATTAGCGAAAAGGGCTTGAAATATTTTTATATTCATTGTTGGAAAAGTATTTATACAAAATAAGATATAAAACAAATATTAACTTCCAATTCCAATTTTTAACTTCTTCTAATTTGAATAAACTTTAAACTTCATTTAAAAATAATATATGGAACACTGCTCTGTTACACTACCTAACATGAGATTATGTCATAACATAAGATGATGTCCAACAAGTGTTTCCAGTCGGGTGCGATTTTATGTTTGATTTACGTCTTAATTTGCATTTGCCAAAGTTATGTACGTGCCCTTTTTGTCAAATAAATAAAAACATAAAAAAAAGGAGTAAAAATCGTGTATTTATGAGACATTTATGGTGGGAATATGTTTTGAATATTTAATTAGAGATTGGCTCTTTGGCCACGCGCTAGTTTTGGCCAATATTGGGAGTGTGGGTTGATGGCATAACCTCAGTTATTGACTTTGGTTACAATGCAGGATCATTGTTTTTAGCAGATGAAAGCCTTGAAGTTTTGGGTTAATTAAGATGTTTACTGATTGAAAAATCAATACGAAATATTAATTAATATTACATAGTATTTTATATTATATAGAAATTAAATAGAAATAAATCCTCAAACCCACAAATTGAGTCATATATTGTGCTATGTTTCTGCCAAAAACTATTTTACAAAAAAATAAATTTGGCTTCGACTTGTCTGGTACTTGGCTTGGCTCACGATTAGCCCCCGTAAACTCTGACCCCGTCCAATCAGTGTTCATCTCCCGTACCTGATGTGTGTGTGGCATGCCCCACAAGCTAGCTAGCTTGCAACCAGCTCGGTTCCAGACTCCGGCTCCATGTTCCATGCTCACATGCTCTATAAGTAAATACTTAGCTGCACACATAACACTTTGCTGACCCAATTCAAGAGTCGAGAGGCGAGAGTGCGCCAGGGCTCTGAACCTTTTAAAGAGCTATTACATGTTGCAGCCAAAAAGATTAAACGTTGCCCCAAACAACAGCAAATGCCACAATCCCGAGCTTGGCTTAAAAATATTGCGTTGTCTCCGGCTGACTGACAAGACAGAAGTCGACTATTTGCAGATTGGCAAGAGCCCAGCAAAGGAGATTATATAAATTTAAAAGGGGCACCGGGAAAAGGTGAGGCTAAATTAATTATGGTATTTAAAAGACCAAGGAATTATTTATATTTCCCCCATGAACAAGTTCATAATATCCTTGCCTTTATAGGTATAAATACCAAGTAAAAAATATACCAACTATTTAAAATTGAAAATGGTTCCGAGTGCTTCCTTCCTGCGCCCCAAGATCACATGTATCTTTTGCGGATTCCACATTTTTTAGTGATCGCTTAATTAACAGACTCTGCTGATATTTGATATTTCCTACGGACCAGAGGCTAAAACCAAGCCAAAGGTGACGCGATAGAGATCTCCAAGCCATATGGAAAATGGCTTAGAGATGCTACCAACAAGCAAGCAAGCAAGCAAGAAACGTCAAATAGTTTAGGCCATATAGAGCTAAACTAATTGGCTTCCTGGCCAACAGAAATGGTGAAGACCACATCTGCGGCTAAATAAACAATTTAATTATAAATAAATAATTAAATAAATGCCCCGACACGAACAGCCAATTTACATCGAATGTAAATGTTTTTGTTCTGTTCTATTCTGGCCAAAAGTCTATAAATAAAATTCATATAAATCATTCAGTCAAATGATTTTGGACAAGTTCAAGTTTTTTGTTTGAACAGAGAAGCGCAAATATATATATATAAGCGAGTACAGTGCGAGTCATATTCAAAGTCTTCCAAGGAATTAATTCTCATTTAAGCCTTGTTTAATATGAGAGACTTATGCCTTTGGCTGGAACTGTATATACGGTTTAGGCTGCCAGCGGATCGATCTGCCTTATATGGCAACTGGACCATGTGGCAAAACTGAATATCAATTCGAATCTCAAATTGTTCAAGTATTTTCTGTATCGTCTCAGTCTGAGACCGAGACTGAGACCCACGCGTGTTAATTACAAATTGTTTGCTGTGCCTGTCGCTGAGCAGTCGTTGTGGTTCTTACCTTTGTGGGCATTATTTTGTAGTATACTTTGTATTTTAAATTTTATTTATTTTTTATTTATTTTTTTTGTAATTTTATTCTTCTCCATAGTTTGAGGTGCGCAACTTGTGTCACATTTAGACGCAACGTATTTATCATGTCAGCAATTAATCAATGGAATTTTATAATTTTATGCCAGTTACAAGAGGGTTGGCTGTAGAGTTTTCGGTTTGAATAATCAAAATTGTATAAAATTCCAATTTATTTAAGGTTTGTTATAATTTGAATTTGTTTTACTTCTTTCTCGATTCCCTTGTAATTGTTTCACTCGTTTTCTTGGGTGAACAACAAGCCTTTCGCAACGTTTCTTCATCTTTAGTGACTGCAGCATGCCATAAAGTCTGTTACAGTCAGTTTTCCAGTCAGCAAGTTATTCATTAGGTCGCCGTAAATGGTCAGCAAAAAATACTTCAGTTGTTAAATGGTTAAATGCGAATTTCTTGTTTTTCCAAAAGAAGGGTGAGGTGAGCTTTATTGTGTCATGATCTAATCAAAAAGCGATAAAGTACATAATGAAATGGATCAGTAAACAAGGAGGGGGTATCTTTCAATAAGAAAATATCCCTAAACCTATAAAGTTCCTTTTTTCCCAATTAATAACAAATATATATCTTTTTTGTAGCCTTGTTTCGGTTCGATTACACAATCCAATTAAGATGTGGAAATTGTAAGTTTTAAGGCATTATTAAATGTAACCCACCGAACGGCATTGTAGATAATTAAGCACTGTTAATTGCAGAGAGTTTTTGAGCAGAGAGCCTCCGGGCGCTAAAGTGGGCGTTCCTGCTGCCCCCTTAAAGGTACAGTGAACACCTATTTGGCTCGATTTTCGTGTTGCCCAATAACGGGTAGCTGTTACAATTGCGCACTTCATTTGTGCCACGAGTCTTGGAGGCTGTTTCACCTACATTAGTTAATTATGCGGCCCATTAAGCCCGATGAATGCCAAAGCAGCCGAAAAAAATAACTAAAAAAAACCTTAAAAAAAAAAGAGAGGCAGGCAGCCTTTTTGGGCCAGAAAGGTGGGCAAGTGGGGTGGGGTCAGGTGTTGGGAAATACTCTCGCAGACAATTGTCTCTGTGTCTCTGGAGTGTGTGTGTGTATCGGGGCATCTTCAGTGCTCGCTTGAGCAGCCCACACCCGGAATGGAGACAGTGAAATAAGGTTGAAATGGTCTTAAAAATGGTATAAATATGAATACAAAATATTTTACTTGAAATAACATTTAAAAAAAGAGACTGCTTAAAATTATTGAACTTATCAAGAGTTTATAATGTATTTATAAAGTATTTTTTATAGAGGTATTTCTTATTATATTTCTTATTTTGCAATACTTGATTTCTTAGTATTTTCTGTCATATCTAGCCACTTTCTTCTATTTTTTAATTCACATAAATTCACTTCAAATACCATTAAATTTATAAAATATTAATTTGTAATCTAATATCCTTTAATGACATGTCTCCACTGTACTCTGCTGTCTATTGTTTGTCGCTCTTTGGCGCTGATGGCATCATTTCAGCAGCTTCACCAAATCTGCAAACTACATGCAATGTCTGCGCTGCTCTTTTGTAATTTAACATTTTGGCTGGTGGGAAGCTCATTGCCTGATTGACTGACTGACTGACTCAATGCCTTACTTACTGCGTGACTGACTGACTGGCTGCTCCCTCAATCCCAATCCCAAGTTGGCATAAAGTTCCCCGCTTAAGTCTTTCTCCATTTTAATTATTCATTCATTATTGTGTTAATTGTATGCGTGCCACAGCCGCCGCCACACACTGCACACAATGATTCATTTTTCTATGTGTCCCAGACATAATGGCAGCATTCAATACACGAACTGGCGTGGGCGTCACAACAACAAAAAAAAAAGCTATAAAAAAAAACTCGAAGAATTAATTTCTGAAAAGATGCTAATGATTGATTGCATCAGTGGATCTCTTAAAGATATTCGGCTGATATGTCAAACTGCATTGCGTGAGGTTTTCCCTATAATTGTATAATTTTTTTTTATTTCAATTGCTGTGCTGATTAATTTTGGGTGCAGCCAGCCTAGGAGAGGTTACACAATTGTGCAATGTAACAATTGAAACTACTTATACAACGAAACTATGGTAAAGATTTTCTCACTTTTAAGCCACATTTATTACTTAGAATCCCAGTGAATATATGGCCTTGCAATAAATCAATTAACCGCCTTAACAACATAATCCACAACTTTATGACGCTTTCTGAAAGCAGTCTTATATACTAAAAATCCCCGGGATTTTGGCAAATTAAACTCTGATCCAAAATGGTGTTAACTTCAAAGCAGGTGCCCTAAAAAGCGGAGGAACACAACGGTCTTTAAAATTAAAATACAAGCTTCGGGGGAAATGTTGGCTTGTGCTGTAAAGTACCCATAAAGATCACAATTTTATAGCTTGTCTTGGCACCGATTCGTCTGCCAACGCGTTGCGAATAGCTGACGCAAAATCGTTATCGATATCCGATATATGATTGATTGCCATTAGTGACTCGATCGTAACGGTTTTCGCCTTTTGTCTGCAAAGCAAAGCAAAGCAAGCCATCAACTTGGCTTTGGCGGTGTCATCATCACATCAATCATACGCCCCAGCGGCTCCAGATCGACTGCTGCAGCTGCCATGCCCGAGATGTATGGATGCATTGGAGACATGTCTCTCGTTGGCTTAATGATCCGCTTTGTGTTCCATTTGGGAGAAAGTTTCAGCAAGAATTTACATTTAACACCGACGCCTACAACTGACAAAGCCTTGACAACTTACACTGATGGGCAGGAGATTATATGCAGTGAGAAAATTATTTTATATTTTTCTTATAAAATAAATTCTATTAAACGAAAATTCTTTAAAATATACAACTTATATACTGTTTAGATTATATTTTTATTAGTTTGTAAAATTTATATATGTTGCCTTTCTTTATTTTCTTCAATACTTCTTTTTTAATCAAGATTTAGATTTTCTATTTACTTCTTCTATAAACCTTATATTTTTACCCATCACTGTGTCGGTGTCTGTTGCTAACTGCTTTGAAAGAATCAAACATTTTGGCCAAATTCTAATTTATTTTCATCTATTTGTCAAATTTCCTGTTCGATTGCCTAATGACCAATTATCTTGCTTTTACCAATTTTGGGAGACAGCAGAAAATTAGACAAAATTCAAGTCGCCACAAATCAAAAAACCTAATAAAATATAAGATAAATAAAACAAAATAAAGAGAATAATGTGAAACAATAGATACAAATATTTTCCACCAATTTAACTAATAAAATTTAATTTTGATACTGCAACCCCTTATAAATTTTTGAAATAATAATTTTTTAATGTTTTATGCGGACATAAATATAGTGCTCGTAAATTTGTTTTTGTTTGTTTCAGTGCTCGTAAAAAATATTTATTATTTACAATGAGGAACAAAAGTATTTTTTTTTATATGCAAAATATGTTGCAAAGAAATCTTATCCTTCAAGTCATGTTGTTGTATTTATAAATTCTGAGTACACATCCCACCACTAATTAATTAAGTAATCATTTAAAAATTCGTAATAAATAAATTTCTGGAATTTGCTGCATATTGCTTATTCTATTCACCTTTCTCATTAAGGTGAAATATAAAAATTTTATTGATCTTTACCAATTGTTTATGTTTGTATTTTTTTAGCTTAGTGCCTCACGACACTATAAAAATATACTTGGTGGCATTAGAGGGGCGAGGTTGGTTGGGGCGCCATTTATTTGAATGATTTGACAGTTCTTTAAGACGATTGAATCAACTCGTAGAGTCGTAAACATTTGAATTGCTCAAAGAAATATTATTAAGTAATAATAGTCGGTGGTGTACATGCTGTGCAAGCTAAGAAAGACACGGAATACCCATCGGTAATGTCTTAATAATGTGGTGAAGTCCAGGAAATGCGGAAACAAGAACGAGAGGGAGAGAGATCTTGATAGAAAGAGAGAGAAAGAGCCAGTATTACGTATACGCACCGATATCGATGATGATGATGATGAAGGGCCTTCAACTTGACACTTGAACGCAAACATTCGAACATGGGCGGTCACGTTTATCACTTATTTAGCCATAAAAACAATGCAAATGGACACTGTCACGGGCGGGAGGAGTACTAGCAAACCAGCAGCTGACAACCGTCCCGACGGCGGCCACTTCCTTATGGCTATCGCCTATCCATTGTGTGGTCAGATCGTAAATCGAAGCGAATCAAAGCATCTTACAATGGAACCGCTCTCTGTGACTGCGCATAATAAATATGCGATTATGATTTTATTTGTTCATTAAACGTTTTAGCATTTATTGTGGGTGCTGTAATGCTAATCGTATAAAGGTCTGATGTAAACTTTTATTCGGTTAGCATTATATTTCCTCGAAGATCTCTGAATTTATAATAATACAAATATGTTTAACTAATTTAATTTAATTTGATTACTTTTAATTATGAAAAGGTTAAAATTAACGGAATTGCAATTTTAAATTAGTTTGCTTTCTGTAATTGAATTAAATATATATTCTTTTAAAATGTGTAAGTTAAATATAATTGTAAGTAAAAATGTCCTGAATTTTGTATTATTACTTATTTATTTATTGTTTATTTTGCACAGAAAATGTTTTACTTTAATTTAAAAGAATGATATTTAGCACTTCTTTGAAGATAGATGAAAGGAAGAATTTAAATTGTAGCCTTTCCTATTATTTTGACCGGCTCTGTAAGTACGGTTCACAACTTGGCTAAGTCGCAGCTAGTTTCCACACCCCAGGTCCCCGTTTGTGATGTAGACAAAAATTCGTTCGACAAGGGAGTGTCTAAGCAGTGCAAGCGTATATATCTTTACACAAAGCAGTGCGTCAGTGTGTCAAGTTAAATACTTTTTACATTGATAATGTAAAAAACTAGCTTAAAAAAGTAAATTCGAGTTTAAAAAATTATATAAAAACTCAATAGAACTTGAAAAAGTAATATATTTTTATACTAAACTAGAATATCAAGAGTTTAGCCGATAAGATGGAAATAATTAAATAGTTCAACAATATTGAGGACCTAAAAATGGTTTGTTATTTAAGGAAATTCCGTAGAATGTAACTTTTTAAAAAACCCCTTTAAAATATAAATTAATCTACATTCTTAGTCGCTTTTAGTTGCATTTTTTAACTTATTTTTTTTGATAAAAGCCATGTTCCTCTTTGGTCTACCTTTCGACCGGTTTTCCATCGGTGCCATACACACACATTAACACTTTAGACAATCGGTCGCCCCCGCCTCAGCGATTCGGAGCCTCAGGTGTCAATGTACGTGTTGGGCAATTCTAATTAATTAATAAATTAAGAATGACAAATGATTTTCAAATGCCTTAATTAATCATTTTTAAGGCACCAGCGACAGCTACGAACGTGCTTCGGACAGGTGACGCCAACCAAAATGGTCAAGGAAAGGTGCCATCGAAATCATTTTCAACTTTGAATGGAATGTTAAATTTTTAAGAGTTTTTTTTTTCAAAAAATTGCTTTTTATATTTTAAATTTAATGAAATGAAATATATGATTAAAGCAGTAAAGATTTTAAATACGAAATCAATTAAAATCATTCCCAAAAGTATGCAATGGAATATTGAAAATTGGATGCGTAGATTTTGTTTTTATTTTTAAGTAAATGAACAAATTATAATTTATAATTAAGAGATTATTTACTTAAGAAAACATTTAGGTTAAAGGCTTTAATTAGATCTGTTCCTGGATAATATTAAATAAAGATGTTAATTAAAAGAAAAAAAAAATAAGTAAATGAAACGTTTAAATAGTTAAAAAAAAAATATAATATTAATAAAAAAAAAACAATATTATTAATAATATAAATATTTATATTTAAAAATAATAATATTATATTTTCAACTGTTTTTTTACTCAATTAATAGCAATAGAAAATGTTTTCCAAATTAAAATTATTGAATGACTTAGTTATGATCGACTTCAACTTCGTCTGAATTGTTTTTTAAGACTTTAAGTAATTGAAGCTTCTATTTTTTAGAGTCTAGATCACAAGAAATACATTTTTGTTTTTTATTTAAAAAGTATTTATTGGTATTTGTAGTTTAAGTGTTTTTGTTTTTGATATGATTAAATATTTTTTTAAGGAATTACTATTCTTTATTTTTGCTCTCATTTAAAACTTAATATTACTAATAATACTTTATAGCTCAGTGTAATTTCAATACGTAAAAAACTGCTACCAGCCCCTGAGCTGATTTGGCCCGATCACCATCTCTTCATGTATATCGCTCGGTTCCAGCATCACAATCAATATTTGGTAAGCGTTTAATTGGCTGACAATCGCGGCTGCTCAACTCAATCGCGGGCAAATGTCAACCGTGGAATGTCGGAGCAATGCGGCGGCTAATCAGAGACTGTGGCCACAATGACACCAATAGGTGTAGGTAGCTGTGTATCCGTATCAGTGGAGGCCAGTCAGGCAATGATCGATTGCAGTCGATCTGGTGAGGCTGCTGGGGACATGGAAAGGTGTCACCTGGCGTGGCTGGACATTGACACAATCACGGGCTGGGCGAGGTTCGAGTACTGATTTCCATTTCAATCGGTGGCAGCACAAAAAGGCGACCCCCGAACTATTTGACACTATTTTTCTGTATTTTTTTTTTAAGTCAGTGAATGGTGATTAATTAGATTTGCCCAAAGTGGAGTGAAGAGAGGGGACCGAGATTAGCGCATCTCGAGGGGCATCAGTTGGGGCATGATGGAGCTAAGAGATATATATTTACTCCAGCTATCCAGGCGGCGGCAAAACGCATTTGATCCACAATGACGCGGAGGGATTTGTGGTAAATATGCTGACTCTTGCCAACGTTCGGATCGTTCGTATCGATCGGCAAACACTTTTTGGAGTAATTTCAATTTCATAATTCGTTGCGCTAATCTCGTCTTTCTCATGATCTTGGAGAGAGAGTGAGCGAGAGAACTGGAGCTGAGTCAGTGCATCTCTGGCTGTCCATCTTGTTGCCAGATCCATTTCCAGCTACTTGCTTTTGTGCCTCATCATGCAAATGGATCCGCGCCTCTGATTGATACATAAACACGCGCAAACTCCTCCACCGATTGGATCTATTCCCGAAGTCGGCGGCAATATCTAATAGAAATGTTTTTTGGAAGAAGACTTTCGTTTTTCCCCTGGCATTTCTTATTATTATTATTTTGTTGTGAATTGTGGCTTGAGGATTTTTTGTGGTCGGTTGCCGGTTCCCCGGTTGACTCTTCCGTCGGCTGTCTAAGCCCTCTTCCGCTGCCTTTATCAATAAGCCAGCCGAGATAAGCTTGGGGGCCAGCTCGGGTCGAGCAGCAGCTTCCTTGGCATGTCAGCTATTTTGCATAAATGACAGTCGCACACGGTCATGCCCATAAGCAAATATACACAATCACACACACTCAGAGCTGGGAGCTTCAGCAAACAATCAAATGTCGTCTAGTGCCAAGAATGGGCGTTCCGAAGGGAGTCGCACAGTGGGTCGAAGCTAAGAGTCCTTTTTGGGATTTTAAAAGTCCTTTTTAATCAAAATAATTGTTAAGATTTTATTAGGGTTTTTAATAAAGTGTCAGGGATTAAATAAGCACTCTTTATTCTGGAAGATTGTTATTAGAATTTTTATTTATTTTATTTTGGTATCCAAAGTCTTTTCAACAATAGCAAAGGTGTCTAAAAGTATGCAATAATAAATGCAGATTTGCTGTTGGAAAATATTACAATTTCTACAATACTTTTGGAGTAAATTTTAATGAATATTAAATCTTCCGAGACTTTTTAGCAGATATTTCTAAGAGTTACTAAATATATTCTCAACTTTCACCATTTTATTCCACTGTTTCCTTTCCCAGGCCCGCCCAATGTGGCCAAGAGTGGGTTGAAAGTGGGCGTGGACTGAGGTCTGCGGGGGGAGGCGTGCCTCCCACTTGGTGTTGTTCCTGTCATCGTTGTTGCTGTTTTCTGCCTGCGTAGTATTTGGCGCGGCGCTTCCTTATTCTGCATACATGAATACGTAATTGAATTTTGCGGCGTGTTGTCAATTTTGTTTTTCCCGCCTGCATTTTGAACAGTTTTTATTTCTTTCCGAGACGGAGGTTTTCCGGCAGCCGGGTTGCTGTTCTTTTTCCTTGACTTTGTTGCACATTTGGCAGCGTATCCACTTAATTCAAAGACTTTTGCTTTCCGGAGAGAATCACTTGTTGCTTGAAATTAATTTTAATTTTTATAATATTAACGGGATTGTAATAGAATTATGAATTTTATGAAAAATTAAATAATACTCCAAATTTATGGAATACTTTTTTGTTAAGAAACTTTTAAGACTTGTTTAAAAATAAGCATAGCCTGAATTAACTCTTTTTGAAGTTGAATTAAAATATAATATAAAATATCCTTTCCTAAAAAATATGAAAACATTTCAAAAAACAAGTTCCTGAACTCCATAACTCCATAATTTCTGTACTTCCCCCACAAAACCGTGAAGGATTTTTTGATTACCAGCCTTTTGCTAGGCAGACATTTTGCCCGTCACTTGACTTAATTGCAATTGGCAATTGGTCGAGAAGCTCGATTCAGGCCACATTGAAGAACTTTGGCTCTAATGCAGTCGGCATAACAATTATCTGCAGCATCAGAGTGCCGAGTTCCAGAAGTCTGTGACATGAAATTGAAATTAAATGCGAGTACACCTCTTATAAATATATATATATTTACAGACATATTCATATATGTGTGTTATTTTCTTTCTATGGCGCAGCCCATGACGACGTGCCCGGCATGTTTAATTATTTAGGATGATATTCAAAAATGGAATGAGTGAGAAAGATGAGTAGGAATACCGATTTTCAGGCCGTTTAATAAAAACCGAAATTAGCGGCGCATATATATATATATAGGTGATGGATCTCAGATCTAAATCTCAAGAAACCCGACGATTCTCCCTACTCCATCTGCGGCAGACATTCCGACGTCTAGGCAGACTTATTTCTGGCATTTATCTACTGGATGCTGGATGCTGGATGCATGATGCTTTAGATTCCCAAACACGCGATGGTGCGTCGTGAAGACTCCATTTAATTGCGGTACACGGTACAGAGCACTTTGGGTGATTGCATCTCCGCTGCACCGACAGTTGATTATGCGTGCAATTAGAGCGCATCATCACTCACAATTTTTTAACACTTTCCTACTGCCCTAATGTCCGTTCATCAATCAGATTGCCGGCTGCGTAGAACTATCTTTTCCGCTGTACATATATATCTCGGCTTCAAACTAAAATCGCGGCTCTTTGGGCGTCATTATTTCCACATTTACCCGGCTCATTTATCAGCATTTTCTTACTTTGCGCCCACAACATCCCAAAAAAAATCTCTGTAATACTGTGGAAAAGGTAAAGAAAATTCCGATTTCGGTTTCTTACTTCTTCTTTTTTTTTGAGAAATTTTACCTTTGTAATTTAGACATTAATCTAAATGTCTCACTTATTTGGTTTCTTGTTGGCTCTTAATTCTTTCTTTTTCCTTTTTGTAACATTTTTTATAAGAAGCAATTATGGGTATATCTTTCTCTACTATATCATAGCTAAAGCATTATAAATATTTCCTATAAATCCCCGCAAAATCCCTTTTGGCTCAACTGCACAACTGTTCGTAATAGAATCCAGCAACTTTCCCGGCTAAAAAAAGGAAATCCTTCCAAATTGAATCTGACACTAAAATCAAGTGATGTATCGATGAGGCGGCTTTGAGGTCATTTAGTGGCATTAGCCTGGGAATATCACCATTCGGCTGATCCGCTCAAATTACCGACGAGAGCTTAGCTTCGATTTCTGCTTATTTTTTTTACTATTTCGGACCCCTCGGTCGTGTTGATGGGCCGTAAAAGAATGACAAGTGCAAGTGCCGGCAAGGTGAAAAAGGGGTGCATAAATTTAGCTAAAATGTATCGCAATTGTTTCTGGGCCCGGCTGGCGTTTAGCAACCCTCGCACTTCCCCTTTTGCCGAGGGTGGAATTGGGTGTTCTTTGGGGGGGTAGCATGTGTTTATGGGTTTGACTTTTCATTTGATTTAATTTGCCACGGCAAAGGGGGAGGAATTTTGTGTGTGGCCCCAGATTAACTGTTGGCTTTTGGCACGTTCGTCAGAAACAATAAAATCAAATAAAAATCTTCAACGCCCACTTAGTTATGGTTGTTGTCACTTCATTAAGAATGAGCTGTGAATATTTAATATATATTTGGTTGGCGGGAAAAGCGCCGATTGTGTGTGGGAAAAACAATGAAAATTTCACGTGAACTAAAATTTTTAATAATTTGGTTACAGATTATTGGAACTTAATAAAATGGGAACTGAAAATACTTCAAAAAGTGTATTTTACTTGAAAATGATTATAAAAATATTTAAAAAATAGTTCAAAACTATTGCCGAATTATTTGTAGTAATAAGAGTAAGCTAAAAATCGATTAAACAAAAATTCTATTAAATCTTTAAAAATATCTAGGCTGAAACCAACATAAAACTGATTGATTTTTCAAGCTTTTGCGGCTTTTCTCTATCTGAACTTGGCACCCACGCGCATATGGCACATTGCGATCCTAGGATTTATGCCGACTTTGGCCCGCAATTTGCAATCTGTTAGCCTTTTGCGGTCTGTCTGGCATATCTATACTTATAATATATTATTTCAAGGGGACTGCTGGTCGCAGCAGGAACCGCAAAATCCCTTTTTTGCACTCTGCTTTTGTAACGATTTTAGCCACTTTTTCTGTTGGCCAATTCATTTGTTCATAATTTGCGGTCGGCAATAACAGCAGCTGGAGGGCAGCACTTGTTGGCAAAAGTTGGATCACAGGATCGACACCGGCTGCAGTCTAAGGGGAATATTTGATTTAAAGGTTTAGATTTAGTTGCAATTACCACATGCCACAGTGTCACAGTGCCACTGTGTGTTCTGCATTCTGTCTTGCGGTTTTCTGGGCCACCAGATGCCTTGTGATTTTCACCGGGCTCCGTCTCGAGACTTTTAGTATTTTTTTGGAACCGATTCCAGAGCAAATTTCGTGCCAATCACGGTAATATCTGTGTCACTGGAGCGTTGCTAAGCCGGTGGCCCGGTGGCCTCCGGTTGAACAATGGCCACAAGTGGCCTCCGAAAAAGATGTCGGCGGCCAATTAGAGATCGAGCCAGAACGTACCAATGACTTTGACTTACTTTCTCCATACTCCGCCAAGCTCGGCTCTGGGCAAACAATGACAAATTCTGCGGCGTTTCCAATTTTCAGCACTTTTTTCATTTGGCAAATTCACAGTCACGCCGCTGTGTTAGCTCTAAGCGGCTTAGAGGTGTTCGAGCAACGGACGACTTTAATTAACAGCTCATCAAGATGAAGTTGTTGAGCATTAATTACATCTCGGCTGTTAATTTGCCATGTCTTCCAGTCGGCTTCTTTAGTATCTTATTAAAATTAAAATGTTTGAGGAGCTTGCAAATTACTTAGTCTTAAAAATGGTGGAAAAAAAAAGAACAGAAAAACGAACAACTTAGGCAACAAACTTGTTTTCAATGGTTTTTTGCGAGAGAGAAAGGATGGAAGGAAATTGCTGGAAATATAATATTTAAAGATTATTTATATCACAATTTTATCAAAAGCCCTTCTGTTAAGAACTTTAATAAAAATGTAATAAACATTTTACCAACCTTAAAGCCGTATTCAAAGACTATGTAGGTAAATAATAATATATATTATAGTAATCCAAAGTAAAGAAATAATTTAAAATTATATTAGAGAACTGTATTTCGAGTAATATAACCATTTCATGTGTAGTTTATAATTATTTTAGGAACTCCAATCAAGATTTATAGAATCTTATACATTAATATCTAATTATTTTGTATTTTCTTATTTATATTATTTTATATTATTATCGATATTATTTCATTAAAAACAATTTAATTATCAAACTTTAGAACTACTTTATAATATTATATATTAATATATCGGGAAATTATTAATATTTATTTTTGAACAATTTCTTAATTCAAAAAGATGCATTGTTAATAATTTTTTTAATTGGTTTATGTTAGAATACGGAAACGGGTCGTTAAATGTAGCTTTAGCAATGCAAGTTAAAATAAAATAAAATCCTGCAGGACTTAGAAAAACCCCTCCTACTCCCCAATCCCCTTTTACTCACTGAGTTGCAACATTCACAACCAAGAAAAAATAAAAACCTAAAAAAAATCCGACAACGATGTGTAAATCGATTCATCGTTTGATGCCGAAGATCGTGGATGCCGATGCTGCGGCTGCTGCTGCTGCTGCTGCTGATGATGATGTTGATGATGATTTGGTGATTTTCTTTATTATTATTACTGTTTTTAACCAACTTCTTATTACAACGAGTTTTAAGTTATTTTTTTTCTTCGGCTTGTTGTCTTTCCCTTCGTGTTTTCTTCGCGCACTCGGAGCACTCGAGCCGAGAGGTGTTGAAGACTTGGCGGTGCCAGATAAAAGGCGCTACAAAATTGCTTTCTACCCGCCGCTGGAGCGAGATGGGGCTACAGATTCCAGACATCAATTCATTTGGCTATGGACTCTGCGGAATATTCAAAGGTGAGACAGAAAAAAAAAGAAAAACTACCGTTTGGCAATCAAAGAGCCAACAGCAGCAGCAGCTGATGATGATGAAAAAAGTGGGCAGTAAGGCGTTAATTGCTCATTATTGGGCACACTTCATGTCACACACAAAATGCAGACGCAGAAATTTATACGCTGATTGAGTTGTCCAAGAGTCCAGAGATGATGATGATGATCCCGATGATACTCATTATGATTACGATGACACACTCCTCCAGTTACCTGTTTTTTTTTCTCAACTTGTGTTTAACTTTTTCCACCTCCGCTGACGCCCTCCTTTAACACATCGTCTTGCGGCTCTTTCAGCTTCTTGTTCAAGTACTAAATTACATAGTTTTTCAAGTGGAAAAACTCAAGAAATTAAGTTTTAGGCTGCTGTAGCTGTTTCTGGTTGCCATTGTTAATTGTAGGTTTTGGATCTGCGGCTGCTGCTGCATGATGCTATTGCTATTCCAGGCACACTGAACAAAAATATATTGTAAAATTAATTTAAGAATATTTAAAATTAACAGGGGTTTATTTTTAAATAGAGATATTTTGAGATAAAAATATACAAGAGAAAATATTAACTAATATTGAAAACATAATAAAGCTTAAAAGGAACTTGTATTACTGACAAATTTCGAAAAATAAACTATTGATATTATTGACAAAATATCATATTGCATTTTGATGTATCGAAATTTTAGATATCGAAAAGTATTGCATTAAAATATCAATATTATCAATAAATTATCCGAAACATATTAGTAATGTTATTAGTATTTTTTAATCGATTAATTCTTAAAAACAAATTATTTAATAAGCTTTTATACATTCAAAAATATCACAAAGAATAAAGAATATTAAACTATTTATGAGAAAAGTTCCGACTTCTAATATTTTACCAAATAAATAAATGTTTAATATTATATACCTACCATTTTTTTCTTTTTTATTACAGTTGTAAAAATAAATTACAACTCATTTAATTTCATATCAAAAGAAAACCCAAAAATTCTTTTGTATACAATAAATGTACACAAGCCACCGATTTCTTGCAAATTTGTTTCATTGAAATATTATTCCTTCTAAAGCTCCTCCCAATTATTTCTCCCAGTGTAAGCCTGTTGCATTCGACTGGACGACAGCTCATGTCCGGGGCTAGCCTATAGATGGACACGGCCAGATGGATAGATGGATGGTCCACTGACCATGCGCAGCTGCGTTTGGGTTTGCTGTTGCTTTTGCCGTTGCTGTTGCTGTTGCGGCGGTGAAAAATCTAAGTTGCCGGACTTGAGTTTGACTTTAATTGCTCTTGACAGTCATCACTGTCAGCGGCGGCGGCGGCAACTGCGTTCATGCCCCCCATCATCGTGCCCTCGTACATAATCATCGCCATCATCATCAGCAACGGCTCGTGGTAACGTGGCAACCCGGTCGTAGTTTGCCAATCTCGCTGCCCCAATCAACATGCGCTTGTCAAACCAGACTGGGCCGCGGTTGCTGGTTGGGTTAGACTCACCGACTCTTGGCTTCGACTTGGACTCGGAATCGGACTGAGACTGGGACTGGGACTGGGACTGGAACTTGGCTTCTTGCCTAATACGTCCGCCATTTTGCAGAGTCATTTGTGTTAATGGCGGCTCTGACTTCGCCGAGTGTTGCTCGCTAGCTGGCTTTGGGTTAGGCGTTCTCCCATGCTAACTACAATATATAATTAAATGAAAATTTGGAAATTAACATTTAATGAATGCGATCAGAAGATTGTAATATTTAAGTTTTTTTTAAAGGGGGAAACTAGGGGTTAAGAAAAAATCCCCTTGAAGTTGTAGTATTGGTCTTAGGTTTGATATTTTCAGGGGTGGTATTCTATGTAATGTTTTTATGTTTGAATACTGTAGAATAAATAAAGAAATAAAATAGTGAAAACATATTCGTAAGGGCTTATAATGTTTAACAGTTTTGTAGATTAACAGACAAATCAATCTAGATAAGATTATAAGAAGATCCAGGGATTATTGGGCAGCAGATAAATATAAGTTTTAAATTAAGTCATGCTTAGTCTCTATAAAATAAAACCAATCATATTTATTTCACATTCTATAATATCTTTGTATCACTTTTTTTTTTTATTCTAACAGTAGATACGATTATAGGAAAATCAAAAAAATTAAGAGAGTGAAAAAATGGGTCTTTCTGGAAGAAGATAAATATTAGTTTTAATTTGAATCATAACTTTTTTTCAATAAAAAATCGTATCTTATATAATTAACCTATTATAATGTCTTCATATCACTTTATTTTATTTTTAAATAAATAAAAGTTATAAAGAATACTGTGCAAACTAAATAAGTTTTAATCTTGCATTCAGCTTAATACCCTTAATTAATATTTTATTTAAATATTTCCCATAACAAGTTCGGCCATTCAATACCAACTAACTGTTTGCCTAAATTTAAAGCGCTACCAGTCAATATTGATTTTCTGCTGGCCATTGATAAATTGCCAAAGATTAACGCCATGGATAAGGCTTAGCCCCGACAAAACAAAGATGTCACTCGAGGCATTTTAAAACGGTGCCTAAAACTAATAATTTGTTTATTTAAGTCCCTGCTAAATATTTCGTTAAATGCTGAAAGCATTTAAAACATTTTCTTAATGTCGCTAATTTGTCAAGCACGTTTATTGTTCGTTTTATTTGTTAACTGTGTATAATTTACAGAATTTGAATTGTTTTTTTCTTGTTGTTATATATTCATGGATGGTTTCCCCTACGCTTGTTAATTGTGGCTCATTCTTAGGCGTAAATTATTAATTTTAGCAATTTCAGAAATGTATACACACATTTTTGTGTGATTTATGTTTTATCGATGTGAGGCTCATAAACCGTTACAGTTTTTTGTTTTAGCTGGAATCATAATAACGAAATGATTACTTTTTATTATGTGAATATATATTGCTTTTTTTTTGTTTTCGGGTTGACAATTATGATTTTCATTGTTGGTCGCCGTTTGTAATTAATGTTTGCTCATTTGTTGTTGTCACTGTTTGGTTTTACAACTAATCTTGGACAAAAGCACACGTTTTGCAAAAAAACGCTACAAATTAAAACTCAATTTGTTCAATAAACGTGCCAAGCTGGGGGACTAACTTTAAAAATATATTTAAAATCTGGGAAAGACTGGAACAACTTTATACCCTTAAATGTTGTAAAAACTAAATCCACTAAACAACATTCCATTCTAGCCTTCTGCTTAGAGTTCCCTTATCTTAAGAGGTGGAAAAAAAGAGACAAAAATCAGAATGCATATCCATCCATTATCATTTGTCGCTGTCAATATTTCCCGACTGACCGCATAAACCTCGGGCTACCTCACTCACCCCAAGATCTTCGTTCCATTTCCATTGCGACAACAAAATATTGAAATGCGCATACCAAATTATTCAAATGCGTTAAGTTATGAAGTTATCACGATGGCACTTCTGCTCCAATGTTCCCTGCCCCCAAAAACCGAGCCGATCCGAGCCAGTGAGTGACAATGGGTTTCCCTCTCGTAGGGCACCCTGCGGTCCGGGGTCAGTTTTGGGCTTTTTAACTAGGTGCACATAGGAAAAATCTTACCAACATTCTAGGAAATATTTTTGAAATTAAGAAGTTGGTTATGGATTAAAATAATAAATAGAATAGAATAATAAAAAGAAATTATTAAGATATTATAAAAAAGGAAATAAATTAAATATGGTTTCCTTTCGGATTATATCGATATTTAATATTTGCCTTAAAAGCGATATTTTTTGATATTTGAAGTGAAAGTTTCAGATCAGATCTTAAATGTATATCGATATAATATCATACAATATTATATCGTTTACGTTGATATCGATATATATTTATATATATATATTATTATATATTTCCTTAAAAGCGTTATTTTTCGATATTGAAATTTATTTTTTTAATTTTCAATTTTTATTGAATTTTTCAATTTTCAATTTAAATATCGATAAATATCGCTTTTAAAGTACAAATTATATATTGATATCATGGTCAACGATATAATACTATGTGATTTTATATCGATATACATTTAAGATCTGACGTTTGCTCATCTCTAATATTGAAATATTGTTTCGCTTCGACAAAAATCTTTAAATTTTGGTATCAATATTGGCTCTTAACTAATACAGCTAAAATATATATTACAATTTATTTATTACTAAAAAGATTACTAAAGACTACATTAAAAAAAACTTTTGTGGTGTATTCTAAGAACCAAAAGTTATTTTTTAAAGATTTATTATAAACCTTTTCCCATCCAATATGAGGTATGATCTCTCAGCCCTGGACTTCTCCCAGTGCATATCCATTGTCCGGAGGCATTTGTTTTTGTGCGCTACACTTTCGATGAGCAACTCCCCTGCCAGGCACTTATTTATGGGGCATTAGACAACCCATAGCGATCCCAGTTAACAGTCCCCATCCCTCGTAGCTCCCATCTCCTAGCTCTCTGCTTATTTTGACAGTAACAAGTTGGCCGGCAAATATATGGGCGATGGGGGACAAGCCACTAACTGTCGCCGTCGATCGGCGATCTTCGATCGCTTAGCTCCGCTTCGTTGTGGTACATATTTCATCGATTCATTTCAGAGATGAAGTTATGAACGCCGGAGGAGGAACCGGAGCCCCGTATATATACGAATTTGAATATTTGATTGGGTCTCCGGCCGGCACAATCGCCGTCAATTTATGCGGCGTGAACGGTTATCATTTTTTGTTCGTGGCTGTTTTAAGGTAGCCAAAGAGTAGTTTGCCAAGACGACGAGGAGGAGGAGTGCTACGTGACATGTGCAGGTGTTCCAACTATCCATCCATCGATCGATCGATATTGAGCCAAAATCGGAAGTAACCAAAATGGGTCTTGGTCAAGGGTGGCATGTCCAAAAACGGGTACGATTTTGGCAGGTTTTATGAAGTAAGAAAGTTGCATTAAAGTTAATTAAAATGCTTTTAAAGATTAAGTAATTTGGAAATTAAAATTACTATAGTTTTATTAGCAATTTCTAGTACTTCCTATAATATTTTACATTTTAAAATGTAGGGAATTCTTGACTTAAAAGCTGTGCTCCGTAGCTCCCTTTCAATCTAAAATCTAGCCTGTTTAAATTTCTATATATAATCGTTCTACCTCCTAATACCTTTGTGTGGCATGCACCTGATAATGTATGCATCTGATAAATCGCTGACAGCTGATCTGTTAGGTCAAGTGCGGTCCTCGTATATAACTTTTATGGTCTCTCTCTCCTATCGGCTTTATCAGATCCGGTCGGCACTCTGGCCGGCAATCATCCGATGGCCGAAAACAACTTAATTTTCTCGCCTCGACGCCAAGATATCGTCGAGGGTTTATGGGCGGGAAATAAATCAATGGGTGCCTGTCAGACCACAACGATGGGTCAAAGGCAAGAGATCATGCCATCAGGCAACGCGGGCATCCCGTCTAACGGTGATGGGGCGAGAGTGTGATTGAGATCGGGCTTCATTTAAATTTACAAGAGGCAACCATCTCAGACATCAACTACTTAACGCAGCCATTACACGATCGATGATGAGGCCCGAGATGGTGGGGACTCTGGCACAACTTCATTACCGCTCTCCAGACCTCAAACATCCGAGAAACCACTTCGGCAGCTACTCAATAGTCAGGTCTTTGCTCCGGTGCTTTGGTGCTGCGGCTCGGTTTCGTTTCATTTTTCGAACATTCGTGCCCTAATGACACTTTAATAAATCATTCGAAAGGTGAGACATCGAGTGCAAGTTAAGGCCTGATGATGGTCCAGAAGGGTAAGGCAAGAGGAAAAAGAAAAACCAAAAACCAAAAAACCAAAAATCCAAAGTCAAATGAGAAATGCGGTCGGCAGAATACCGAAATAACTCAGACGAATGATATTTCATGGCAGGACCCGAGAAATCAGGGAGTTATGTAAATTTCACAGATTCGTAGTTATGAGAAATTGAAACGTCTGAACGATCCATTTGTAATGTGATATCGTACAGCGAACGAGAAACTGTAAACGGAACAGGCACTAATGACAAATATAAATAACTGGAAATAAGTTATAGAAAATCTGTCCAAGAATGATAAATTGTTATAAGTTTTATACATTATAAAATATTACAAATAATTACTTTTAAATCTTATAGAATAAAATCTTCCTTAACTTTTTACAACATGTTCTTATTTTTATTATTAATATTAAAAAATATTACTTTAAAATCTTATACAAAAATCTTTCTTAACTTCTTACAACATGTTTCTATTTTTATACAAATATTTGCCTTGATAAAACCCCATTTCATTCATTCTAATGCCTTTTTGCTCTTCTAATGTAATCTATATTTAATTATGCATACACTCAAAAAAAGGGTATTTTAAACCTAAAATATGATGGCTTCTGCATAAAAACAATGGTCGCTGCGCAGAGAGCTCCAAAAAAACCAAAACAAGACAAAACAACCTGCGGCCGGACTTAAATAAGAAGATACCAAATTCGACTTACTTACGAAATTAACATTTTGTCGTTGACATCTTATTAATACTTCACACCTTTTTCTTCGGTCTCCAAAATCGATTGTTATTTTATGAAAATTAGTCAACGCGCCGCAGACACCGACAAAAATCTTCATTTGAAAGAGAAAAAAAATAAAATAAAACAAAGTCAAAGGCCAGAAGACGACGCTCTCCGATAACGAGTTGGGATCTGGAGACCCAGAACTAAAACCGGACAGGATGGAATTGAGTTGGTTCCCTCGAAAGTCCGAGGGTTTATTGAATCTTTATGAACTGTTGTTGCTATTTGAATATTTATATATATATATTTTTTTTTTATTTTAGCTCGTTGCTGTATTTAGAAATGCTGTCGCTTGTTTAAATATTAATTAGTTAATGTGCGTTGCTTATTATACGGTTGGTGAAGCCATATATAAATAAATATTAAATTAAGGCAGTCGCCACTCGATGGCCAATATTGAAATATTAATAATGTACATATACGAACGGTGGAAAATAAAATGAAACGTTTATGCATAATCCTAATTCGGTGGTGTGAGCCTCTCTCGCTGGCGCTGGCGACATATTAAAAATTCACATAAAATGTATTAAAAATTGATCGTAAATTCTATACACTCAGCAAGCACGAGAACTCCCTCACAAGTCGCTAATACACTTTATTCTTTATTGTTTTTGGCTGTTAAGATCACCTTAAATTGGTCTTTATGCCTTTTGTTTAAATTTTTAAATATCTTCCTAATGAAGTGTAGGCACAGATTGTAATTGAATTTAAATATTAATTTATCAAAAATGAATAAAAGGGAAATAATTAATAAATTTTAGTGTATGATTTAATTTCAAAAGAAGTGAGAGTTTTATTATAGAAAGAGTATTGCATATTTTATTTTACTTACACAGGATGCTGTTTTTTTCATATAAATATTTCTATAACAATTGAAGAAAACAACTAAAAGAACTACAATTTGTGTTTAAATGCAGTAATTGAAAATAATTACCCCATAATTTTATTCAAATAAAATTTGAATTACACAACTCGCTATATATTTAAGCAACATGTGGGAGTGTCCACAACTCGTCCTGACCAATTTACGACGACAGTTTTGGGCTCAACGTTTGATGGCCCCATAAATCAGCTTTCGTCCAGCTGACAAACCAAAATCATATTTAATTTATTTTGGCCAAATGATTTGGCATAAATCGTCGCGGATGCATTATGAAGGGGAACCGCTTTAAATGACCATGACTGTGAAAATTTTCGTGGCATTGAAAAGCATTTGTCATATGCACAGGGATACACGCGGAGGAGGAGCTCCGGAACCGGGGGACCCGAAAAGAATTCCCCCCTCAAAATTACCATGCAAAGTGCTGCATCATCGATGGCGAAGGCAACTAACTGCCTGGCTCGTTAATGTCCTCGTCCTCGTCCTCGTTTTCGTTCTCGTTCCTCATTCCTCGTTCTCATCGTTGTCCTTGGCTGGCTTTATCTTTTTCCTCCTTCTTTCCTCCTCTCTCTCTCTGTGAAATTCTGTGTTTGTGTCTGTGACTAATGTGCACACCTGAAACGTCACAGGACGCGCACAGGTGCAGGACTTTGTAGCAGAAGCAGCAGGAATCCCGTGGGCAGGCATCGGAACATTAACGCCAGGCTGTCTGCTGCATCGCCTCGGGCCTGATCGATATATTCCGATTAATCAGTCGACTTTTGTCGCCTCGGTCCAGGGTCCTGGGTCCTCTCAGGACTCCCAGCCGCGCTGGAGGTGTGAAAGATTTTACGATCCCTTCTGGGCTGGGAATTTCGCTGGAAAATCTGCACAACACCCCGCAGGGCGGTGGAGTCCGCAGCGATCGTGCTGTGTGTGTGTGTCCTGGAATCCCAAGGACCCACCTGGTGTGGGAAATTTCTACTTCAATCTGTGCGAAAATTTTCATTTTTACAGCAAAGTCGTGATTGTTTTCCAGCTGCATTGTAATTTGATTTTCGAGGGGTAAAAATTTAAGGGAAATTTGAATTAAAATATAAATTGTAGAAAACAATTAAGGGAAATAAATTGAAAACAAAGGAATTGGTTTCTAATTTCAAGGGAGAGAACCAGAAAACATGTGTTAAAGAGGCTTAGAGTTCTAATAATTTAATTCGGAGTTTATTAAAATACTTTTCTATAACAAAATACTTAATTTTTGGCAGAGAAATCATTATTTAGGCTCCTAAAGGCTCAGGTTATTCATCGTTAAAATGTGACCGAGAAAATTCTGAAATAATTCCTAAGCAATAAAAGAATTATTTCCAAGCACTTTTTGATGAATTTCGATATGGCTTTATATTTGGTCATCTCCATTTATTTTCATTGGCTTTCCGCAATTACTCACAGACATTGCAGGACTGCTAGGACCGCGAAAAAGAAGGGGAAGCCCGGCGAAAGGGACGCACTGGGATGCGGGGTTTGATATTGACTTAAACCGCCGGGGCGGTTGACATTGCCAGGCCCGAAACACGTCGCCCCAATGGCAAATGACAGATGCTGTCAGCCACAAAATGCATAAACAAATACAAACACACACTCGCGCAGACCCAGACACAGACACACATGTGCACATGCACATGCACGGGGAGGTTGACCAAGTGTGAGTGGCTTTGGCATATGTATGCATTTTGCGCACGAGGCCGCAGCGGACGCTCATTAATTATGAAGGCATTAATATTGGACCACAGCACACTCACACAAACACAGATGCATACATGTATGCACAAAAACACACACATGGAGATGTGGGCATAAATTTTGAGCAAACATAATTTATTACAACACAAACATATTTGTTGTTGCTGCTGCCGGGGAGACTCCAACTTCTGCCAGTGACTTTGTTTATTTGCTTGTCGGTTTTAACGCTCAAAATATTGTTTGACCAGGGCACAAAAAAACAAAAAAAAATTTGTGCACACACAAGCAAACAAACAAGTCCACAAAGCCCCGGGGTCAGCGCACCGATGGCGGTGGCCGGTCGCCATTTTGTACGTTTGTCCGCCATTTTTGTTTTGACACAGGAAGAGTCGTACGTAAGAATATGCAGACCGGAACTTGAAATCACGTGTGTATTTGGTTATAAAGTTGGTTTGCTCTATATATTTGTTGAGAAATTTAACAAATGCGTTTTGAAAACAATTTTAAATATGGTCAAAAGTATGGAAGTTCTTCATTTTCAAAGTTGTAATATTTTGCTGCCTACTTTTAGGTAACATTTTAAGTGATTTCAAATTTACTTTACAAACTTTTGATTTCTGACTTTGAATCTTTTTTTTAAATATTTTATAATGAGTCCAAATTTTTTTTCTTACAGGTAAGGTAATACTAAAGGAAAGACCCAAGGAATTAAACTTCAATGGTAAGTCCATCAACTTTTTCTTTCCTTGACAATCCGAATGATTAACACTTTTTTTTCATAAATTTTTGATTGCTAAATTGTTAATTTATTTTAAAGCTTTTACTATCTTAAATTTTGGAACTCAAACAGTCTTCAAAAATTCAAAGGTATTTAAAAGATAGAGTAACCAGAGACATTGTTTTATTGACATTTCTAAAATAAAAACAAATAAAATAATATTGACACAGTTTGTGGCAAGACTTTCTTGAGGCTTTTTCGTTCTCCAATTTTGAAGTTCCAAATAAGAAAACACCAAGTTGAACTTGAACCCTAGAGCCTGTTCGCAATTACCTCAACTGGCTTGTCCCTGTCCCTGTTAGCAGTATCTATAATTTTCTATGGCTTCTATAAGCGTAAGCCCCTCGAGAGGGGAAGCCTCAAAAAAAGAGAAAAAAATGGTTTAATTAAAAAAAGCAATATATGAAATGTGAAATGGAAAATGTGATGAAAAGGTTTAGTCATCATCAGCGAGTCGAGCAGCCGAGAACCTTGACAATTATCTTCACACATTTTCCGTCGAGGGGGAGGATAAGCCGCATCGAGTCCTTGTGTGTGACCTCCTTTTGTGTGCCATTCGATTGGGATTGATATTGGGACTGAGACAGGCGATTGGATGAGACAACGCCTAAGTCTCATGAAAGATTGAACTCGCGTTCAATCACCGTCGTTGAAAAGGAAACGAATGCGGACTTCTCCATACAATAATCGAATAAGCCGCGCATTCATTGCGCGAAAGTAAAGGCAACGAAATAAATCCGCACATGTCCGCTGGGAAAGACATAAAAAGACAGGATTCAGGATACAAAGACACTCTCCAGATACAATTGGATAGATGCGAGTTGCAGGCGTTGCAGCAGCAGTTGCTGATGCATCAAAAGCAAGTAGCAGGGATTTGTCCTTTCTTGCTCCTAAGAGAAAGGGGTTCGAGGTGAGGGGGAGCTCTTCTTCTATGACGGCTTAGGCCCAATAGATATAATAGCCTTATATAAGCCGCTCGGCGGCAATTCGCACTCTCTGCCTCATCCGCTTAGCAAACCGGGGAAAAAATCGTCAGAGTCTGAGGTCGCGTTACATGATTATTATTGCCAATGGAATTGCGCCAGAGGAAAATCAAATTAAAATATACATTTTTAATGGCCACTGCCCGGTCTTTTGTTCTAGGCCCAGGTCCCAGCTTCAGTCCAGCTCAGCTCGGTTCAGTTGGGTTCGGTTCGGTTCGCTGGTTCAATCTGCGATATGACATAATGCGTTTGGCGTCACGTTACATTGCGTTGCAACTGTCTGCAGGCCAGACTCCCCTTACCCTTTCCCCGTGTACGTAATTCATTAAAAAAGTTAATTTTTACCATCCGTCCGGGCCCTGATTGTGTCCTGATTATGGTCACAGGGCCCAAAAAGGATATGCCGCCTTATTGGGGCCTGACCAGCGGCGGTCAGATAGTGCGTAACGATTATGATGGCCAGGACACACAGTACACACTTGGGAAACATAATTTCAGCGGCTCAGATTTAAGCTAAAAGATAGGAGGTTATACTGGAGAGAGTTTCTAAAATGTTGTGTCATGTTTGGGAGGACTTTAACAGACTTGAAAAATCTCTTTAAAATTCTGTAAACTTTAGCTGCAGATTTAAGCCTTAATAGAAGAAATATACCAATGATCCTAAGCATATTTACCAAGTTTTTGAAATGTAAATAAATGATTTAGAAGGAAACAAATATAATTTTCTCAATTTAAGGACTTCACTTCCTTCTTAATTAAAAATGAAACTTCTTGTCTCCAGCCTGACCCCCAGGATGCACCTTTTCGCATGCCTTCGTAAATGCCTTTACACACCTTGCACCTTCTTCTTTCATTCTTTTGGGCTACCATAAAAATATTTTAATTAAATTTCACATCTATGTCCACGGTATGTATCCTTTGCTGCTACGCCCGGGCAAACCTTCAACTGTGACCGGAACACTGGCATAAAGCGCAGCCCATTAATCATTCAAATTACCCATACATCATCATTACCCACAGTTCTCAGTTTCCTCAGTACCCTCTCTCTTCGTCGCCTGTGGCACCTTTCTGTCTGCGGAAAATGAATCTCGGCCAGCGGGTAAAAAAAAAGAAGAAAAATCTTCTGGAAATTATTCAATGAGGGCGGTCTCAATTAGTTTTAGGCGTTTCACGGTCCCCGTAAACAGGTAGAGCAACGACAGGGGGGCCTGGAAAATTGTTCAGTTACCTGACTCGATTTGGGCATTTGGCCAAGTGGAAGTTCTTAGACAGAGCGGCGTCTACAGAATTTTCCGGGAATTGCACTAAGCTGTTGTGTCCAAAAAGGATGAAGGATTTCGAGAGGATGTATGAGGGGGGGCGCTAAATGGGTAATATATACTAGGACATTGATAATAATATTGGTCATTTTAATGTATATAAAACTAGCTAAGTCTGGATTTTAAAATTTATGGTAATGATTTCCCTAAGTTTTATTTTAGACATTCAATATATTTCTCACCTTTCGCTGTTTAATATTTAAATAATATTCACCCTTTACTCTTTTTTTTATATATTTAATTAATTCACTTCTTAAATTAATCTTTGATCTTTCTTTTGGTAACATGATTTACTTATGTTCTGCTCCTGCCATAAATCACCGATCTCCGAATTGTTCCCAAAAACTGCCTTCGAAGAAGTGCCATGCAAATCACCTCAAGTACTACTGCCACTCACCTCATTTGCCGTAATTCCATCTGTGATTCTGTCACCCCGCTGCTTTCAACGCTAAAGAGCGTTAACTAACCGCAGCGAATGATCAAATATCGAAAATCAATTCCGCTGCCATTGTCACCCATAATTAAAGTCCGCCGAACCCGAATGCCCGCTGAGGTGGTGTCGCATTCGTATTCCGATACGGATTTTGATTCCTTTTAAAAGGATGTCAGAGAGAGTGAGAGGGACGGACTGGCAGTCAGTCGAGCGGCTCGTCTGGGAATTCTCTCACGAGTGCCACTCCAAGGCAGTGATAAGGATACGGGAAAGGGAACCAACAAATTGGAAACACATTTAAATGCCTCGGCCACCACTAAAACAAAACCCAAGACCCAAAGAAGTTACTGTTTGCCTTCCTTCCTTCCCCTTAGGGTTCGAAATCAGGGGTCTGAGTCCCGAGTCTGAGGCTCGGTCGACCGCAGCTTCCGAAACCTATTTGGGTTAGTTCTCGAGTTTTCAGTTACGGGGCTGGGCCGCGCCTCGGTCTCAATGTCAACTGTAAAAATTTCTCAGGCGTAACGAGAAATAAGTTACATGACTTCCAACGGAAGTTGTGTGTGCGAATGTATCACTCCACACACACACACCCCAGAGCAAGGGTCGGCTTACTTACGACTGTCTGATCTGGTCCCTGTCCTTGTCCTGGTCTGGTCTAGTCCACTTTGTTGGCAACTTGATTCTTAATTATTGCATTTATGCTTTGCCGACAAATTTGCGGTAATTGAATATTTTATTCGAGATCTGGTTTTTTTGGCCGAGTGATAAAGTCAATATGCAGCCACCTTTGTCTCCTTTTTGTAATTAGTGCGTTGAGTTATTGTCTATTTTGGGGTTAGAACGTGTTATCCTTCCTTGGCCGAAATTATTGAGTGTAACAGGACCTCCCGGGACTGTTTATAACCAGATTAGGCTTGTCCAAGGCCCAGGCATTCCCCAAATGGGTTAATGAGGTTATTGAGAATATGGTTAAAGTTTACACAGTTCAAATGGGTTCTTCAAGTGCAAATAGTCATAAGCTTTTTAGATTTATTCGGGGTATAAGGTTTCTGTCTGTCAATTGTTTAAATAAACAATAAATTTATAATTAGATAAATAAATAAAGAGGTTGCAGGATTTTTCTTAAATAAAATCGTTTCATTTTCGCTAAACAAAGTAAAAGCAAAGCAATAACTACAAGGAATAATGTTAATATTATTTTAAAACAAATTTCCTTTTAAATTACTTTACAATTTAATATTTCTTTCCATTTATTTCACATTTTTTAAGATTTATCCCAATTAAAAGAAAATTCCTTTCCCCTCTACTTCTCCCTGGGAAACGTGCAAAATTCTTTTCAAAATATTTTCAAATTTATTTTGAAACACTCGGTAAATGCATTACGAATTCAAATTGTATCTTTTCCTTTAATTGGTTTACTTGTTTGTTATTTGTTACTGGGAATATATTTCGCCTCAGGTGCAGACAAAGTTACCATTTCCGATCCCTTCCGCCGGGGAGTCCTCGCATTTTGTCAATATTTTCGTCCGAGACTACAAGGCTGCCGGGCTGCCAGTCTGCCAGGAGGGCTGTTGGGCAAACAAACATGCTTAAAATAACAAATTAGCATAGACCGGGGGGCAACGCGTACTAAAACAACAAATAAAGAGCCCAGGGCATCCGGGAAGGGTCGGATCGGGTCGGTTCGGTTCGGTTCGAGCTGCCAGCAAGCTACCAATTTGGTACACTCACTCGAGATCGAGTTCCAAGTGCTGACTCGGATAGAATGGGATGGAATGGATGGATGGCTGGCTGCTCGGCCGGCTGAAAAGTTACATCAATCACCATCAACACTCCACAACTCATCGACATCGGCATCGAAATACCAAAATGGCGCATTGGTGTTAATGATGCCGACTTTGAAATTTTACCGACGCGCCCACAAGAGCCTTTGCGAAAAAAAAAATAAAGAAAAAAAAAATATATATGTATATACGCAAAAAGCAAATAAGGCAAGTGTCGTTTTGAAGTTTTCATCATCATCATCGGCATCGTTCGTCATTGGGCAAACAAATGAAGGGGACGCCGAGCTGACAGATACTTTTTTTATTTTTTATTTATTTTTTGCCAGCTTGTGCTGAATGATGTGCGAACAAGTTGTAATTATTTCGCATTAAGCCACGGAGACCAGCGGAACGCTCAAGAAGAGATCTTCCTTCTTCTCTTTGGGGAAACCAAAGGTGTCAAGATGAATGCATTTCAGGGAGTAGGGAGAACAGGGCTCGACAATAGGAACTTGAAACTTAAACTGAAACTGAAACTGAGTAATGAGCAGAACATCCTTAAAGGAGCTTCTAGCTAAGCAACAAAGTTTTAAAGTCAGCTTTGATTTTGTAAATAATTTAAAAATAATTGAAATGAAAAGGTATTTTGCTTATTAATAACTGAAAATCTATTTAGAATATTAATGAATTTCTCCAGTGTCTTTTTTTATGAAAAAGGAATTAAAATATATTAAAACATAAATAATTATGTAGATATTATTATATAAAATTTTCTGTCAAACAAAATAGCTACTGAACTATAAAAATATAAGTAAACAAGAAAATCTTTAAAAAATAGAGAAAATCATTAATAATCAAAATTTATTTTAATTTAGTTTAATTATCAAATTATGTAATTTAATTATCAAAATATGTAAAGAATTCTATAAAGAATATAAATATATACAAGAAATTCTTAAGGAAAAATAAGGAAAAATTATAGAAGACCACAAAATATGTAATAAATTCTACAAAATATAAAAATATACGAGAAAATCGTATAAAAAAATAAGAAAAATTTAAAAAGGCCACAAAATATTTACTGAATTCTAAAAAATACAAATAATTAAAAGAATACCTTAAAAACAAATAAGAGAAAGTTCTAGGAGACCACAAAATATATACAGAATTCTTAAAAGTATAAATATTTACAAAAAAGTCGTAAGGAAAAATAAGGTAACATTTTAGGAGAGAACAAATATATATAAGAAATTCTTAAGGCAAACTTTGCAAAAATTCTATGAGACCACAAAATATGTAAAGAATTCTTTAAAATATAAATATAAACAAAACAAAATCTTAAGGAAAACTATGAGAAAATCCTTGGAGACCACAAAATATAATAAAAATTTTTTTTAGATATTAATATATTAAAGAAAATCTTATCCTATCCTTTATATGCAACTGCCTACAAAGAACCCACTCGACGAGCCTCGCTTGATCTGGTCATTATGTCAAATTCCACCACCCTCCCCCTTTGGCCAGTCTAATCTCGGGAGAAATCAAACTGCTGCTGCCACATTGCGTTGCATTTAATTATGCGAATGCCTTCGATTGCCGGCAACCAGTTGACACTGAAGTCTGGCTTTCCCACGTTACCAGAAATACTCACCCGAAAATCCAACCGCCTACCAAAAAAAAATAAGAGTCGTTAGACCGAAGTTTTGGGCGGAAAAGTCGTGGCCCTCCCCGCGGCTCGATTTACAATACTTCCGCGTTTTGTCACCGGAAAAAGGTAAATCACAAGCTGACCACGCAACAAGCTGAATTATTCTATATATTTCATGATTATTTTTTCCCTATTTTCCACTGCGCCGTTTTTGGGGGTGAAAATGAGAGAGTTTGGCGGAAAAGGCGCAAGTTTTCCGCGCGCAACGTGAACAACCCCCGGGCCGGGGTTTTGGGTTTTAGGTTTCGGGTGGCGAGTCGAAGTAACCACCGCGAGACGTCGCGAACATTTAATTGCATTCGATATGCGCTTTTGGGAAAATTTCCCACGATTTTCGTGGCGGATTTTTCCGATTCCGAAAAGGTAACTAGCTCAGGTCAGTTCCAAGCATCTACGGTCCAGATGCTTTGATCGAAAGCTGCTGTGCGAGTGATAAGACTCATGCACTTGGAATAATAATTGTGATAAAGTGTTGTTAATTAATTACAAGAAAAATAAGTAGAGTACTTAACGTAATACTGTTGTAATTATATAGATTTTTAGGAAAACTTGTGTAAATACAATCCATTAAAAATTTAAGTTTTGGTACTATTTTTAACATAATAAATTAGAGACCTAATTTATACCACTAAAACTTTTAACACAATAAAAATGTAAGCATTGTAAAGTTTGTTAAAATATTTTTGTCTGATTTCTCTGAGTGCATTATCATCACCACCATTTTCATTCTCATCCACATCATCATCCTCATTATCACCGTGCTCCTGATCCTCATAATCAACATTTATGGCCGCTGATTGTTTTCGCGACTGACCGCGACGCCTTCAAAGAAAGGGTTGATCGCTCCCTCCGGAAAGATAGGGAAAGATGGTCCTTGTGTGACTCATAACGAGTTTCCTTTCGCCTGGCTTGGACCTTAAGTGGATATTGCCCGCTTGATCCTTTGTCTCGCACAGCTGCCCCTTTTGTTCGCGGTCCTGGACAGTCCAGTCGCCGCTGTATTAATCCTGTTTCCAGTGGCACTTCTTCGGTTACGGCAGCTTATCAAACAGAACAGGAGTGGAGTATAGCGCATTCTTTATGTAAATTTCACATTATAGTTACTTTTTTTTCTTCCATCACTTAATCCAGTTCAAATCGAGGAGCGAATTAAAGTTTGCCGGGGATGGTCCTGATCTCAGTGAGATCTGAAGAATCTGAATACAGAGTCGGTTTATTTACTTAATAATTTCAGTGATGAATCAGCTGTGCTGCCAATTCATCAGTTTATTTATTAATTTCACTCAAAAACACTTTTTTTTCCATTGTCTGTCTGTGGCGCATGCCAATTCTGTTTGAGGTTTCAAAACAATGAATCGAAAATTTAACGAAAAAAATATCATACAATATAGGGCCATGAAGAAGCATTTCCAAACGATAGAATGATATTAAAGGACCCATTCAGGAAAACATTCAATAACTTGCAGTCTTAAAGTGAAAAGATGTAGTATTATTAGTATTATATGTGGCTAAGGTAAGGATTCGCTCATGGAGCACCATGTAGGCAAAAAACTGCAAGGCACTCAGGAACAAATACTCGTTCTTTGGCACATCGAACTGCCGATCGTGGATAATGGTCGCCGTATACATTATAACAGAGACGGCGACCACGGCAATGATATTTCGAACAGCCACGCTAATCCCCTCATAGTGGATCCAAAAGGCATTGATAAAGAACAGTAGCATCATAATGTTGGATATGGCCACCAGTAAGCTGAGCAGCAGATCGCCCGGCACAATGAACATGGGAAAGTAGGCGCCCCAAAATATGGAGGCCAGGACAAGAGCCACCACAATGACGGCGGCATAAAAGTTGACCAAATGATTCTCGCTCTTCGTCTGCTCCATGGCTATATAGACGGTGGAGGTCTCCACGATAACCGCGAGAAGGATGTAATTAAATGGCACCTTGCGTCCAAATTTGGTCCAGGCAAGGACGGCTATTCCAAAGAAGGTCAAAATGATCCACCAGCCATAGAGGACCTCATGCTTTTTAACCTGGAATTTACCAATTGCGGCAACAACAATCCACTGGAACATGGCAATGGAGGCCAAAATGGCAGTCAAACCGTAGATACGGCTGGCATAGCTGATCCGTTCATCCGGCGGAATGCCATAGATCTGAGGCTCACCAGAACGCTTCTTCTTCTTTTGACAAATTACTTTCATCGAATGGATATTATTTGACGTTGAATTTTTAAGAATGGAAAACATTTAAGTCAAGGCCAAGTCAAATTTAAAGTGTATTTATTTATTTATTAAATTTATATACCTTTTTTATTTGTAGCTATTATTAGTATACCATAAACTATAAACTTTCAGAAAATAATCACAAATTTTATAATTCTTTATATACTACAAAGACGATCAGGAACGCCGTGAGGAAACAAAAGTGGATGTAAACTTCAACGGCATTTGCTGCTACTTCCCCATGCGGCCCATGCGGCATCCTTCCGCATATAAATCTTGCCTGGAAGGGGGCCAAGCAGATGAGAATGATGAAGCCAACGATAGCGCTGGCCAGGGTGTAACGGGCATCCTTGGTGAATATTCGCATCATGAGGAGGACAAACAGCGTTATGAAGCCCAATATCATGATGAAGCAGGTGCAGAGCAGGTTTGGCAGTATCACCGTTGGCGCCATGGCTCCGTACAGGTGGAGCAAGCTCACCAAAATAAAACCAACAACCAGGGATCCCAATACCACCCACACGGACACATCGGCGACGTGGTAGCATCCGGCCACGGTCATGCAGAACACGATAGCGATAACCAGGCCCCAGCAGAACCATCGCGTTATCCGTGTCTGCTGCACAAAGCTGAGTACCGTGAGGAGGACGAGGGTGGAGATGAGCCATACAAATGATGGCACCGGAATATTATCCTCGACCGGCGGCTTCAGTGTCGATACACAGATCCATGGAATTGCCGACAGGACGCACAGGACTGCAGCGCTCGCGTAAACCATAAGGATAAAGATCCGCAACTCACGCTCACTAATCTCATCGTCATCTTCATTGTGCGGTCTGGGCATTAAGAAGGGCATCTGAACAGGCCGAAGTGGATCCATCTTGACTTGAAATTTTTGTACAAGTAAAATATCTGAATGTTTATGACAAAACAAGCAACAGCTGATGCTTGGGAATCGTACTACTCTTTGTATTTATAGCTCTACTTTGGACATATAACATACATAGCTCTTTTTAGTAACGTTTCGTGTAATAACCTGTAATGGCAAATATTACGTAGTTGGTTATCATTTTGAAAAATTTTACTGATAAATTTGAATTTCTTACCACTGTCTTCTTGTGTGGTTTTACTTATTTCAATCAGGTGAAGCCTTATCATGTAAATGAAATAGCAGATGCAGTAGAGGAACAACATGCTGTGAAGGTAGAGTGTCAGTGCGCAGATTATCTGATGCTCCGGCGGAGATACCTCCACAACGGTGAGGCGACCATGATTGAACTGCGCCTGGATGAGGATCGCAATGTTCACCATTATGAACAGGATGATAACGAAGGCATGCAGCAAGTCGAGGCTTTCAAGGACCAATTGAGCAATTCCCACACTCACCAGCACCAGGACCAGTAGCATCATCAGTAACGTCGAGCAGACGCCGCCGGGCAAGAATTCCTGCGGGCATTTCGAGCCCGAGAAATTCAGCACAATAATGACAATGGTCACACCCACGATCACGAGAAACATGATGTATCCCTCCTCCTCGTCGAGGACCACACAGCCGGCAATTGTGGTGCAGAGCACGACGACAACCGCCAACATCCACTTGCAGGGTGAGCACGAGGCCATCTTGGGGAAGCAGTTCAAGATAACCATCACCAAAAAGACGACAATCACCAGGATGTAGGTGGGAAAAGGCAACATATCGTGCGGATGCCACTTGCTCGCTTTAAAGATTATCCACAGCAACAGAGACAGGATAATGAAGACCACGCCGATGATGTAGTTATTCCGGATGAACTTTGTTAGCTCGTCGACATCGGCACTCGCAGTCCGAGCGTTATCCTGATGGTAAATGTTGTCCATCTTGCCGCAATTTTCACAATTTGGATGATGTTGTTCACCAAGACCATTTGACCAAATGGAAAAATTATATATATTCTCTAACAAAATATGAAGGATTAAAAAAATATACAAAATAAAATATGATCCGTAAGAGTTTATTTTCTTTTCTTCTCGTTTCATATTTACTTCCAATAAAAGTTAAAAAAAAGATTTCTTATATGAAACCAAATATAAAATTTTTCAAATATCAAAATTTGTAAATATATTTTTAGCAGATTATTCCTGATAAATGATAAAAAGGATCATGTTTTACGACCTCCCATGTTTCTTTAAGCCTGTCTTTTTTAATTAAGTTGATTAACTAATATTTTTCCTGCGTGAAATTGTGTGCATAATCGTTGGATATTCCTTACTCCAAATTATTTTAAGAAAATTTGATACTTTTATTAATAACTTAAGAACAGACAGCTTAATGGACGAAAGCCTCACTCACACTTCAAAGAACCAGAGGCAGTAAAATGTGGCACTGAAGAACAACAGAAAGTGCAGATACATGAAAGTGGCACAAATGACAAACTCGTAGGCGGGCAATCGAAATCTCCTTCCGTGCACGACCTGGGCGTGGTAGGTGCTCACCGGGATGAGTATCACGAGGAGCAGGATAAAATATATCGTGGCGTAGATATAATCATCCGTAAAGATGTGCATGATGAGCAGACATATGGAGATCGCCGCAAATAAAAGGAGAACGAAGAGCATAACTCGCTCGCCAGGCTGCACGATCTTGGGCACCCAGGCGCCCAGCAAATAGGCCACAAGGATCAGGAAGCAGGCGGCCAGCAAGGCAATGCCAACCATCAGAAGCGTCCTTTGGACCAGGATCAGGGTCAGACCCACACACACGAACTCCACAAATATGGCAGACAGAACGATGCTCATCCAGATGATCTTCCGCAGCCTGTCCAGAATGGAGAGAAAAAAGAGTGCCATCAGCGCCGAAACGATGCACACAAAGCCGGGCAATGTGTCGGCGGGAGATGGCTTAATTAGCCACGTTATGATCACCATTTGGATTGTGGAAATCACGCAAAACACACACGCCATAATATAGCACTGCAACGCGAATTTCTTCCTCAGCATTCGGTGATTTTCCTCATTTTCCAGTTGTCCGCCAGCCGGGCCATTATCCTGATTGTGTCCTAGACGATGGGGCCGTAAGTTGACGACACGATCCGGCGGCGATTGAAAGTGAACTGAAACTACGCGTGGATTCTGCGGCTCTCTCGGCTGCGGAAAGTTAAGCAAATGGGCGCCGGGCGGCCAGGAGGCCAGCCCAAACTTTTTCAGACTGCCATTTAACATTCTCTTGAAGACACCAGCAAAATTTTGACAAATAACGAAAGGTTATATTGGAATTTCCATTTTAAAAATATATTTTATTCTTAATGCAAAATCATTTGCAATGAAGAAACTCCGAGATAATTATGATATCTAAGCCAAGACCCATTGTATTTCCCGAGCGGCAAAGGAAACCCAGCCAGGCATGCGAAAATCAAAGGGATTGGGGTTGGAAAATTCCAAGTAGCTGCGATCAAAGCTAACAAAGCAGCCACAAAGGAGGCTGGCTACTCACTTACTTACTCCTTTCTCCCCTTGTTTGTTGTTATTTTGCTGATCGCTTGAATGACACGCAAAGGATACAAGGATAAAGACAAGAAGTGAAAAGGATTCTGTTTACTGCCGCATCTGCGGCCTCGATCACGAAACACTTTCACAGCCGGTTGACGGTTGACGGTTGATGCTTGATAACTGATGTCTGGATGGAATGACGGTATAAAGCCATTGTTCAGCCAATGACTCAATCTTAATCAGCTGGCTCTGCTTATCCCTGATCCTAGCTAAAGACATGCAAATGTTGAGTGGAGAGAGAGAGATTCTGGGGCAGCTGCACTTAATGCAATAGATATATGTTGAACCCCTTGAGTTCTCAATATAATTGTTAACTCTTTCGGGTCTCTGTAATCGCTCTTGATTGGATTATTGATCAGGAAAGGGAGAGACTTCAGGGAAGTCAACTTGGGATTTATAGAAAGAATTTTAAGACCAGATTTCAAGCTTGTATTTGGGATTATTTTTATATACAATAAACTATTCTCTAGCTAGGTCAATGTACTCTTGGCAAAACTATTTTTGATGCTTTTTTTAAGTTGTATCTATACTCCAAAAATTGATGAAAGGGCCACCGCCCGAGGTCTGCATGAGGAAAGTGAAAGCGTTGGCAAGTGCTTGACAACAACGACATGCAAGCGTATGCAGTGGACCAGGCCGAGTCGGTTGCCTCCACATTTTGGCCAGACGGAGACCGACCAACAAACTAACGGAGATTCCCCCAAAGACACACATCATATACCTAACTCTATTTGGGATTTTGCATGCGAATGTGAACATGAAACGTTCGGGAGCCGCAAAAAGCACAAGCCAAAAAGCTCACAGAAGCGTAACGAACGAGAACACAGCCCCGGCGGCGGTAGATTCAGAAATTCGGAAATGGGATGGAGGAGCAGGAGGAGGAGGAGGAGCCGCCACTGTCATCCGTGGGTCAGTGGAGAAGACAGGTTGCCCCATTCTATGAGCTTGGGCACACGATTTATAATATTCTATTAGTTCCACGACCCGAGTCCGAGCGAGAGCCCGTGCCGGTGCTCGAGAACGAGAACGAGCCGGGCTTTGAGCCCAACCCCGGTCTCTGTCTCTGACTGACTCTGACTGACGGTTGTGTGTGTGGCAGCGCAGTTAGCGCAGATAATACATCCGTTTCCGGTTAAGCCCATATTTTTGTGTCATTTAGTCGGGTGAGGTGCAGGCACCGGCAGAGGGGGGGTGAAGTAGGAGAAAGCGAGGGAGGAGGAGGCGAGCGGCAAGTGCCGAGACAGTGCATGATGTGGGAGTGGAACAGACAGCTACAGATGCTGATGTGATAAACTGAGAGAAAACTATTAGTCATTTCATTAAAATCTTAGTAAAAATTATATTTATATTTATATATTTATTTATATAAAAAATTTCAAGACTTTTGGTAATTTTTCAAGACTTTTGGTCTTCTTTTAAAAATGTTTTCCCTTTTTTTAAGTTGTTTTGGTTTTAAATGAAGCTTAAAGCCCCGTAACTGCAGAATTTTAAGTTTTATATTAAGATTTTTGGTTTTATATCAAGATTTTAATTTAAGAATGTACAAAATCTTCAAAAGAAGATTTTATTTTTTTATCAGTGTTATTAAAATTCTATTTTGTTAAAAAAAAAATAAAGCTCTAAAAATTAAATTAGATTAAATGTATTTCTATTTATTAGTATTGTAATTTCTTATAAAAATTCGATATCATTTTTAATAAAATAAAGCTCTAAAATTATCAGATTACATTACTCTTTTCTTCAAAGTCAAACCTAACTATTATTTTACTCAAAACTAAAATAATCTTTAATTTACACTTCCAGCTTAAATGGTGTCTTTGTTTTACTTAAAAATGAAATAATCTTTAATTTAAACTTCCAGCTTAGACTGCGTCTTCCTTTTCTCTCAGTGCTGGCAAAGGGCTGGCTTTGCCGCTGACATGCCAGCTAACGAGTGACGGAAGAAGGGAGCACAGGGTGCCCAGTGGGTGGGGCGGGGCATGGGCACGAACATGGACACGGACAGGGACAGAGACAGGGACTGGCAACGGGACCGGGACTGTAACTGGTACTGAAACTGGGGCTGGGCGCATCAAGTGATGCGACAAGTGCAGCAGACGCTGGAACGGAATCGTCAACGCTTCCGCATATTTCTCATTTCCACAATTAAACATTGTCAGTGGGGGGAGGAGGAGGAGGAGCATTAGGGGAAAATGCTCCAAGGGTTGTCAAAGGGAAAGGGTCTCGGGAACCGGGACCCGGGTTGCTTCTTAGATAAATCAAAGCCAAAGCAATTAATAATGCATTTTTGGAGCGAGAGCAGGAGAGCGGGGGAATTTGGTAAATTTGCAGCATTTGCTCCCAAAAACGGAAGCTCAAATGGAGCTTGCAGCTAGGAAAGACGTGTAATTATGCTGCATGCCCCCTTAGGAACGGAAGTGCTGCATGGCATTACCGGCGACCCCTTGTGAGCTTCCCCCTTGAACCCCTTATCAGAGAGCTGCCTGTTCCAGCTGTTCCCCCTTGTCCAGCTTTATATGTTATTAATGAGTTATTGTATAACACCTTCGGACTCGGCGGCTGCTGTTTCCAAGTCTTCCTAGTTATTCACCCAAAAAAAAAAAGAGAAACAAAAAAATGTACACAACATTAAGCAAATAAACACATTTAAGTCAACAACAAAAAAAGGGAAAGCTGTTTAAACACACACCCTCCAGAAAGTGAAAAGGTTTCCTAAAAATAAAATTGTAATCAAAATGTAGGAAATATATTTTTCGTTGAATTATTGGGAATTTAAAAAAAATACAATTTAGTTATAGAATGCAACTGAATTTTTATTACCACAAAAAAATATTCATATTTAATATCAAAGTTTGGTGGTTGAACTGCCGCTGTTCTAATTACTATATAACATATACAATAATTTAATCGTTTCCCCTCCAGCTTAGCGTTACTAATTACATTTGTACTGATGCTAATTTGTTACAATTTCCGGAATTTCGCTAATTTATTTTATTTGTTTTTTTTTTCAACATTTTTTATTAGCGCCATAAATTTATGCAGCTTCTAACTGAGAATGGGAAACTGGACATACTTCCTCTTCAATTGTTGCAATATATATCATCAAAAATTTGCATGTTATCAACTATTTAAAAATGAAATCTTACTTTAAGAGCTTTATCATTCCATTTACTGATCCATTACTATCACTTTTCTGTGTCTAAGACCCACAAGTGACCCACTGAAGGCCCACACGAAGCTTCAGACTCATTGTTGGCCCGTCGTCTTTTGTCTGCCGCCGCTCGCTTTCGGTATGAATAATACTCTATTCGTGGGTGTTTGAATTTATGAACAGTTTATGGGTTATGGGCGATTTTTGCACTCGTCCGACTTGGCCGGACATGTCTTGAATTGTGATTGATTTTCAAGATATTAATATTTATATTTTTTACTTCTTTATTCCGTCTGCAGACCGTATTATGGCCTGGCAGAATGTTGAAATAAACACGTTGTATTGCCGCTGTTAATGGCCGCATAAATTGTTGTCAGATATTAGTAATAAATATTTATGTGTGTCTGCGTTATGTTTGTTTATTTTTTCATAACAAATTTGTCGGTATTTGTCGCGCACGTGCCACCGATTTTCGAGACCAAAATTCACTCTAATGTATTAGTGCTGCATTAGTGGTAACCATTAATCGAATCCCCAAGAAATTGCCCGGCATGCCTGCAGGCCAAAGAGGTTAAAAGCTTCGGACGCACGAGTTGCATGCCACACACTTTCGTTGGCAAGCTGCCACGTTGGGAAAATGCGCAAGGAAGCTCCGACCATATCCTTTGGATATGACATTGATGGGGAAAAACTGCTCCCCACGGGACCTAAATTGTTTGCTTTTAGTTGCGTATGTGCCTTCGCCTCCACTCTCACACGTGACTCGGCTGGGGAGGGGGGCAGGGGAAAATGATTGCGGCAGGACTCATTAAGTGTTGTAATCATTCTTGCATATGGCATTAGGCCTGGGGAAAACTGTGCTTGATTTAAGGGAAATGGATTTGTAATACAGTTCTTAACTATTGGTTTTTTTACAGAATTTTATTTTAATAAAGTTTCATTAACGAATCTTATAAATTCTATAACAAAACCCTCTTTAAATTTAAACTATATTTGTTCCTTATTAATTGAATAATACTCTCTATTGTTTTAATAAAGTTTCATTAACAATTCTTTTAAATTCTATAACAAATCTCTTTTAAATGTAAACTATCTTTGTTGCTAACAAATCCCTCTTTGTTCCTAATTAATTTGATTATTCCCTCCGGATCCTCGCTCTGCTGGCTTGCCCCCGAAATCAGTAGTCATTGATAGCTGAGACTGGTCAGTCTGCGGGCAGGGCAGGGCTTCCATGGTTCATTAGAACCCATTAAGGTAAACCAAACAAAAGGGCCGAGTTCCAGCTACTCATAAAATTTTGCGCAGCTGAGCGCCAAAAACTAAACAAAAAATAACAAAAATGAAAACGAAAATCCAAGTTGAACGAAGCGTACGAAATCATTTCCTACTAAAATCAACGAAACGGAGGTGGAGTCTCGCCCATGTTTAAGTGGAGGTGGAGGACCAGGCAATGTGGAATCTGGAGGTGCTGGTGCCGGTGGTGGGTGGTGGCACTCTGGACACTCGGACTCAAAATGCGTGACTGCGACTAATGACCCGCACGTGTTCCAGAGGTACGAGCTCTACGATGACTATGCGTCGCGCTGCCAGAGAATTGATTACGATCGCTGGACGCATATTAATTGTGGCAGCAAGCTGGGGTAAAGGATACCAAAACCGAAAAAGGACACTGGAGATGGAGCCTCTCTTCGCATATGATTAACCACTTAATGGTTTCCCCGGATGGCCATACTTTTTGCTCTGAAACCGACCAGAGTTCGTGTTTCTGCAGGTAAACAGCGCATTTGCCGATCGCCACACACATCGGGAGGAGACCAAGGAGGCCCAAAAAATTTGTCACACCTCCGAGCAAGGGGATACCACGATGCCCCGACTCTATGAGTGATGATCCATCCCAGTGCGGCGGCTCCAGTCTACGTGTTGGCGATCTTATCCGATAGTTTGGTGTGCGGCCACGCACTTGGCCAGCGATGATCAGAAAATGTTAATGAGTGTTAATTAAATAATTTATTAGCCTAGCCAGGGGATAGTGTGGAGATAAGGGATAAGCTGGAATATCAGATAAAATGATTTATAGTAATAAAAATGTAAGATATACTCTTTAAATACAACATTTAGGTATTAAATGTGGCTTATATATAAAATAGAGGAGCTTAACTATATCACAACTTGAATATAAAGTAAAGTGCTTAAATAACTTTGAATTATATATTTCTTGTCCTCGTATTAGATACCTTCCAACATTCAATCCCCTATCAATCTGGCGGATCTTGATAAGCACCTACAAGCGCCAGCTTACAGATCCAATCCTTGGCTATTTCAACCGAAACTGTAACAGAAGCTCTCCAGACGGGAAATGGCCTAACCAGAGAGCCAACATGACAAACTATAAACGCAATTACCTAGACAACAAAGGCGACTACATGTTGGCCAAGAAGACGGCCAAAAGCCAAGAGCCAAAGCCAAGGCAAAGCCAAGTTGCACTACCAAGTTACTCGGGTTACAATGAAATTTGTCTGTGGCGAGTAAACATTGCCACCGCAACGAGACTCCTGCGCAGGCGTGCGGAAAAATGGAGTTTCGGTAGCAAAAGGAGAGAGATGCCACAGGAAGCCGAAGCTGAACTTCATGATGAGGAATGTGCCGGCCGCACGTCTTTTGCTAATAACCATCATAAATTTTGCAGCGGCAACAAATTGAAATTAAACGAACAGACACCGGCACTTCTGCAACGTAGCCGCAGAATGCAATCAGAGAGGCTCCGAAAATTCACAAGATCCCCAGTAAGAGAGAGCTCGTGATTTTGTGTGTGGGGTATGTGAAAAGAAGTGTAACTACTTTGTTGTTGTCATGTAGTTAGCACTTGAAGATTTATCCGCGCGAATTAATTGCGATCTTGTTGCGCAGATTCACCATTCGTTGCGGCATCTGTATCGGCCACATGTGGCGTTGGTGTGTCCCTTATTAAATTTAAACGGTAGCCCAGCTGGTGGTAGTGCCTCAGAGAAGCTCTCGGCTTCGGTAGCCAACTTGTTGGCCATACAGGGAATTATGACAATTATGGTTTGCCATAAATCCGGCAACTGCAACTGCCTCCGGCAAGATCAAGCGCGGAACCCTATATCCCCCAAAAAAAAAATCACCTTTAAAAATTATTCATTGCCTCGTAAATCACTCATGAGTTGCCATTCCAATTGGTGTCCGTGCCTCCACATTTCACCAGTGCCTCCTCGCTGGATGTGTCACACACAAGCCGTTGAACTGACGCGACAACATTATTAGGCGGACGATCAGCGATGGACGATCAGCGATCGACACTTGGTGACACTTATTATGGATTATGGATTATGGCGCTCGCGTGCTGCTTATGTATGCCATACGAATAATTCGCCAGAAATATTTTTTAACGCTACGTGGCGATCGGTGATCCCGGACGATCCTCATCATTCCATTGATCGATTGTTCATCAGCATGCAGCGCATCGTCATCTCCATCATCATCACCATCGTATTTGCGGGTGCACTGGGGAAAAATTTTAAATGAATTTAAAATCGGAAAATAATAAGAAATAATATCATATTCCCTCTAAATAAAAAAGGCGAAAGGTAAGGTAGCTTTCCGGGCAGTCTAGAACCTCCTGATCGTATATCTAAAGCTTTGCTTTTGCACCAGGGTTTTATCGATTTGTTTATCTATAAATTTGAATGGAAAATATGGAAAAATTCAGAAAAATTCAGGAATATTCTAGCTCTTTCAGTGGATCCCAGATTCGACTCATAAAATAATTATTTAAAAGAAATTGGAGCATAAAGTTGTTGGATTCAAGCGTTAGAGGGAGAAGTATGTATTTATAACAATGGAGTAAATCTTCAGGTATACAGATAGATTATATCTTTATATTTTTAATAAATCTAGATACTTGAAAAAATATATTAAAATATTCTTAATCTTAATCTCTATCTTAGAAATCCTTTAAGCACTTCAACTTTATTTCCTGTGTGATGGCGGTACTGCTGCTGCTGCTGCTGCTACTTCTGCCTGGTTTGCTGATCAATCAACGCCTTAAAAAGCATACTGCAGCCGTACCCTTCCATACCAGTTTCTTATTACCAAGCTGGCCCCCGTCAGCCTCACATTTGGCAAATACATTTTCGCGCATTTTGCGACGTTTACAAATTGCCGCCATTAATTAGGCAAAAAACGCACGCACCGCCAACGCTTTGAGGGTCCCCCCGAAAAAAAAATACCCCTCGACAAGTCGTGTAGGCGAGGCATCACAAAATATATATATATTCATATATATATATCTGAAAGCTAAAGCTTGGAACTCGGAGCAGGGCTACCAGACAACCGCGGATGTGGGACTCACATAATAATCAGCGGGGTGGACAGCAACCAGGATTGGTTTTGGCATGCGTTCGAAATTAATTACACCCCCCCGCACCCCTTTATCGCCGAGCCTGTTAATTAAGTTGTTTACGTTGTTGAGTTATTGAACCGCGAGTTTGCCTATTAAAGTGGGGATTTGGGCTCGGATGGGTTCGATTGCCTCTGATTTTGGGACACAGAACTGAATGCCTGCTTCCAGTTACGTGGGGGAATGCAGTCTGTGAAGGAGATACTTCATTATAAGAGAAAATTTAAATATAAAATATATAGGGGAAGATGTGGAAATTTAATGTAATATTTTATTTAATTTAAAAATAAGTAAGAAATCAGAATGAACATAAAATATGCTTATAACAAACCTATTTCAACTTAAGAACTTGTTATATTTTCAAGTATTTATTATTACTAAATAATCTTAAGATCTTTAGGAATAAATATGAATATTTTCCGGCCTCTGATACACTTCCTTAATACCCTTTCCCAGCTCTCTTACACTGTCATCGCATGTTCCCGCTTGACTAAGTTGTCAACCTGTCTGCCAGCGGATGTCAACCGCCGACGTCGTTGCATTTATTAGCCTAAAGTTCCAACTAGCATCGCGTGCCCATCCAAACCGATCCGGAGGTGCCTGTAGATATAGGGAAGGGGACTTGTTCCCTGCTCACTGGGCCATAGCCCATCGTGGTCATATATGTATATATCGGCGGCAGCAAGAAATTAAAGATGCACTTTGCCTGTCAGCGCGCTCTGTGTTTGTTGTTGTCATCATTTGTTTCTACCCTTTTTTTTCTTTTGGGTATCTAATACTGAAACTGAAACAGACATCACATAATTAGTCTCTCTAAATAAATCAAGGTAAGAGGTTTCCCCCCTTTGAGTTGATTTGTTTTTTCTGACTGCGGTTTCCACTTTCCTGTTGTTATCGCCGCTTGTCGCTCAGGTGATTTAAGTGTTTTTTTCTCTAGAGATTTCTGACCAATTTGATGTCTCAATTTCAGTGTCTCTCTTGGCATGATTACCAATGTTTTTTCTGTTTTTTGGAATGATTCTTCTACACTTTCCCCCAAGCGGCGCTTTCGAATGTAAATTTTGTAGAGTCTGGAATTGGTTTTCTATTAAGTGCAGCTCGGTGTTCCTGTTCTTTCAGATGGGATAAGATAATCTCTTTTTAAAAGCTTGTAAAATGTGCGTCTGTCTGACGGTCTGGTCTTCCACTTAAAGGCGGCAAACATCAACAATGGCGAAGGCGAAGGCGACAACATTACGGCGAGTCATTCAGCCTGTTATCAATAAGCACATTAATTTGATTAATAACCACCTGCAAATCATTTCCACACTACACAAAAGACCTTCAAAACTGATAAAAAAAGAATCTATATATATATGTACATCCTGGTATATGTACTAAGGAGGTTAGGCACTCCCCTAAGTAGCGCAAAAATGTCAGCAACAAATGCTGATGATGCCCCAGATGCGAAGTGCCATTACAGCACAGAAGCCACATCAATTTACGCATCGAATCGGCAGGGCAACCCTTTTGCTCCCTCTCTCTCTCTTGCGCACACATAAATCGCTATCTTTATGGAATTTTTATGGGCAATCTCCTTGCAGGCATCCCAGCATCCCAGCACGACCGCAGCCCCACCGCACGCTCTACTAATACATGGCATCCGCCGCGGTGGCGCAACCCCAATCCTGATCCTGATTCCTGGACGAGAAAAAAAGGTGCACGCGACACTTGCGCATCATCATTATGTGGGATGTGGGTGGCGAAAGGTGCTTCTTGGGTCTGGACCTGGTTCTGGATCTGAGTCCGGGTTAAGTGGCGGTGTTTGCCAAATAAAATTTCCTGCCCCCACAGCTGCGCCTGCTGTTGGCAGTGCAATTTGTTTTGATAACAGAAAACCAATCCTCAAAGCACCAGGATTCCATCAGAGTTTAAGGGGGGTAAGAGAAGTATGATAGTTAGAAAAGGAGGGGAAAGGATAACACCACAGCTTGAAAATTCTCTACTTAAAAAATAGAGGAGAGAGCTCCTTAAAATTTTTCATTACTTTAAAGCTGTTACTAAAAATATTTATGAATTAAAAAAGAAGGAAGCAAGGTCTTACTATAATTTCTCCTGAGCAAGGTGTCACAGTTTCTATATGAAATATCCTTTAAGGAATCTCCTTACCACACACCTTATGTGTGTGTCTATGCCAGTTGTTCAGTGACACACACACTATGCTACCCCCGCACGCACATTTCGTGAAACTGTCAAAACAAATATGAGTCCGTGAAGTGTCAATAGAATGTCAAAGGTCTTAACCCCCAACCTGCCAGAGCGGCGAACCCCTCTACGCGCTAATTGGTTAATGTAAACAAGTAGCAAGCCGATCGAACCGCAAAGGGAACCATGTTATGTTTCAAGTTTCAAGTGTCGACGAGCACGGAAAAATAAACAGACAGCAGGCGGCGACGGCAATGACGACGACGACAACGCGCTGAACAAATACTTCAATTAATAAACAGACACGCGTCCATCGATAAATAAGTCTGTATGCTGGCACAATATGTTACTTGCGTCGTATTCCCGGAACCCCTGGTATCCCTCACCAGAACCCGAATCCAAGCCAAGGGAGTAGCCCAAAATGGACTGTGGTCTTGTAACCAAACACCGAACAACCAGATAAAAGCCTGCCAAGAGCAGGAGACAAGGACTCGGGACATGTCTGCCGAAGAGCACTTTTATAAAAAGCATTTCGAGGGTGTCCCAGACTATGTAACAAGGGGATTATGGGAGGGACCCTTAAAGGGTACTGAAAATGAGGTTTAAATATTATATTTACATATCGAAAATTAATTTAAGACATTAAAGGAGATTATTTACGTTATTAAAAAGTAAATTTGGAAAGAAGACAAAAAGAGCTATCTATTTTTAAAGTTTAATAAAGCTAAGATTAATTCACCAATTTTATTTAAAGAAATAATCTTAAGAACTATGTTGAAATACTCCCATGACATATGACTTTTGTTTTGATTTCTTCAAGTATAAAGATCTTTCTCATATATTAAAAACAAATTGGTTAATGCCCTTCCATATATCCAGCTGAGAATCAAGCCTTCGCCACTATCCGATAAGCTTATTAGCCAGACTTAAATAGATACCATAAACATATATATATACCGTCACCGATTTCTAGTCGAGCTCCCAAAGCCTGACTATTTGAAAGCAGTTTTTAAAGTCCATTCACAGTTTTCGGGCCTGTCGGCTAACAACTTCTTTAAGTAGAATTTATGGCGCGACAGAAAGGAAGGGAAATATTAGAGGCATTGGTAACCTGTCTTCGGATTAAGATTTTATACAAAATGTTTACTTTGTTTGTAGCATAATTTGGCAATCATTAAGTAACAGTTAAATTTAAATATTTAACTATAGCCGATATATAAACTATAAAAAACGCGAAATATGCTACAGAAAGTTCTACAAACATATATATTTATTCGATCCAGATCATTCATAAAGAGCAACAGATGCCAGAGAAATACGCATTAAGTTTTGGGATATGTTAATGGTCCGAAAGTCACATCTATAAGCTATATATATTTGATGTTCCCAATGCAGATGAGGGAACTGTCTACGATTTTTTAGCTAGTCGCAAATCATTAGCGTAAAGTGTTGATTTTGCATAAATTTTTTTTTTTGATGGGTCTTGTGTTGTGTTGGATTTAATTTAATTTGATTTGATTTGCAAAGCAAGTCTCTCAAGTCTTCGACTTGGGGCCATGTATTATGCTAATTATAGCTTATCGGCTAATTTGTATACCATTTTTGGGGGAACTGTGACTCTTTTGCGTGGGCAGATGTTGAACTATTTTACCAAGTAGCCCCATAGTTTGATTTGTTAGATTCGAATATCTTTATTTTAAGACTCCATGGTGCCGGATTTATATACTTGTCCGGCAAGTTGATTTAAAATGTGAATATTCGGTGTATTTTTTAGTGCAGAAAAGCGGTTCCCCAGCCCCCACTCGAGGCTGAGATTATCTGCAGCGGCTTCATCTTCTTCTTCTTTATATATATATTTTTTTTTGGCATCGGAAACTCCAACCGTATCGCATTTTCTTCTATAAATTTTCGTTTTTTTTTTTTTTTGGTCGCTGTACCTTTTCCTGGAGATTGCAAATACATTAACACTTTTTTATGGCTCCCGGGGACTGGACTGGTCTGCAAACATGCCGCTTCGGCGGACACCGGCGTCAGTGCCTGGCGGGTGGCAAGCTACGGGCTTTTCGCATCATTTGCTTGGGAATCCCCCGTATGTTGATGCTACATTAGAGGCAGTGGCAGTGTCGCTTTTCGCTTTATTTTTTACTCCCAGCCCGGAGAGCGTGCGCATCATTGATTTCAATTTGAAGCTCGAGTTGTTGTTGTTGTCGTCTTGGCAGGACCCCGATCCGAACTATCGGCATTAAATGTTATGTCCTGCGTGGTCCGTGGTTCTCGTGGTGGCATCTTTTGCTGTCGCTTCTACCGCTCCTGTTCCTGCTCCTGCACCATCCACCATGTGTCCGTAGTCGTGTCCGTGCGTTATCTGTTTCCGCAACATGATGTTGCAAAGTGCGGGGCGATGTGGCAGCGACAACGTTGTCGTTCTGCTGATAATGATTATTGAAGTTGCGCCGCACACACGCCGCATATTTTATATATCTATATATATATATCTTATATATATATATAGAGAGGGAACGAGACACGTATATATTTATGATGTATGCGATTTGGTCCAGCTGAAAAATTTCAACGCATAAAAATATCTTGGACGTGGCAGCCATCGGGCTCCCCTTCCTCCCTCCCAGCTGCTGCCTGTCGTCGACACTGTAGCAAGATGGACTTCCGGTTTCCTGTTTCCGTCTGTCGAAGTTCTTTACTTTTTTTCAATGCTTCAACGCACACACACTCTCTCCCCCTGTCATATGTATAACAATTTTTATATCGCTCCTTCTAGCCTCCGTTGGGTGCTCGAGTGGGTGGCTGTGTGGGGGCGTGGCATTGGTCGGGGGTAACATCCTTGCATCGACATTTGATGTGTCGGCAGTGCCACTGCCACTGCCCAGTTGGGTGTGAGTCCTGCGAATGTTAAGCGCAGCTTTTCCTAATAAATCGATAAGGGAAAAAAAATTCAGACTCAGCTGGGATTTGTGAGATTTTATTTTTAGAAATTATGCTGCAGCCTTGAGGAATGCAACAACCCTTCAGATGGAAGGCTGAGCACCGTGCGAAACTAATGACAATTCGTCTCAAGCACCATTAGAGCCCGAGCCCTTGGCCCTTGGCCATGACTTTCACAAAATGAATGCCAAGAATGCCAGACAACATGACGCTGCTGTTAACTCTGTGTCTGGGATTCCAGATACTGCAACACCTGCAACCTGCAACAATCAGGGAATAGCAACTGCAATCGCATGCTGTGCACCGGAGTCTCTTTAAACGGGGCGTCTAGCTGTCTGGCGGGCCAGGATTTCGCGCCAGGAGTTGAGGCCTTCAGTGCGAGGACACGCTGCGAACTGTCCAGGAATCGGAGGAATCTCTGGAAATACTAGACAAGAAGGCGACGTAGATTAGTCATGGATCAGGTAAAGGTGACACTGATATTAGATAGTTTAGAGAGTTTAGTTTAAATAATTATAAGAAAAGATTTTGAGCAATAAAAGAATTTATTTATATATTTATAAGCAAGAATATAATCTTTTCTTTTGAAGTTAAAGTGTTGAAAAAATTTGTAGTGATATTACAAACTTAAAACTCTAACGGAACTTTTAAAATGTAACATTACCACACACGATTCCCTTAAGTTTCCCCTATCAGCTAATGCTGACTAATAGATCATGTCTCAAAAAAATACCTTAAGTTCAAAATAACAGTCACAGACTTTAAAGTAGTCCGTCTGGCCTTTTCATTTGGCTTATCAATTAATGGTCACTAATAGATCATAATAGAGTGCCATAAAATCAACATAGAAAAGACACTTTTGGCTACTTAAAGATGTAGGCAGTAGAAGCCTTTGTGTGTGGCACAGCTTTCAGACTGTAAAACAACCCATTTGGGACTCTGTAGATTTTTATTCTTTCCAAAAATCTGAACGATAAGCAAATTTTTTGATGAGGCAATGCTACAAACTTATCATCCATTTAATTTGAATTCAATTTTTACTAGTCTTTAATGACCCTTAGAATATTGACAAACCGGACCGTATATATTTATATATTCCTGAAAAATATCGAAAATAAATGTTGAACGATATTTTTTATTGATTTTTTACGAGCGCACACACTTGAATTCCAGACGAAAGGAATTATCACAGACTCCGCAGTAGATTTGCATAATTTTTTTGGGAGCTACGGGGAGACGGGGTCAAAAGTGGGACGAGGATCGGTGTTAAACGATTTGTCCGATCTTTGGGGATCAGGCGTGTGATCATAAAACAAAAACGAAAAAAACAGCTCCGATCTTTGTTCGTGGCGACTTTTGTCCAAAATGTTGACCAAAAAGTCGTAAAACCATGTCTCAGAGTCACAACACAAGAGCTCTACGTTCGTTCCAAAGACCATTTCGCACCTGCGACGGGTCGATCGATCGATCGTTTGAAATAAACTCGAAACTTTTTACGACCCCCGGATCGGCGTCCATAAAAATCAAGCAATGGACCGCCTCCTCAGGGCTCCGGCCCCCCAATAATCGTTGACTTATGTGACATTATTGATCGTTAAGGCCGCAGCTTCGTTTTTGAGTTGCGAAGGGACTTGTTGTCATTTAGCGTAATTTCGTAATTTGTTTTCCAAATGGCTTTCGACTACTTAGAATCGTATCAGCCGGTCGAGATCCCGTCCCGGTGGTCTGGACCTGCTCTACCCCCGTCTCTGACCTCCCTTCTCCCCGGGATCGTCTGCGATTTCCAAATTTTTCAATAAGATATTGCTTTTAACGAGTTGGGCCAAGTTGAGCTTTTATGTTGCCAGCGTTTTTATGATCGACTTTTATTAGGTGCGATGACTTAGAGATTGCCTTGAACTCGATTTTTGTATTTGTATTTTTGGCTTTCTGCTCCGGGATTCTATCTGTGTGGGGCTTATAACGGCACTAGTTTCAGCCTTAGAAATATATGTAAAGAAATATGACATGTGGTTAATGAAACGAAACTAGAAAGTTTATTTCCCTAAAAATAGGCAGATAAACAGTCGAGTCCATTAGTTGACTACTTTAAAAGACAATAACTGAGGCTTTGGGTAAAGATACAAATGCTAATTTATAGGCATTAAGTAATTAAAATTTAAACAAATGAAACAAGTTTAATTTACTTTATAATATACATTTTATGTGTCGAGAAAAATACTGAAAATAAGGCTTATCAAAGTCAAAATTTTGGAAGATTTCTTAAACAAAATTCTAAGCTTAGATAAATTTCCAATTGTGAAGTTTGGATCAGTAATTAGTTATACTTTCAAGGCCTTGACCTTTTATTCTTGAAATTTAATAACAATATATAGATAAAAGTAATATATTTTTTTTTTCTTATTTTATATCAGAACTATATATCAGTAAAGTTTTTACAACTAAATCTGTTTACATCTGTTTATAAGAAACCCCCAAAATTAAGATGCATAACCTTCCCTTTGACATTGACAAATTTGTAATAATTCTTTAAACAGATTCCTCGAGCCTCTCTTGACAACATTATCATATCACTCTGAAATCCCTAAAGAGCCAGATCCAAACAACTTCAAAGATATATTCTGGTGCAGCTGCTCAGCTCGGAACTCAACGGGGATCCTAGAGATCTCTCTTCCTACAAGTAAATTTTATTGCTGGTTGACATTTTTTTTCTTTCTAGGTATTGTTCTAGATATTTGTGGGGGAAAATTGCTAGAAAATGTTAAGTAGGCTGGACCTTGGACAAAAACTAAATCCAATAATTTCATTCTTGACTTTCGGCTCGCTCTGGAGATGTGGGTTAACTTTCTGACATGGGTTTTATGGAACCGATCGCCATGCCCTGTGTAAAGTGTGAAGAAACTGGAATAAAAATCGAAATACATATTATTTATGAGGTTCATCAGGAGTTTACGACGGCTCAATGCTCATTCAGAGCCGGCGTATAAGAGGAGAGAAGAGTGGAATGAATACCTGACCGGGCCATAAAAATTATAAAAATAAGGTATGCATCGTCCGTCCCCCCGACCACCTTTTGCACCTCCGTTCCAGTCGCAGTCTCAGTTCCAGTCCCAAGGCAACCTCATGCTGTGCGGAAGGGTCTCTTCTTCCAAAGAGTCTGGCCGGCACAGACTTCATGACGTCCCCGCTTAATGTCCGACGTTGTAACGAAAGTAAATTTTTCATAACTCGCCGATGAGCCGATCGATAAATATTTCCAGACTGCAACGGCAGCAGGTAGGCCCAGGGCAGGTTCTGTAGGTAGCATCTTGTCCCGGACTGCAACGAGTATATTTGCTTTTTTCGGCTCCAGACAAACTGGCAGCGGCATCATTAGCAACTGCCTCTGCGTGTGTGTCGCTCCTCAATGACAGAACAGGAATCCCGAAGCCAGGGAACGAGGGGATGTGTGCTTGGAGTCCGGCCATAAATGACTAATCGAATTGGGAGCCAAATGGTTTACAGTCCAGGAGTCGGGAAAAATTACGAATTACTGAGCTGAGGATTTCTGCAGTAATAAGGCGAAAAGTTTGCTGTTTTTTGGTTTTTAAGGTACTTATAAGTTGGAGTTTTCGGTTAATTAAAAATCAGAAAAAATGTTAAAACTACAAGATACTTCTTAAAACAAAGACTTCTCACCTTAATCACCAAGTTTTAATGGCTCTACCCTTGTTATTTTTTTGTCTAATTGCTGCACTTGAGCAAGACCATTTAAATAAATGTAATTTCTCACCTTTCACCTCTACCGAAACACTTGTCATGCCCCTGAAGTCCTTCGTCCTTTGCCTTGCGTTCTCTTCCACCAATGTCATTACTATTTGCCTAAGTTCAGAGGGCTTGTCGATTGCAAATAGATCATAAAACTGAAAAATATTTGATTGCCATGCCAAAAAGAAGGGAAGAAAGGTAGAAAAAAGGTGTCAAGTGTTTGGTGAAAATGTGTGGAAAAGGTTGACCACGGACACTTGACAATTGTTGGCCAAATAAACAAGACTCACGGCGTAAATACGAGTATCTGCTGACTGGCACTTGAATAAATAAGGGAAGCCAAGAAACCAAAGACTTCCTGAAGGAAAAATGAGTGTGAAAACGAAAAGGGATAGAGAATCCTTTACTTTCTTTACTTTAATATCTTGGAAAGAGCTGTATCTTTCTCACATTTAAATAGAAATAAATTCCAGTATTAAGTACTGCCTTTGCATGGTTATTAATGTAATCCATCTAGTTAATATATATATATATACTTGTAATCAAAGTAAAAATCCTTCTGTAGTTAACCAATTAACTATGGCAGGTGGCTCTCATTTGAAACGCTTCTAATATGCATAAATCGCGTTAATTGGCATCGCCCCCTTTTTTCGTGGAAATAGCCAACCCCATTAAAGGATAATATTCTTGCGGCTTTTGGCTAATTAGGCGCACACGCCGCCGCGTTCAGCTCGTGCCAGTTTTCGACAAGCGGATCACATGCCACATTCTCGGTCGCTGGATACAAATTACGCAAATGTGTTGCCAGTACGAGCCAATCAATCGCACGTTGTCATGGCTAGCACCTACTCCACAAACACACACACATATATCCTTTGGCTTGTCCTTGTTACCAAGGGGTACAGCCAATTAAAGGGATTTCAGCAAAAGCTACGCAAATGCGACCACTGTTTGAAATTTGATTGCCATGATAGTACCAATAAGTGAGGAAAAGTAAGGAGATGCAGAGAAAATACTTCAAGTTTTAAGCTGAAAAAGATATTTAAGAGTTTTTATTATAAAATGTTATTAGAAGATATTAAAAACTTAAAGAAAGTAGAATAAAAGTGCACTTCTTCAAGTTTTCTCACCATTTAATTAATTGAATTTATAAATATTATTATTTAAGATGCACAGCCAGCTTTATTATCAACTAGTATTCATATCTACAGACTGCCTTAAATACATATATCAAGTTTCCAACCAAAAAAACCTCCAACCAGCCGCGTTCGAGTGCCTGTGGTCCACTTGAAATTATGCCAAGAGAGATGCTCGAGTGGGCACAGCCGCCAATAACCACGCACAACACTCGTCCAGATTTATGCCTCAGACCCAGAGCACAAAATCAGAGCCAAAGCCCAGAACCCAGACCAAAAACTCATACCAAAAACCCTAGAACTCGGACCGAACCACAAACAACCCTCGATTCGAGAGCAATCTTAGGGGTTGCGGGGGATTGATGATGGTCTGATGCTGCGTCCTCAATCAAAGCTGCTACGCCGATCTTTCTACTTCGATAAACGTTCGCTGGGGATCTGTCAGGCGGATTTTTTGAAATTGCCAGCAATTAGGCATTCCACGTTCGTCCAAGAATTTGGCATTTTCTCTATAGTTTTTTTTTTTTCTTCTGCATTGTTGGCATAATTATAGGCTTAACGCGAATTATTGACAAGTGAATTAGAAAAATATTTTGGTTTAAATTCGTAGTTGCAGTTCTCGAACTATGAAATTTCTTTGTTTGTTAAAAGTGCAATGAGTTGGAAAGTTTTAGGGCCTCGGAACGAATGTGTGAAACTATTTGAATTACAAAAGGGAATTAAACGCTTTCTAGGGGAAAAAGAGGTCAACCGGAAAGGGTTTCTAAGCCACAGTAAAAAAAACATATTTGGACATGACCTTTGAAAAAAAGTATAGAAATAATGAAAAAGGGTTTAAAAACTAAAAAATTAACAAAGCCATTTAGGGTTAAATGAGTTTAAAAATCTTTTAAGTAAGTTTCATGGTTAAATATATATTTTAACGGCTCCCAGGATCTTTGTCTATTAATATAACTATTTTCTTAGGAGAACTTGTAATTTTTTTGACTATCAAAACCCGGCTTATAATGCCTTGCATAACCACAAATCGTTTAGAGAACCAAACCTGTCACTCAGCCCCGCCCACAGGCGCTAAAAAAGCAACTTAAAAATAAGAGAGTGACAACAGACGCCAACGCACACACAGCCGGCCAATTAATATTCATAAGAATTTCGTTACGCTTTTGCCGCAAGTAAGTAGAAGTAGAAAAAAAAGAACCGAAACTACACAGTCACCATCAAAGTTGTCCGCGCGCCGTCCTCCCGCAACCACTCGAGAAATACATATATTCGAAAGCCCAAGAACGAGGAGGAGTGAAAAAAAAAACCCGAGCACAAAGCACTTACCTCTCGACCACTCAGTGCATACTACACTACACTATAAGTAGTTACCGTCGGAGGGCTGGCCCTCAACCGGGGGGGAGAGAGATGATGTCGATGTCGGACGGGGAGTTGGACTGAAAATGTTATAACAAACGTAACGAATCGAATGTCCATGTCTGTCTGAGATTCCCAAGCCGAAAACTCAAATTGTGAATATTTGATGGGGGGAGAAAAAAGTGTTAATTCGTCATGATGACGTCACGGCTGGAAAAATTGATTACCGAGAGCGTATCCCCGAGCATCGAGCATCCTAGCCACCCCGAAACTATATGCATAGTATTATAGTGTGTGGCCTGAATGTGGGTTAGGAGGAGGATGAGGATGGTCTCCGGGTTCCATAAATTGCCGCGTATGAATAAACATTTTGACAGATTTTTGTTTGGTTTTCGACTCTAAATTTAATAGTTTGCCGAATTTCTTGTTACCATTAGAAATTTAAATTTTCTATCGAGTTTGTTTTCATGCTGCTTTTTTTATTATATATGTACATCTGATGATTTAGGGACCACATGCATATGGATAAGTTCGAGATCGGGTTTTTTGGATTTTTTACGGTTCATTTAAGTGCTCAACGAAATGGTCAATAAAATTTCAAAGATCATTTGAAAATTTTTAGGGGGAAATCTTGTTAAGTTTTTAATAAATGATTTATGGATGACAAATGATGGTAAGTGTTTATTGTAATTTGAAGGAAATAATAATAAAGAATTTCAGTTATCATAAAGCATACTTAAGATAATCTGTGTTTCCATATCATAATTTATATTTTCCATACTTAGAAATGATAACTTCCTATAATAACTCTCAAACTTCATAATCCATTAATGAGGATCAACTCACTTGAAGAAGACCCTCTCCTGAACCGTTTTAAAGGCTTAAAGGCCTTTTTCCCACACTGTCTTTATATCTTTTTTTTTGTATCCCCAATCCAATCTCTCCGTTCGTTTATTATCACGATTTTCACATTTCATATCAGTGGAAAGTAAACAATTTATGCGCCCACACTGACGTCTGACTGGCTGATTGTACTCAGTCTGTCCCCGCGGCGTAATCTACATCATTATCATAACCCACAGAGGCTGCTGCGTAGCTCCGGGCATCAAATTATCGTCTCGCCCACCTGGGAAACTCGGGGGACCGACACCTGAGTCTGCATTAAGGGAACTCTGACGCCTCGATCCGGGAGATAATAAGTAAGGGTTTCGCCTTGACGCTCTATATATAATACCCAGTACCAGGGGGATTCTCCTGCGTCGTGGCTTTTTGTTATGCTAATTGGCATTTACAAAGAGATCCCAAAAAAACAGCAAACCATCATCTCCATATAGCACTGTTGCTCCTCCATCCTGGACCTTAAAACGCTTAACCCAACAACAGCAAATAGTTTCACTTTTCACAATTTTTTTTCACTATGCAAAAATGCGAAGGAAGCCCCAGCTTCAGTTGTAAGTGAGAAGTGAATGTTGCCATTTTGTTGGCGTTTGGTTGGATTGCAGCAAATGGGTTCTATAGAGCTATGTGCACTGGGAAAAATTAAGGGGGGAAGAAAAATAAAGTTAAGATTTAGGGGAATTAATGAAGAAAGGGGAAAGAATGTAACTCGTTTAATTAGCTTGAAATAATTAAAGCCGTTTTAAGGTTATAAGTATTTAGGATTAAATGTTTTGTTTAATATTGTTATACACAAAAATTGATTATTTCCTTTATTTTTATTTTAAACTAAAATTTGTTATAATTTATACCTTAATAACAATTTGATTCCCCCTTTTTTATCAGTGCCTTGAGGCAGGGCCATGTTTGTGTTGGCTGTTAAGCTCTGTGCTATTAAAGGCTAAGGCCGACTTTTTGTCAGCCATTATGGTGTGCACCTTTTGTGCTCCCCGTGCTCTTACTGTTACTGTTGTTGTTGCTGTTGTTGTTGCTGCTGCTGCTGCAGTAGTTTTCCAGGGAAACCCTCACATGGACACAGACGCCCGCACAGACGCAGGAGCAGACAGAGAGATGCATATACAGTTGCTCCCCTCACTCGCTGGCATTCATGAAATGTATAGCATAATAAATCTTTACCTAGACGGCAGGACGAGAGAGAAAGAGCGAGGAGGAGGAGGACATCAGGACAGGACATATTTTTCGCCGCTGCTCCGCAGGTAGCAAAGGATTTTTGCCACCTTTGCACACAGGATGTAACAGGCAGCGGCTGCGTAGGAGTTTCGTTTGGAGGGAAGGTCCTGCTGGACCCGCTTCTGGGAACTGAACTACGACGAGTCCTTGCATTTTTACGTACCATTTTACAATTTCGATTGCTATCTCGAATCCCTGATCACCGATCCCTTCTTTCACTGTTTTTCTCTTCTTTTTTTTTTGCGGTATTTGAGGTAGGAGACAAAGGATGCGGAACGCATGGATAATCATTTGCTAAAGGACTACTGTGTGCACTCGCTCTCAATCGATCGATCGATAGGGAATTCTGCGTGCGTTTTGCGGTTCGTTTGATTTTGAGGATCGCTTATCGAGAGTTGCATCGTCAGCATCGGCGATAAGATTAGCCAAAGCAGACTGCCTGTCGCTTTCCACGGAAACGGGAGTATCTCATAGGGATTCCGAGGGAGTTATGTTTTGGGTCAGAGGCGTTCAGACATGAGGGCATGCAGGAAGAGATAAGTTGGTTTTGGGTTAGGAGATATGGCTTTAATTTGAAACTGAAAATACTGATTGGTGAGGTTACCAGGAGAGTGATTTCTTGAATTTCTGAAAGTATTAATTGCGAATAATATTTTTTGGTAAAATTACATATTACAATTCCTACTTTAATTAGTATTCTTATTAAAATTATTCGTAAATATACTTAAGTAATATATTTTTTATATAAATCTAATTCTTCTTGGTTATATTTGAGTCTTTCTTGTTTCTCAAACCTTAGCCCAGGTCAGTTTTCTTTTCCAACTTTCCCAACTGGCTGCTTCCCAAAATATATATAAAACTACACAAAAAAGACCTACGACAAAACTAACTGTTCTGGTCACATTTTCACTTTCCATCAAAACGAAACTTTTCCAATGACCAAGACCAGACCAGCACTAAACCAAAGACGGATTGCAACAGATATTAAAGCCCCAACTCCAAGTGGATTTATGAGCATTAAATTTCCAACAGCAACATTTTCGAAATTTTCATAGAAAACCAGTTTCGGCGACGTTTTCGCTGTCAGACAGCGAGGCTGATCCATCGATTGAAAACCCAGACTGAAATAAATAAGCGCGTTGATTTTTAAGTGTTGTGCATAATTTTAAATACAAAATTCAGTTTTGGCTCTTCTCTCTCTAAAAGCAGCCGGTGACTGACGTTTATTTTCTGTTTTAAATTAAAGCTCTACGAGCTCAACGCGCGATCTTTGTTGTTGACAGTCGGGTTTTCAGCATCAGGTATTAGTTTTTTTTGGTTTCTGTTTTGGATCGCGAATGGGTTTTGATCTGCCGGCTATGGCGCTGCGAAACCGTTAACACCCATAATAAGTACCGCTATGTACCCTAATTATGTGAAGACGATGGCTGCCCAGCAGCCAGTTTTAATGGCCCAAACTTATGCATAATAACCTGAGCTCCTCTTAGGGGGGGCTTAGAGAGGGGAAACCTCTCTCTGTGGAGAAATCGACAAACAGCATTTCTCGATTCCAGATCGAGAGATTCGATGGCCATATTTCTAGTTCATTTGTGAAATGCATTCACTCTGAACTTGACTGGAGAATTTTATATTTTTCCCTTTTATTTTATTTTGTTTTCTTTTTTTTTTTGTAAAATATTATTTGGTGTCGGCGAGGGCGGAAATTATTTAATGGCGCGTACATGGGCGACATTGCTGGGCGGAAATCACGCACAGCAGCCCAAGTCTGACGTCTGTCACAGGGGAGGCTGCGTGAAATTTTATTTAATTTTATGCGTTCGCTTTCAAGACTTTTATTAGCAATGCTCCTGGTTCTGTAAAGGCCCAAAATTTCTGGCTTGCCAAAATTATTTGTCACGCATATTTTTCAAATTTATTCGTTTTATTTTCGGATAAGAGAGGAAGGAGGTTGTGGTTGAGTGGTGGTTTGGTTGTGGAAATTATAAAAAATATGAATGGAAAAGTAAAATACTTGAAATTGTGAAAATAACAGTTTATTTGGTTGATTAATTTTGGGATGTATAAGGGAAATGTCTAAAATAAATGGAATTTAAATGAATTTAGTTGGTTTTTTAGTTAAGTATATTATATAATGAATATATAAGTCAATATCTTTAATGTTTTAGAACACACCTTTTATTAATACAATAAATCCTTTCCTTTCCTTTCATCATCTCAATTTTTCATTTAAAGGTGGAAAATATTATTAAATAACAAATGAACTTAACAATATAACTAAATCAATTTGCATTTATAGATTCTACTCAACACTTGACATTGTAAATGCTCCTAACCCATCTAATTGCATCAAAATTTAGTCTCAAACGAAGAATCTGCAAGTGGCTTTCACCAAAACCACCAACCAATCCATTGAACAATCTGCATAGCAAAACAACCCATAGCAACTTGGGGCACCTGCTGCAATCAGCGTGCAACTCACACTCATTACAGGTGCCACAGACACTGTCACCTGGAGGAGGACATCGAGTGGCGAATGTATGGAGGCGGGGACAACGCTGCGTATGAGCAACGTGAGATGTGTTCGAAGACATTTGTCTGTAATTGTGGCAACGAAGCACTTGAGAATTAGTTGCAAATTGCCTACTTAAGTTTGTTTGCCATCGAAAGGACGTGAGGACAATGGTTGCGTGGCTGCCACGCCCTACGCCCAAAAGTTTGTCTCATGCAGCAGTAGCAGCAGACGGACACTGGCAACCTGTTATCACACACAATCAACAAGTGCAATTAGCAGCCGCCTGGCCCGGCACAATGAAGCGTGTGACAGAGCAAACAAATTGCCAAGCGGCAAACAAATAAACAAGCACACAAGCGAGCGAGCAAACACAATTGCAGTGCATGCAACAGCAGCAGCAGCAGCAGCAGCAGCAGCAGCAATTGCAACTGCAACTGCCACTGCAACTGAAATTGAAATTGAAACTGAACTGAAACTGCAACGGCGACTGGCATAGCGTCTTCGAGGCATTCGCCTTTTGTGCGTTGTCATCAATAAAGTTGTGAGTTGTGAAAAGGATGGAACGGGCATTGTCCTGGTCTGCAAGGCGACTTGTGGCTAGGACAGCTAGCCTGGTTGCGCAAAACCCATTCGGCTGTCCAAGACATGCCCCCATAGAAATGTGGCAATTATTGGCCAAGAAATGAGCATATGTCGTGTGGCCAGGGAACGTGACTAAAAGGGTTACGTCTTACCAAGTTAAATAGAGTAGAAAACCATTTTAATAACGTAATTATCAGTAAGAAAGTTAAAGAAATGCATAGCATAGCAAGGTTTAAGTTTTATACTTGCCTTTAAAATGTAAAATATCCCAACAATACCCCACCTTTTCATCTTTCTCCATAGAAATAAACCCCGACCTTTATAGATATCAAGAGTATTCCCTGTCCCCAGCTGGCTATCAATGATTACCCACCTCGTAAGGGTCTTCCTCCCAAAAAAAAAAAAGAAACACATTAGCAACTTCACACTCTGGCCGCGCAATCCCTTTGGTTTGCTTATTTAAATGCAACTCCGATTTATTGTCAACGCTGGGGCATTTCATTCATGGGCATTATTGTCCTTTCTTCCTCCTCCTCCCCCGCCGCTGGGTAATCCTCGAGCCTCCGGGCAATTCTTGGGCACATTAGCAGCCGTCGCTGTATCGCGTATCTCGCCAGGCGGCACCTTGGACTCGAAAGTCTCGACCTAACGACTTCCGTTTGAGCTTTGCGCACGCGCGATCCGCCTGGAGTCCTCGCTCGGCTGGGATTTGGTATCTGGAGGCAAGACCCCGTCCTTCCTTCCTTCCTTGCGCCCACAGGTTTTAATGATAATCTCCTGAGTTATGTGTTTTTAAATATAATTTCGTTGTTGGCGTGCAGACGACGGACCCATAACTCACATAGCGCCAAGACCAAGTCACGAACTGTCAGACTCAAAAACTGGACCTGGAATGAAACCGAGACCAGATCGAGACGATGGAGAAAGAGTCAGAAATGTACTAAAAGGTACAGAAGGTACCTGGCCGTCCAGCAATTCGATCTAAATGCTTACATGCGTTACATATTTGCACTCCCACGGCAGCTCATTAATTGCCATATAAAATAATGACTTTGATGCAGTGAGAGAAAGGTTTAATGAATATAAAAACTTATAAATACGTATTCTATTAAGATACAATAAGAAAATGTTATGGAAATTTAACGGAGATTAAAAGATTAGACTATTTTTGGTACTTCGAGCCGGATAACCAAAAATAGACAGAGTTTATTCTGAGCATAAGTTTGTTTGTAATCTGTATAAGTCTTTTTATAATTGATTATATGTTTTGAAAGCATATCCTTAATTGTATACAGGATGATGTTCTCATCAGAAAATATTCTATAATATTTTGTAAGCCTCCCTTAGTCGTAAAAACAAATCCTTGTACTTCCTTCAACTTCATGCTTTATGCACATTGCTTTAAAAATGTAATTACCAAGCAACCATTATGGACACACTCTTTGCTTAATTATTCCAGCACTCAATTTAACCTCACTTAGTTTATTCCAATTGCCCTAATCTAGACGCTAATCCGATTACCACATGTACTTATCACCCCAGAAATTCTCACTGTGTAATGCCCCGGGCCTTGGGATTGCGTGTCTATCTGGGGAGCGTTTAACTTTTCACAACTTTCGCACTGAGCGTTCCAGGTTTGGCACCCAATTTATCAAGCGGGAGAGAGTGAGAGCATTTGTCGTCACACTTTTTCCCAAGATGTGCGGCGAGGTGAGTGTGCGTGGGAACCCGGCCAGTTGAGCGATCGATCCGTTGAGGGTCTTTAGCATTGATTGGGAGCTGCCCGGCACCAGTCTAGCGCTAATAATGCGAATTACTGTCCAGAGCCGGCAGCTGCCGTTGCTGCCGGGAACACGTTGTAATCCTGCCCGAAAGAAGGGGTTTCTCGCCGGGAAGCTGGAACAGGGAAAACCGTGGGATGTCAGCCGGAACCCTCCCCCAATTGCCGCCTGCTGGGTGCTGCCCGTGCTCGTGCCCGTCCTCGAATATCGGCAACGAATCGAATGGAATGGAATGAAATCAAATCAAACAAAAATTAAAATCCACTTTGAGCCTATTAAAGTGTGCCTGGTCGGTGGGTCGTTCGTCGCCAGGACACAGCCACGCTGCATCCAGCCGCTTGCGCTGTCACTGTCAGTCTCCTAGTTTTAATTGACATGCAAGTCAACGTCCAGCCGTCGGCGACATGTCAATCAAAGTCTGCATTCCGCATCCAGAATGCTGCATCCCTTACTCTCACACCCAGCAACCTCCCTGCCTCATTACGGGTTGCGGTTTGTTGACGACACACACACCCCACACCCCACACACACTCTCCCCTGCAGCTGCCGTTCCTGCCCACTTTTTTATTGCCAAATCTTCCCATTTTGTATTTTTTTATTATGATTAACCGATCGCTTTGCTGGCCCGCATGTTTTTGGGCGTTAATTGGTTCAATCAATAAAGCAAACTAGCCGCAAACTAATTTCTGGCCAAGTGGATTTTGCCACAAGTGGAGCAAGTGAGGCGAGCTAATGCTCAAGTGGTAACTGGGGATTTATTTGCCAATTAGTTTAGGGATCAAGAAATGTAAGCAGATGCACATGTGGAAGGAATTATTTATTGTATTTATTCTTATACATTTTTAAGCCATAAAGAAATATCTAAACTTTTAGAATATAATAATTATTTATATATAAATAAATCAATTAAAGAAGTATATTTAGGAAAGTAGTAAAGTACCTTTAGAGTTTTATAAATATGATTTAATAAATAACTCAATTAAAGAAGTATCTGAACCTTCAGAATATAAAAAATATTAATACATAAATGAATTAATTTAAGATTTTAGAGATTACAATAAATGCAAACGAATATATAAAATATTTATAGAAAGTTACAAGACTACATCCGTTTTGTTTCCAGGATATATATATTTTTTTAAATTGATACTTAGTTACTTCTCAAGTCGAATCCTTTTTATATAAGAATTTATAGTACTTTCCTTAAATTTATAAAAGCTCTAATTAATTTGGTATTTGAACACTAACTAAATAAATTACCTAACACATAAATTCAACCAAATTAATTCCCCTCTTTTAAAATTAAAACGCAAGTAAAAACAAATAAATAAACTACCAAAATCAAAGACCCAAGCCTGACTCATTTGCTCGATTAAGCTGGCTCCCAAAAATAGTAGTAGCTGGAATCCAATCGAAACCAGAAATGTGCCAATAAATCGTGGCTCTATCGCATCGATCAGGCAACTCTCTTGGCCAGAAATCATTGTCAGGCAAAGCAATTCATCGGGTCTTTTAATTAATGCCATGGGATTAGAGCTCCGTTCAAGTTACATTTGGCGCTGGAAAGAAAGTTCGGAATATAGTATATGTTGTATATGGGAGAGGTGAATGATAAATTTGGCGTTTAAAATGCTATAAAATGACAACGAATTTGAGGGGGGAATATGCAGGTCCGCGAACGGTACGAACTATCGAAGAGGTATCGATGCCCCGTCGGGTTTTCTCATAAACAAATCAACCGAACCTCTCCGCAGGCAACCATTGTCTACGCCAGCGAACGGTATTTTTTGGCGCACGCTAAATTATAAGTCTTAATTTGTTATGCTTTTTGTCAAGTCTCGTTTGGTATTTAAAATATTTTCCTGTCATCGGACTTGGTTTAGTTTAGTTTAGCTTCGTTTTTTTTCCCTCTCTCTGTTAGATTTGTCTTTGTTTCTTGTACATTTGTATTCTGGTTTCCCATTGTCCCATATAGGCCTAGATGTGTGAAAACAGTTAGTTTGATTTGTAGATTTGTTTACCAAAGTGTCGAGTGTGTTTTTTTTTTTATCAGTTCTTAAAAGTTAAGAGAGGCTTTGAACTCGAAGTTTTGTGTGTCGACAATGGGATTAAATTCTTGGAGGAGCCTCGTTTTAGACATTGTTAAAGAGAAGGATTAGTTTATGATAGTTTATTCAGATGACAATGATATATATGGATTATAGAGACTATAGCAACCTTTTGCTTTAAATTCGTGTCTCTATCCCGGCTTCCGATGCAAAATACAGGTCACAAAGCAACAAACCCCTTCCCATATGTATCCGTATATATATATTTAAATTAAATTATATTCCCCTATAATTAAGTTCGGGCCGCAGCCCCAAAGCCCATTAAATTATATACTTTGAATACATTACATTGTGGCTCCTCTATGTACTCTCGGGCATGTATGTACATACTTTATATGTATTGCCACATAATCCGGTGGCTTTTGAGCTGAGCCGGGGCCAACAAACATAAGCAAATTAATTAAAGTTGCCACTTCAGTTGAATTTTCCAGGTGAGTGATGCGGAACAAATAATCAATCAATCAGCTTGCACACACACGCACGTGTATGCAAAAAAGCTGAACTGAACGCCCTATCTAGACGGCACAGACGGTGGCATTCATTCGTTGGTCACTGCGACACACAACGTCCAGCGGTCCATCAATCCGTCAGTCAGTCATTCAGTCAGTTATTCAGTCAGTTCGTCACTCAGTCCGGGGCCTGTCTCCTCCCCAAATGACGTTGCTTTTGGTTTTTCCTTTGCCGGACGAAATGGCGAAATGTTCAAAATAAGTATGAGACGGTGTGCGAATGTAAATGTGCACCTCCTTTCCCGCTTTTGGCCTTTCGTAATGCAACATAAGCAACAACCGGCTGACTGGCCATTGCACAGTGTCACCAAAGCTATTTTTAATGGAGAAATATTAAAAATTATAGGTAAATTTTATATCCTTGCAGGGTATTATAATTTCAGTCAGATGTTTGCAACGCAGTGAAGGAGGCATTTCCGACACTTGTCTTGTTTTGTTATCTATAAGATCATCTTTTAATATTTTGTTCATTCTTTAATAAAATTCGTAATATAAAGCAAAAATCTAAATATAAGACTGAAAATGTTATAAATAAGACTGAAAACTCAAGAAAAACAATTTTTTTAGGCCTTCTTTAAACACAAAAAAAAACTTAAATAAGAAAAACATTTAAAAAAAATATGCATGCGCTTCTTTCGTTGCCAAAAATTTCACGAAAAATTACAAAAATTCGTGAACTTTCTTATCAGTTTATCTATTTTTTATTATTTCATTTTAAGGAGTAAAAACTAAACTAAAAACTCATCAAATTCAAGTCTGAACACTTTTCTATGTATGTTTTTATTTAAATAATAAATATGCAAACCAGGTTTACATATTTGAAAAATTAAAATTTTCTTGAATTTTTTTTTTTTGAGAATTTTAATTATGTAACAAAATTTTAAAAATGTTGAAAAAATCTGAAAAGCATTTTTTATGTGTTACACAAGGCTAGATCGACTCGGCTTATGCTGATCAAGTATATATATGCTTTATAGAGTTGATAATGATTCCTTCATAGCGTTACAAGCTTAATAATAAAATAATTAAATGATTAAGCATCCAAATTTTAAATGTCATGACTTGATAATTTTTAATTTTAGTTCAATAATTTTTTAGTAAAAAATACCTTAAAAATAGCTTCCGAACCACTGTGCATGGGTCAGCCCGATTACAGGGCTGCATTTATCAGAAGCTTTTTGCAC